>CM076575.1:713311670-713467464 GCA_034641835.2 Pinus albicaulis | reverse complement strand
TTGGTTATTTGGAATTTGGAAGTCCTAACTTTCCCTCCATTTCTTATTTGGAATTTGAGAGAAATTTTCAAAGGGCATAACTTTCTCATCTGAAATATATATTGAATGCAAATTTTTTGGTTCTTAGCTAATTTTGCATGCTCTACATACTCATGTTAGCTCTTTTTGAAAGTTTCACTATTTTCAGATTGTGGTTGTACTTTTTTCATAGAAACTACCCTCTAATCATCATATCTTAAGCTTCCAAAAGGCATAAATATTGCATTGAAGCACAATTTTAGTGTCGTGTCTTTTGAAAGTCCAGAATTTTTCAAACACTTTCTAAGCAATCAATTTCATTTTTTTGTGTCATTTTACTTCTACATTGAATATTCCTAGTTTAAGTAAGATCCTACATATAAGAACCAAATTATTTATTATGGTAATATCATATGGAGGATTCACTGAAAATTAAAAGATTTTCCCAAGTACCCTTAGGAACAAAAGTTGTGCTGATGGATGCATCAAAGCATGCCAAACGAGGCAATAGAAAAAACTCAGTATGACAACTTGTAGGGATGTCAATATCTAATGAGTTGCAGTTTGTCCTTCAAGGGGTTTATACACCAAATGAAACTTGGAAAATGATGGAAACTATGTTTGGTAAGCACAACCATATTCAAGCCCACCGGCTCAAATATCAACTCATGTTTATAATCCTAATGGTTGTACAGTCATTGAATATTTTTTTATGAAACCAACTCCAAAAACAGAAGAAAAGAGAGATCAAATCCTTAGAAATAAGCCACTTTGAGGGGGAAACCT
Source organism: Pinus albicaulis (assembly GCA_034641835.2). NCBI lineage: Eukaryota > Viridiplantae > Streptophyta > Pinopsida > Pinales > Pinaceae > Pinus > Pinus albicaulis. The sequence goes on along the minus strand of CM076575.1, from coordinate 713,466,660 downwards.
CCTTTACATTACATAAATGAATAATTCTTGGATGTTACAAATGACAAAACCTCCTTTATATATATAGGAGTCCATGGGGCCACAATATAATCCTAACCGACCTAACAATAATAATGTAAGGGCACAATAATAATAATATGGGGGCTACAGGGGTACAACAATAACAATAAGGGGGCTACACTAACAAAAATAAGGGGATACACTAGTATTATAGGGACATAACATGCCCATCTCCTTCAAACAAGTGTTTCCCTCAACGCTTGACTATTTCTGGATGCTTCTGTATAACATTCTCATCCTCCCATGTGGAATGTTCAATGGGTAAGCTCTTTCACTTGCTGATATACTCTGAAATTTATCGATTTGGTAGTTGTCAAGTTCTTGTTTTTGTGACTGCTTCAGAAGTTCTTTCACTACGATGTTGATCTTCCTGTTGTTTCATTTGATTCTACACCAAAGTTAGGTTATCATTTGAGAGTTGGATAACTTGTTATTGATGATCGATGTGATATTCCACTATTTTATCATTCATATTAGCTTTATTTTGATCCTTTAATCGTATAACTTAGCCTCCATTTTTTATTTTTAACCATCTATGTCATCTTTGATTTCTCTTTGTAAGATCGAAATTTGTTGGACTTGGTACTATAATTTTGATATCTCATACTGCAATTATTCCTCTTCATGCGCCAGAGTATAGCTTTCTGAGGTCTTAATGGGTGTGGAAGTATTTTTAGAGGGAATTTTATAACCCAATAATGATATCTATGCTTCAATATGCCCTTGGAATCACTTCAAACTAAATTTTCAAACAAAACTTATGCAATTTGAAAAACAAAATACACACCTTTTTCTTTCTTTTGAGGAGTTCGTTATTGAATCTGAATTATATCTTTGATTAAGGATCTTCAATATCTAAAATTAGGTCCTGTAGTAGCCCTCTTAATATTATTTCGAATGCCATATGTCTAATCTGATTTTGATTCTTCAAGGCAAAGTTATGCCCACTCTCCCACAATGACCTAACTATGGATTGGTTCAGTAGAGCATAATTGTACGGTGTGCCACGTGTCACTATTTCCTCCTTCGACTCTCAAATCGATAAACATGAAACTAAAGTTCGGGTACTTGTGGCCACTTTTTATAGAATTCCAATCCAATTCTCAGAGAGAGAGTTATGATGATTTTTCCACAATCACCTCTTTGAGATGAAATTTGGGAGCCTGAAAAAACCTTAAATTCCACAGATCATATCTATGAAAATATTGGGAACCAGGATTTGAATTTTTTACATGACATTCCTCAATATTTTAGCTCTGCTTTGTAAAAAATTCAGCTTCCGAAACTTTTTATAAACAACGTTGTAGAAAAAATTCGACAATGACTTGTTTAGGTTAAATTTGGGAGCTTGAAAAACCCTAAATTCCACAGATAATATCTCCCAAAATATTGCGAGCCAAGATCTAAAATTTTTACATGACGTTCCTCAGGATTTTAGCTTCGATATGTAACAATTTCAACTTCTAAGCCTTCGTATAAAAAACTTTATAGCAAAAATTCCAAGATGACTGGTTTAGGTTAAATTTTGGAGCCTGAAAAAACCCTAACTTCCACAGATCATATCTCCAAAAATATTGTGAACCAAAATCTTACATTGTTACACAACGTTCCTTGGGATTTCAGATTCATGTGATAAACATTTAAGCTTATGAACCTTCGTAGAAAAAAGTTATAGGAAAAATTCCAGGGTGTCTTGTTTGGAGTAGAGAAACCCTAGAATCCAAATCTCTGATACCAAATGTTATGACACCAACTCCAAAAATAGAAGAAAAGAGAGATCAACGCCTTAGAAATAAGCCAATTCAAGGGGGGAAACCTCCTTTACATTACATAAATGAATAATTATTGGATGATATAAATGACAAAACCTCCTTTCTATATATAGGAATCCATGGGGCCATAATATAATCCTAGCCAACCTAACAATAATTATGTAAAGGCACAATAATAATAATATGCGGGTTACACGGGTACAACAATAACAATAAGGGGGATACACTAACAACAATAAGGGGATACACTAGTATTATAGGGACCTAACAAATTTTCTCTCAAAATTTAAGTCTCTCTGACTCTCACTTCTATACTGTGGCATTGATAAAGATGATGATCAAATAATTTTTGTTGTTCCTTAAACTTTGGAATTTCCTATTCTCTTTCTGTATCCAATTTTCACGCTACTATGGAACCTTTTTATTTTTAATGGTGTTTCTTATAGAATGTTCTCTTTTGAAAATTTTGTTATTCTCCAGTACGAGATCAATATAATCTCTCGCATCTTGGAGTTAACAGTGTTGCAGGTAACTAACAAACCCTTAGTGGCACACCAAATCCAAGGTCCAGAGCACTCAAACAAACAACATCCTGACAAAAAAAAACTATTCAAGGGTTACAAACTCTCTCATCCTTATCTTGCACCCAAATATGATAAAGGATTTAAGTAAAAATGCATGAAACCTGAGAACAGTTGGATTTTTGAAGGTGAAATAACCATCTAGGGTCAAATGTTTCAAAAAGAAGAAAGCCCTCGAAATAGGAAAAAAACCAACATATGTCCAGATCATTCTCCTTCTACTCTTCTAATCCTTCCTCTAAATGACACACTCTTCTCTATTTTTTCTTTCAATGCATTCAAGATATGGATAAGGATTTTAGATTCTAAAGAATGTTATCATATGGGTAAAAATAAAACCATTTTATATGCCCTAAATCAATGTAACCCAAAAAAACTATTTACTAGTGTTGATAGGTCTCTAGGCTTTGTATGAGTATGACCTGCCTCCTCTTTAGGGAATACAAAGGTAAGCAAATGTATTGTTACCATTGAACCTCCCTCGAGCATCACTGTTGGTAACTTCAAAGGTGGGTGATTTTGGAATGCCCAACACAATAGGAATCACTATGAGAAAAACCGTAAGTGGATAGGTTGTGATGATAAACATGTCAGGAGCAGGCAATGTGAACCTCCCAGGAAACAATGACCTGATAAGTAATAGCATGGAGTTACCTTTGAGCCCTAACCTGCACCAGCTCGAAATAAAAATATGTTTTCTTAGTGTCCTGTCAATTATAAAATAACTATTGTAAATATTGAACAATGATATTATAATGTAGGATAACACACATTATTTAACACTAGATCAAACCTATATGGTCCCTCATACGAGTTTAATATCACATTTAAAAAATATTAAAATATAAAAAATAAAAGGAAACAACCATACTCGAGAAGTTTATGGCATATGAAGTGAGACCGAGTCAAAAAACGCTATTCCCTGGTCATAATTTTCTACAGTTCCATCGCATTGAGGCTCCACCACCCTACCAGGGTCGTTTACACAACCATTATTCACCTCAACTGTACTAATATCTCCAACCACCAAGCCCATCTCCTTTTCCATGGCCGAACAATTTATTCAACTGTACAATGTATTCAATAGCATAGACTCTTGTACAGTGACTTTGTTATATCTCAATGTCACGCCTTTCACATTTCTCAGACTTTTCAAAAGGCATACAATACCTAAACTCAACAAATGTAACTATCAGAAAATATTGTCAATAGAATATCCAGAGAGGAAATTTATGTTATTTTTCAAGCTATTGCTTTAGAGACAGTCACTTGATATTCCAACCTCCAGAAGGGATATAGAAAAATTCAATAGTAGTAAGCTACCAACAATTATGGATGTTCAAGTGAACAACATAATCATAACAATGTTCAAAGGGTGTTCTCTATAAGATAGATCAAAGAATGATATGATGCCGTAAAATATTTTGACATACTACCTTAGCTTATACTCTTTATATTTGAGCCACAGAGGTATTTCAACTAATGAAATTAGATCTTCAAATATTGTCACAATGAAAGGGTGTATTCAACTTAAACCCTTAATGTTACATATTATTTTCTACACACCTCTGTCATTTATCTTTACACACAGGATTGTGCCATTTATATTTAAATCAGTTATCAGTAGCTACAAGGTTTACTGTGCTAGAGACTCAACATTTTCAACGATACTTCTATGCAAGATTCTTGACAAATTACAACTGAGATCTAGGAGATATATCACTGCTACAAATTTCAAGGCACTGTGATAAGGCCACGTTATAGGAGTAAGTTGTCTTTGACTAGATTATATCTCAGACTGCTTCAAATCTTGTTCATGAGTCTGCCATTATATTTTGTAGAAACTAAGGTCTTAATTTTCATAAGAAACCTTTTATAAACAATCCAAGTTTTATGCCTTAATCACAAAGGTGTATAATATCATGTTGATATTAACATCTAGTTTTTATAATCTAAGATTCAAGCTTCGAGCTTTATTAACTCTAAGTCACTGAAATATGAATTATTGTTATACCACGAGGTTACAATAATACATATAGGTCACAGTCCATAGTTGTAGTCACTATCATAAGATTTTCGGAGTATCACTGTCCAGGTGTCATATACATCACTATTATAATGTATTATACTTTAATTTTTTATGTCGTTTTAGAATAATCTAGGTCACCGTTATGTCTCTGGAATATATATATATATATATATATATATATATATATATATATATATATATATATATATATATATATGTGTGTGTGTGTGTGTGTGTGTGTGTGTGTGTGTGTGTGTGTGTGTGTGTGTGTGTGTGTGTGTGTGTGTGTATGTATGTATATAAGGTGCGAAGATCAATATATTGTACTAAAATAACAATGCCAAAATTATATTGCCGAGACTATACATAGAGGAGACTTATATCAATGTCTGTAACCCAATCAACATCATTATAGCTGCTTGCTATCTGACAATTTTCAGCTTTGGTGGAGAAAAAATGATATAGGATTGTTGTCCTTCATTCAAAATTGTTCAAGGACAATGTTTTGATACTTTTAACTATGCATATCTCTAGTCATTAGAATGTCATAGTAATAATGCAACTCATAATGTAATAAGGAAAAAGATGAGGATACTATAAGCCCACTCTATAATATTCAGGGCCACTGTTAATTTGGTTGGCCAAACATAAGCCTTTCCACATGAATAAGTACAACTAATATCCATTCCCATGGATGGTAGCCAAATAGGATTTCAAACCCTTGTCTAGTTCAATGATAGTTTAGCTATCTCATGCCCTGCTAGCAAAACCGTTTTGCACTCGTCCACCATATCTTGAACTATTATGCAATTATTTAACCCTTTGCTACTCATATATGAGACATAATATTCAATTTTCATTTTTGATAACAAAAGCCCCAGCATATCATCTCCAAAGATGACATCAGTGCTGGATTTCTCCAGCCGCTATTTAATGAGTCACATGATGAAAAAGTTGGCCTCAACTCTTAGTTCCTGAGCTTTCTTGTTCGGTATCAACGTGCACACAACATTATCCCTTTGTTTTAATATCAATGAAGAAGCTAAGCTACATAATAGAGAGATAATTAAATATTTACTACACCTATTAATTCCACGGATCCCAAAAAATATGTTAACTCTGAAAATAGCCTGTTGCAGAAGCTTGAGCTTATCTAGTATATGAAAGACTTTTTGGTAGTTGCTCCCAAACAAAATTTTGGAGATAACTTGGGAAAAAACCTTATTATGGGAAGAAGCGAGGCTCCAAGTTGTTGTTGGCAGGAGAATTCATCTTGGAAACTCTAATATTTATTTTCTTCATGTCAAGGATATTTCCCAGTAGAAGCATAGGATTTGGTCCCGATATTCCTTGATGGTACATTATCATCTTCATTTCATTTTGAGCTCAACTGAGGCAACAAGAAGACGACCTTGAGAAATATGGCCATCAAAGTTGCACAAAGCGTATAATTGTGACTGTAAGTAACCCTTGTATGGATATGGCATGAAAATGCAGATATCATTTATTAGTTGTTTCCATGAATGCCTTACAAAGACAGCATGTAATTATTCCATCTATTTTATAGATTTCCTTGGGCTTTCCGAGAAAGTAATACTTATAAATAGTAATGTTTCCCTAAAATCATCCTCCGCTTTGGGCATTGTCATCGACTAGGGTAAGTTTTTTATAGTTTTTTATTTGTATGTGCATGTCTTTCAGTTTTTTGGTAGTATTTTCTTCCTCCAACGAGTTTGGGTTTTGTTTGGGGAAGTCCTGGGCTATTCATTGGTTGGTGGACTCTCGTCTTCTCTAATTCTAGTGGTCTAGTAATTTTCTATGCTCACCACAATTCAAGGGGAATAATATTCTAGAAACCATCTCATCCATCCAAGTAACCACCATCAATATCAAGGTGCACAAAGATCAATATGAATGCCAATATGTTAAAACAAATCAATGTGCCACTTCTATGACCATCAAGTCAGATCATGAGCCATATAGACTTGGTCAAGAAACAGAGTATTGTCTTCTACATCAATTGATTCCCCCCCAAAAATATTAAAGACATAATTTATCATCAACTTTCTTCCATCAATGTTTGTAACCCAATCAACATCATTATAGATGCTTGTTTTCTGATAATTTTTAGTTTTGGTGGAGAAAAAATGATATAGGCTTGTTGTCCTTCATTCAAAATTTTTTGAGGACAATGCTTTGATACTTATAATTATTCATATCTCTATTCACTAGAATGTCATAGTAATAATGCAACTCACCTAGATCCTTCATCTAAAAAAAAGTAACATTCGATTTGTGGTTGTTGGAAAACTTCATGTGTCTCTCTATGAATATTAGGCCATCAAATCACAATGTAACTAAAATAATTTTATTTGTATAAGCCTAATAAGGTGACTTAAAAATTATTTAGGTCTCATCATGAGTCCCATTTTCAATTGAGGAGCACTTATTATTTGTTGTGTGTCTGCATTTTGTGAATTTACAATAAAAAAAAATAGTAAAAGTTTTTTTGGCATACACGTTGTCATATATTTCAAGAGTTATTTATGTAATGATCCTAACTAATGTCCACACATTTTTCTTTGTAGATTTCTGTTACATTATTTTCTTAGTATATATACAAATGGCAGACCAGGTATTTATGCTTCTTTTGGTATTTGTAGTATTTATGTTGTTGATTTAATTATAGAATAGTTTTATTTTTAGAAATAACTCTAAAAAGATACTTCAAAAGTTTGTTTGTGACCGGTTAGAGGCTTGTTGGAACACTTTGAGAGACTTGCCTCAAATTTTTGGACAGATTTTCAATGCTCACTCAACACTAAAAAAGTAAATATTCATAGATTCACTTCCTAGGTTTATTCATTATTCATGTTATCTCGAAAAAGAATTAATAATGAAGTTAAAATTTTTAGTCTTATCAAGCATAGTACATGGTGTATTCAGGAAAATAGCACATCATCATCTGAATATTCAGATGAATGGGCAACAAGACCTATTACAGGGACAAATTAATACTTCAATGAGATGATATATTGCAGTTGCAAAATGTGCGAAAATAGGAAACTACAAAAGTGAAGGCTAGTTGGTATCCATAGATTGGACCATGGATTTTATATAGAAGAGGTATACTATAATTAAAAAATTTTGTTTCTTATATTAAATAAATATGCACATTTTTTAATACATTATTATTGATCATTTGAATTGATTTTTTTTTTTTGATGAAAAGTCGCTTCCGATTCCCCATATTCCTGAAGAACCAATGGATGATATTGATAATTACCACTCTCAAGATGAAGGACAAAACACATTTATGGATGAAACCACTTCGCAGATAAATGAGGCTGGTGTCAATGAATTTATCCAAGAATTCTACACATCTTTTGAAGAATTTATTGATTCACCCCTCGCTCAATTGGCTAGGACGCTTCTTTTTGCAAATGATGAATATTCTATATTGGCGACACTTATGTTGTTGTTGACCTTGAAGGTTACACATGGATTGACAAACACATGCTTTACTGATATATTAAGGTTGGTGTTGATATTCCTATAAATTAATTCTCTAGGTGTCTTAAAAGTTTTGAATACTATGCATACTTATAAAAATCATTTGTTGCGCTATGCAGAATTTTGGCAAACAAAATACTTCCAAAGGACAATTAGTTGCCTCATTCTCATAGAGAAGTATATTCAATAATGAAAGACATTGGAATGGAGTACAATACCTATGATGCATGCCCAAATGACCATATATTTTACTATGGAGAGAATGAAAATTTACAACAATGCCTAGTGTGTCACACAAATAGATATCATCAAGATCAAGTATCCAAGAAGGTTCCTTATAAAGTACTACGGAACATTCCACTAAAGCCAAGGTTTGAGAGAATGTTCAAGTGCAAGGATTTGACAAAATATATGGATTATCATGCATAAGGGATAAGCCAAGATGGTGTCATGTGTATGGTTACGGATAATAAATATTGGAAATATATTGAGGAAAAATGGCCACATTTAAGAAATGAGCCAAGGAATGCAAGAATTTCTCTAGCAATGGATGGATTCAATCCTTTTGGAGATCTTAGAACAACTTATTATGTTTGGCTAGTGTTAATTATAAACAACAATGTTCCCCCTTGGATTGCTGTGAAAAAGGAACATGCAATGTTAACTCTTATCATACCAGGTACAAGAAAATTTGAATGCAATGCTCTCTTGAAGTTGATATAAAAATATTTCAATTCAGTTAAAATCCTAATAAAAAACTCTTTGTTTACTTAGGGAAATATCAGGTAAAGGATATGGATGTATACATGGAGCCCCTCATTGATGAGATTCATGAGTTATGGTATGGTGTAAATACGTATGATGTTTCAAGACCTATCAATGATAGAAACTTCCTCTTTCATGCAATTCTTATCTGGACAATTCATGACACCCCGGGGCTCTCTATTTGTTGTGGTAATATTTATTTTTGTAATATATTATAAACTACATTTATAATTATTGTGTTCATTTTAGTATTTACTAAATTTGGTTTCCAATCTTATTTTATGGCTACAAACGAAGGGGAAACATGGTTGTCCATCACGTGGGCCAAAATTGTCGCATAGGCAGTGAAAGGATCTCAATAAAATTATATATGATGAGTATATACAATTCTTACCACAGAATCATCGCTATCGAGTTTGTGATAAACATAAGTTTAGTGGAAAGGAAGTGGAAATGAGGAAGCCAATATAGATGAACCCTGCTAGGTGGAAAGCAATGTATGACAAAAAAGAAGGTAACAGTTTTCCCATAGGAATTAAAAGACTCTCTATTTTCTACAAATTAGAATATTATGTGATCTTTCCAATATCCCACCTATTGGATACTATGCACATGGGGGAAAATGTGGCAAATTTCTTGTGGAAACATATAAACAGAACTAACCTTGAAGCACAAATAAAGTTAAGAAAGGGCCTTCGAGTTGCCAATATCATGCCAAACATGTGGTTGCACGAAGACAACTCATATGCTGATGCTCCATGGACTTTTGCATAAAATGAGAAATAAAACATCATTTATACTATGAAAAACATAAGCTTTCCTTTTGGCTTTGGTGCAACATTAAAAAATTTATTCACAAGAGATGGATGAGAGTTCTCAGGCCTAAAAACACATGATTGGCACAATTGGATAAAGGTAACGTTGTCACATGTTAGATTTGTTGGGACTTAATTCTAAAATTGTATATCCTAGTGATAATATTAGTTCATGCATATTTGAACATGGTTATTTTTTAGTTATCATGCTAGTATAGTGATAATATCATCTCACGCATATTTGAACATGGTTATTTGTTAATGGTCATGCATTATGTGTTTCCTGCAGCAATACCAAGTACTTTTTACCATGATGTCACTTTGACTATTTACAAATTATGCAAATATTTGAGGTATTTTCAATCCATCATGAATACTCTTCCATGAATCTTATCATTTGAAGTGCATCATTTGTTATGCCTTTATATGAGTTTTTACTTTTAGTTTACGAGAAATCACAAGTTTTTATTGTAATACATGGTAATACTTGCAAGTGGGTCTCATCTAAAGAGATACATCAAGATGACTTTAAGTGTTGGAAGTGGAATGTTTCACTTTTTGTGTGTGATATGCAAATGTGCTTCCCTCCAATCTTCTTTAATTCTCAAGAGAACTACCTTCTACTCCTAGTAGAAGAGATTGAACAGTGTGGTCCTATTCATATTCGAACAATGTGGCTCATGGAGAGATATATGAAGGTCTTAAAACAATTTGTGAGGCAAAAGGCTCGACCAGAAGGGTCCGTAGTTGAGGGGTACATGGTTTTCCATGAAATGGTTCATTTGAGTGAGTACTTACCTCGATTGCATCTTGAAACTCCGCGATTATGGAATTATAACCAATCTCAATCATTTGAAGGAGAAAAATTAGAGGGTGAAGGGACTTCAAAGAGGATAAAAGGTATACAAAATGTTAGTAGTAGTTATTTTTATCTTAAATTTTATAATGCATGGATTTAAATAATTATTAATTCAATGAACAAATATATTTCTCATTGTATATGCTAAGGAGTGGGAGGCATTACATTTGTATGTTGCATACAATTCTGACTTTATGTTGGAATGGATGGAGAAGTACGCTAAACAAAAGAAATTAGAAGATGAAAAAGCATGGACCAATATATATAATAGACATGGTGAAAACACTAATCGAGGATTTCCTACAAGCCATAAAAATAAAGTGGCAGGATAGATGCTCATGGAATTGGCTAAAGATCAATGATGAACACGAGGAAACAAAAGGGAAGGATAGAGTGACATAAAAACCATTGAATTTCATTAAAGGAACTATAAATGGGGAGGTAATATATATTAATATGTTGCATATATTTAATAAATTATGTATTAAATTTTATATCCTTGAATCTAATTAGTTAATATTTTTATGAATTTAGGTAAGATATTACAAAGGAATGTGGAATTTTGGTCATCATTTTCGCATCAGAAAAGTTGATGAAAAGGGACAAACTTATGATTGTGGAGTTTCAACATCATTTGAGGTCGAATGTCATTCACATGCAAATGATAGACAACCAATCACAAGCACACTTTGCTACTATGGAGTGTTGGAGGATATTATAGAGCTTGATTTTATGTCTTTCAAGAAAGTTATTTTTCGTGTTGAATGGTACAAGCTTATCGAAGTGGGAGAAGAAAAAAATATCTTGCTCCATAATAATGGATTCCATATGATCAATACATCTAGGTTTGAAGCCACTTCTGAACCTTATGTGTTTCCAAGTCAATGTGACCAAATTTTTCTCATTCCAAATTTAGAACAACCTGGTTGGTCATTTGTGATTGATTATGATCCAAGAGGACGAAGAGTAACATTTGTTCCAGATGTAGAGGACCATGATTTACTTGAAGATGCAGAAGTTCCCCCTGAAGTTATAGATGGCCAAGATAGAGATGATGAAAATTTTATTGTCAATGATGCATATGACCAAGATGAAGATCACGACGAGTTTATTGAAGTGTCTAAAGGACATGACCAACCACATGGACATCAAGTGCATGAGGATGGTAAATTTATTGATTTTAATTTACCTGTATTTGAATGTGATGAAGACTATGAAAATCATGGTATTAATTTATTTGTGGATTTAGGGTCCATTAATGATGGGTTATTTATGCCATCAGATGAGGAAATTTCATATGAGGATGATTTTTTTTTTATTACCGTGTTTATTTTAAGATATTTGTAAGGATTCACTACAGTTAAGTATTGAGTTTCTAATTGTAATGAACATTAAGTAATTTGAATGTTTAAGGTTTTAATTGTAAAACACATATATATTTGGCAGAGGCACTTGATCTACCACACTTCAATTTCTTAATTGAAATTTTGAAAACCTTTACTTTATGCCATCATCACATAGGCAAGAGAAAAATAATACTATAAACCTAAAAAAAATTTCATAGTGAGCATTTTTTATGCTTTTTTATGTATTGAAACATATTGAATTTTTTAATGTTATTTTTCATGTGCTAGTGAATTTGAATTGTGTTATTAATGTCACTAGCATACCTTCTCAAATCAATATTTTCTTATTTTTATGTTATTATGTGATTTTTTAAGAATTCTACTTCTGAACTGGGGGATTCAATGATCTTAACCGCTTTTATGGAAATGTTAACAAATGAACAAGGGCAAGACATTGCTATGATGGTGCATGAGGTAAGCTTGAATATCATCTTTTATAGGTTCAATTATCTTATTTTATTTATTATATTATGCTAATTTATATTTTTGGAATGTAGGCAATTTCTAAAGTCATTCCAACCCCTATCACACCTTTCAATACATATAATCTTATGCTAGTGGTAAATCTTGATCAATATTTTTATGCATTTAATTAACTTATTTCACTTTATATATTTATTGATATTTTTGTTTTTTCTAAGCGTGCATTTTGTTCGCATGCAGGATTAATTTATGTTGCTCAATATATCAAATTTTGGCATGCAGGTATCAATTATGCCCCCTAATACATCCAATGTTATGCAAAATGTAAGATTAAACCATCTATTTGCATGAGTTTGATTATGTTATTTGTTTAGAAATCTAGGGCATAGAAATGGAGGTGAATTTTAATTGATTATTTTATTTATTTGTTTACTTTTACTTCAGCTATGAGCTCTTGCTTCAATTTGTATGCTTACCATGATGCCTTCTTACTAAGATGCATTCAACCATGGAAAATGTCTTTCATCTTTTAATTTTTCCTTGCTATTCATCTATATTATCCTTGAGCATGAAACTCATGCCTCAAACATAACATAAATGATTTTATTTTTCCTTATTTACATAAATTACATAAAATCATGATTACATATGTCATTATGAAGACCAAACCTAGTTACATATTTCAACATTATTCATCTATTATTCCATCTTATTATATATATTTGTGCCTTGCAGGATGTTTCTAGGGTGACTCCAACAAGTATACAATCTGTTGGTATAGAGGGTTATGTTATTTCCTTGACACCTAGACCAGAACCCCATAACATTCCCTCTACATCAAATATTGATGTTCCTAGTATCCCTGTTGAATTGCACTTGCATGCTCATGTTAGGAGTACATGAGAATTAATATTTAACCCATCAAATGTGGGTTCAGTTAGAATTCTCCTACCAAGAATGGAACAAGTTTCTTTGAGGAGTATCATAGATTCACAATCAAGAATGTTAAGGCTCCTACCAAAAACTCTTGAAAATGTTCAAATCAGACAAGAAATTATTGAACAAATTTAATTATGGGAAATTCCATTGTTGGAGAGTGCAGAGTCTACTTTAGATGAACCGGTAAAATTATTTTAATTTTTTGTAATTTCATTTGTTACGTTTAGGATAATTAATTTAGAAATGAAATTAGTTTCATATTTTAGTTGTATTTTTACAGTTCCACAATTTCTTTGTAAATGCAGGAAATAAGTGAGAAACTTCCTAATGTACCTATAAGTGCATCTACCTCAACCCCCAAGACTAAAACAATATCATCGGTAACTACAAAAGGAATGCAAGAAGTTACAATCTTGCTCACTTCAAAAGGAAATGTCTTGAAGGATGAAATGTGGATAAAAGTTTATCACTTTATTTTTCGTCATGAAAAACAATTATATGGAAATACCATCCAAATGGATTAGAGGAAGAAAACCAATGCTAGAAAGAAGAACTATTTAAAGATGTTGAAATAGAATGGGAATCCTGGTTTTGATAAAGAAATTATTCTAGATATTTCATGTAAATACATTCACTCAAAAAGAGTCAATTTAAGGTCAAAGTTGACAAAAAAATTGATGTATCCATGTCTAGTTTGGATCACATACCAAGTGACGTGGGATGAACTTATGAAAGATTTCAAGTTTAAGAGGAAGGTATGAAATAATCCAAACTATAGGCCATCTTCATGAAGAGGAGATAAAATATTCCTTCGAGATACAACGAAAGAAACCCAAGCTAGGATGCCAAGTATTGGATCTCATAAATTAGGCTCTATGGATATAATAGCATTCGTACTGGCACGGTAAGTGAATATTTTCATCTATTATATTTTCTATTTTAGGGAAAATAACCATGGTCACATTGAGTTAATTGTATCTTACTAGTAATTATACCTTATAAATATGATTATCATTGTTAATGTAGGTTCACCAATTTCAAAAGGAAGCTTCAAAGGAAGAATTAAAATATGCTTTATTACACAGTTCCCAAGGTCTTCGACAACACATGATAGATCGAGGGGAAAATTAATTACTGGTTATGAATTTGAGGTTAGTTGTTTATAATATCTTATGAATTATGCAATAATTTAATTGGAGGTATAATGTTATTTTAACAAGTTAAATTGTGTTGTGTATAGGAATCCCAACAATCAAAATCATCTGGTGAAACATTTGGGAGTAAGCATGAGGAGGAGATACAAGCACATGATGAATTGTTTGTTGCACAAAATCATTCAATTGTCATTCCTAAACCTTGGAAAGAAACCATTGTTGAATTTCAGAAAATGGGAGACAAAAATAATGAGGAGGGTGTTCAATGTGATGAACGATCCACACCCACGATTATAGTAGTTCCTTGTGGAAAGAGGAAAAAAAGGATTGATATGTGTTAATTTTAATAACTTGAATGTGCATCGCTCCAACTTCTAAGGAGTTCAATAGGTTGTGAGGGTCCAAACATAAACAAATTTTGTGTGCAACAAAACAAATTTTGAAGATACTTTGTTTTTTGAATTTTATGGAACAAATTTTTTTTTGAAGGTATTGTGTTTTCTTGCAGCACTATTTTTATGTGAGTGTCATAGAAAAACAATGCCTTGACTCTAGATGACGAATTGAATATATTGTGACTTTGGGGTAACAATAGTTGCCTTCAATGACACTCCTACAAAAATCTTATGGACTGTATGGCTTTGTACACTTATGATTGTTCATAATTGAATATTTTTTTGTCAAGAATTATATTTTAAATCATACCTGTTTTGAATTTAATGCTTGCTGTTTGTGTTTCCAAGAGGAAGGCCAACCATAATGTTAGAATATTCTCCTCATTTGATCTGGAGGTCGAGTTTACATTTCTAGGTGTGTTCATTCTATTTAGGAGGCCGTGGTACCTATTGTTGGGTGTGAACTTCTTGTGGGAGGCTGAGATCACAAGCAAGGACCGTTCACTTCCTTCCTGGGCAACGTGGATACCTGACTAGGCTGTGTACATTATTGGCAGGGGTTTTATACCATCTGGGAGTTGCATCTACAACATGGAGGTGTGAGTACTGAAGGGAAATATTATTCCTAGTTATGGGCATTACCTCTTCTTGGTCACTTGTTATTCATCCTTGTATCAACCATACAGTCAATATGAAGACAATATACATGTTGTAACAACCAATATTCTGGAAGACACTCATTATATACATTTCTATGGAGTTTTTCAAGCATTTACAATAGTGTGGTATTATTTTTCTATTTGTATATAATAGTTGGGTCTTGTTGTTCTATCAATTGGCAACTACAATAATATGTAGCAGACATAGGCCAACCGATAGACATTCAATACACAAAGAACAAAATTCCACCTCTTCACAAAGGTAGGAAGAACCTATTCAACTTTTAAACAAAAACAATTAGTTTCTTGTAATAGGACAATATCTCGTCTATAAACTGTGAATAGTGTCTTTAGGGACATAATTGTTTAAGGGTATCCCCAACCTTTCTAAAATTTAGACTGAGAATAATCATTAAGGCAACCTATTCTCGGTCTTCCCTTATACGAGTACCCAAGTTATAGATAATTGTTTTCATTCTTTAACTTCTTTGAAAGTGTGATGTTTCCTTGCAACAGGAGCTGGCTTATTAGTAACCAATGCCAACCAACTCTATAATTCTCCATTCTCTTCTATTGACAATTCCTTCCTTAGCCTTAGGGTGTAGCTTGAAATAAGAGATTTTTTTTTTTTAAACTCTTTTCTCCTTTAAGGAAATCCCTTATAAACTAATATTATGCTCTACCAAACCCGCAAACTTTTCATTTGTAGGATATTGGGGGGCCAAGGTTGCAAGATTGGTTAAATTATTGGAACTTCTAGGCTCTAAATAACCCTTAATAATATCATGAACATGACAATGAATTTCTAAAAAATACTTAATTTCTCTTCTAGATTCTTGAGAGAAAGGGTCTAGGCCTAAAAATGACATACCTCGATGAGGAAAAATAGGAAAACTGGCCTTCTGGAGCTCCATATTTCTTCTTTTGGGAGAATATTGAAATGGAGGAATGGAAGATTGAGACAGTTCCTTGTTTCTATTGAGGGATTATCTTCTAACCCTTTGAATTCTTGTCTCAAGAACCTCATCTCCTTAAGGTTCCTTGAAAAATCTTCAACTTGATGAGCTTTAGGAATATTTAGCCCCTTTTCTTTTTTAACCCATATTTTCTTCTGCTTGTTCCTACTCCCTTGGAATTCCTTGCATTCCTTGCATGTAAACTAATGTGAAATGTTACAACAATCTTGGAGTCATGTTTGTTGTAACATGGTATGTTTTGTTTGCAATGATTTTGTTCATTTATTTGGCCTTTTAACTCCAGGTAAACCGCAGTTAAGGTGATTCAACGCTCTGTTTGCAAGGCTAGAGAAATATATCAGATTCAATTACTTCTATACATGTTGTACAAAGCTAATTTTTGTAAGCATACATAATCCTATTTTGTATAAAATCTTCGGAACACTCTCTGTAATTGCAAATAGTGTTGATTCACATTGAGCTTGAAGCCACATTGGCTCCATAGTGCAGGTAACACAGTTTTTGGTTCACTGTGTTGGATGTTTTAATTATATCCTTGCTACTAGATATCAGAAGCGAGAAAGACATGGATTAGTGTCGCAAATCTAGATTTCGTAACAAAAAGGCTATGGATTCATTATGTTACCTCAGTCTATTGCTCCATTACCACCCTGAACACTGTTGGGTATGGAGATATCCATGTTCAAAATACTATAGAAATGATATTCGGTATCTTCTTCATGTAATTCATTCTGGGTCTGATTGCATACTTGATGGGAAACATGATAAATTTAGCTGTGCATGACAAAAGCTGGACCAGGAGATTTGTACGTAGTATATTCTTAGTAGACTAATATTTAGGAAATTTATATCTATATATTTTCTCTTTAATGTTAAGATATGACTTCCATTTTAACTACAGAGGGACACAATTTAGGTAGCTTCAAGATTTACTTTAAGAAATGGGTTGCCATTGCAATATCAAGAGAAAATGTTAGCACATTTATGCCTGAAATTCAAGACAGGGGGCTTGCAGCAAGAAGAAACTTTAAATGGTATTCCAAAGGTGATATGTACATCCATTGCAAACTTATTTTTTTTGTCGATTATTGAAAAAGTGTATCTTTTCCAGGGAGTTTCACATGATTTCCTTTTCCAGGTGGTAAGTAATATCTAATGATAAAATAATAGCTTATTTTTCGATATTTTTCTTGGGTTTCAGTACAAAAACCTAGAGAAAGAAATGATCTCTTTAATGTTAAGATTTGACTTCCATTTTAATTGCAGAGGGACACAATTTAGGAAGCTTCAATATTTTCTTTAAGAAATGGATTGCCACTACAATATCAAGGGCAAATGTTAGCACATTTATGCCTGAAATTCAGGAGAGAGGGCTTGCAATAGGAAGAAACTTTAAATTATCTTCCAAAGATGATCTGCACATCCATTGCAAACTTTTTGTTGGGATTCATACATGTACACATGGTGTTCCCTTGGAAGTAAATTGAAAATGTTGAAGTTATTTTAACAAATCTTGTTTTGCTCGTTGCATTATAGACATCATAACCTATGGAATGTATCTTAACAAGCATCGATTAACACACTAGGAGACATAACATAGATGTAATAGACAATAAAAAATCACCTGTAAACTTAAAGTACTTAAATAATTTTTTTTAAGGTGTCAATTGGAATGAAATACAAGTACACAAATGAGGCTTCTAGACTGGAAAATAATGACACAAGTTGGCATCCACTATTGGCATGAGAACCCTTCTAACTATTATAACTAATGTTTCCCCTAGGAACAAAATCTCAAAGACAACCATGGAATGCAACTTCCATGTAGGTAGACTGAATCCCATATAACTACATGCAAGATTCCAAGTCATATATCGATATCTTTAACTAGGTTATTCCTTAGAACTAAAAGAAATATTTGCATACCTGCATTTTGTGAGGATTTTCTACTGACATTGTTGGTTGAAAAAAAAATTGTCCCTAATTATCTACCTATGTTGTCATTGAGATCAATATATTATTGTTTGAAGGCCCCATAAGGTTTGTTACCTAATTTTCATTGGACTTGGCCATTATTTAATTTATTTCCCAATTGACATAATTTTCTTAAATAGATTATGTTGAAAGTTAGGTGATGCCTGTGGTAGTAATACATACATTTTCCTAGTGGGATTTAGTTGATCCTAGCATACTCCATAATGGTATATTTAGAGTTAGGGTCCATGATTCCATGCACATGTTGTTTCCCAAGACCTGATTCCAACAAAGTCCACATTCACCTTGTGACTAGTTTGGCAATACCTGTGACCATGTTGCTCAACCATGCCAAGTTCCTTGCACCAAGATGTTGGAATCATGAAAGTAATTAAATGAATTTTTGAATCACAACAATACCATCAATTCATAGGATTGCCAATGTTAATTGAATGCACATCCAACCTCGTTATTTGACTAGGAATTCTAGTGACTAGTTCATTATTCCCTGAGAGTCAACTTTCCCTCAAATCATTGGTGTAATTGTTTGGAAATTTAAGATCATTTTCAATGGTGAAAATCATACACATTAGGAATTTTTTTTCTTGGTGTAATTCCCTCACGCTTCCAGTGTTTCATCCATTTGTGGTATGTTGGTTATGGTATATTCATCCAGGTAATTTCTGTAAACTATATTACAACACCAAAATAATTTGGATGGTTTGATGATTAGTGTCAGACTCTTTATACGTGATTCTACGATATAAATTCTTTCTTAAATAATGATTGTCTGGTCGAACTTCGTGGATACAAGATCACAAGGAGGGACCGTTCACTTCCTTCGTAGCGTGGATACCTGAGTGGGCTGTGTACATTACTAGCAAGGGCTTTATACCATCTGGGAGTTGCATCTACAACATGGAGGTGTGAGCGTTGAAGGGAAAGATAGTCATTCTCATTTCTAGGCATTACCTCTTCTTGGTCACTTGCTATTCATCCTTGTATCAACCATACAATCAATATAAAGAGCATATACATGCTGTAACAACCAATATTATGGAAGACACTCATTATCTACATTTGTATAGAGATATAGATCCAAAACCCCCCTTGTTTTATGGGGCATTACATGTACATTTGAAGGAGGGAAAAAGATTGGGATTGTTGGCCTTAAGAAAATTTCAATGCTTTTATAATTAAGTTTGCAAAGGGATTATTTTTTGCACACTCTAATCAGCCATGATCTATTTTGTTTCTTTGAATTTTCGTCATGTTATATGGACATAATGGTCAATATTTAATAGTATTGAGTTAAAGATTCTAAATCAATGTAATTGTGATTTTGTAGGAAATATTCGTTAAGGGTTGTGGATATAATGGGCAATGATATGAAAGTGTTCAAAGAGTTCAGTCTAGATTTCCACCTTCAGCTAGTATACTTTCTCACCTTGGATGACTTCAGGTATATTCATGTCTACTATGTTTCACTGCCATATATCATATTTTCTCTGCTTTGGTAATCGTCTAACCGACCAGTTGGTTACATGCAGGGAAAATGAGGAACTTAAAGACTATAGTCGAGATACAAAGGCTCAATGGACCCTTTCATTTCTGAATATTAAAAAGCTTCTTGAAATCAACGATGCCATCCAAAAAAAGCTGACCTTCCCTGCCATCAAAAATTCCATCCTCTGATTACTCATTTAATCAAAGGTTCTACATTTCTAATCATTTCAAAATAAAACTTTCACTTTTTCTGTAGAACCTCAAAAAGACGACTTCTTGATTTTAAATTAATTTCTTTCCAAGAACACTTCACCTTGAATCTATTGCAACTTCTAACAACCATCTGATGTATTCCTATACATGCTGTGATTTTCTACAGTATCAATTGGAAACATCACTATTGAAAAAATCCTTGATCTAATCCAAATGTAACAACAATATTTATGGATAAAAAATGTGAGCCTGCAAATGGAGCTTGAACTCCATCTCAAGCAAACAATTCTCTTACAAGGACAACTCCAACCAGGTGGATTTTCCTCCCTTTCCTACAGCATAAAGTGTAATTTATAGTTTTCATTAACATCTTGAATATTTTCTTTATGTTTCTTCACATTTTGATATGCATCATACATTAATTGGTCCAACTTTATCTAGCTTTTCTTAGTAAAATTTCATGAAATTATTTGCAGCCATTTCAACCTGCAGTTTCTCCCGCTCCCAGTGGTTTTACAAGATGGCCGGTAAATATTAATCATCCCGTGCCATATGCACT
The DNA here is from genome assembly GCA_034641835.2 of Pinus albicaulis. Taxonomy (NCBI): domain Eukaryota; kingdom Viridiplantae; phylum Streptophyta; class Pinopsida; order Pinales; family Pinaceae; genus Pinus; species Pinus albicaulis. The sequence continues at coordinate 713,446,061 of CM076575.1, read as the reverse complement.
AGCTTCTGTTTCAGGTGCACATCTGGACAATGCCTTTAATGTTTATAATGAAATGTATGCATAAAATTTTTCTTTATTGGTGAGATTGGTTTTCATTATTTTAGTTTGAAAGGTAAATTGCATTGTTGTACAATATTGTATTTTTTAGTGCAATCCATGGTGTTTTTATAATGGGTTAAATTGAACAGAATGGATGAAGCAAGGAAACCTCTGTCAAGAAAGTTTCCTAATCCCTCCATAAGGATAAATGTATACTAGATGGTGATCATACTCTGACTTCTGGTTATTGGATTCTTCTTTCATTATCGTGTAATGCATCCCATGAATGATGCATATGGCATGTGGCTCACTTCAGTCATCTGTGAAATCTAGTTTTCATTTTCTTAGATCCCTGATGAGTTTCCAAAGTGGCTTCTGATTGACATGGAAACCTATCTAGATAGACTGTCATTGAGGTAAATCAATGACGCTCCATGATTGCCAACAATAATCTATTTTATTCAGGTTTATTCTATTTTTCTATTTGGCAGATAGACCTTTGTTTTAACTCTCAGATTTGTTGGGTTTCAGGTATGAGAAAGAGGAAAGAACATTTAAATACATTGAGAAGCCATGGATATTGCAGCTTTGTTGACTTCTGTGGGTGTCAACATATCTATATGCATATTATTTTTCTTTCTGTACTCCATCTTGAGAAACCAACCCATCAATTTCAATGTTTATTTTCTTGGTAAGCTTGAAGGACACAAAAATAAAGATTTTAGTTTATTAGAGAGGCTTGTACCTTCAGCGAGTTGGATAAAAAAGGCATGTGAAGCATCATAAGAATATAATTTGTTTTCTTTGTAGGATCTAAGGATCCCTCCAGAAAAAAATGATCTAGTCCCTTCATTTATGGGTGGGGGAAAAGGAATTTATCCATTCACTTATGCATATTCTATTCTTCCAGGTTTGTGATTCTAAAACACTAGTTGGACATTTTCTTCTGGTAGATTGATTTCACTATGTTTTCAATCACCTTTACTTTTATTATCTTTGGTCTTATAATTTTTTTAGTATTGTTGATATTTCCAACAGTTTTTAGGGCTCCCTTTGATTGTTTTCATGGGATTTTTTATTTTTCTTCATTGGATGAATCTTTGTTTATATGATTATCTCAGTTTCTACCTTCAAGGACAACATTTTTCTCCTCACCTTCCATCTCATGTTTACAGTCATTTAGAAAAATTTAGTTTTCTAAAGGTAACTCCATTACCTTAGCATCTACAACTTTCTTTTGGGAAAGTACACCATGAATCACATTCCTTTTTACTGCTACAATTTTTCCACTCTTTATTTCATTTGTTGAAGTCCTGTTATTTTTTCTTCCTAGAGACAATCATGCTTTCCCTTCCTCCTTCATGATGTTTTTCCACCTTCATTATTTTCAAAACCTCCATTCGCATAAATTTTTTCTGTTTTAAAATCGCAAGGCACTCAAGCCTCACTCTTTTTCAACAATTTCTTCTTATGTTCTAGAATTTTCATACAATCCATGAGACCTTCCATCATTCTCCTTGAATCATCTTCATCATCATGTTCACCAACGAGTGTTCTTTGTTTTGGTTTACAAAGGTAAACATCCTCTCCCTCATATTATAGAGGTGAATGTTTCCTTCTCCTTGGACTTGAAAATATCAAGTACGCATCTCTTTCAATATCTAACTATACTCATGTCTTTTCTTTACCATCAATATGAAAACTTGAAATTGATTCAATCTACAAACTTGAAGACTGAGTTTAATTGTCAAGTGTCCTCAGAATTGGGATCTTTTGTAATCAAACAATGTTATTGTTTCCCTCTTGGTTGTAATCATTTCTACCATTTCTTCTACTTCTTCTATCTACAAATTAACAATGTCAATCAAAATACAAAGGTCTTCAATGCTTGAATATACTTGAATATCATCTTTAATGCAATGTTGTTCACCATTTGCAATTATCCTATTGAAGATTTTACCATCCCTAAAAACTTGGTGTAGGATAATTTCCAGTAGGTTGTTAATGTCATTAGCAATCCATCATGCTACGAACAACTCACTCCTTGTTTGGTTATAGGAAGTTCCAATTTTTATAATAGCTTGAATAAAATATGAATGTTTCCTTCTCCTTGGACTTGAAAATATCAAGTACACATCTCTCTCAATCTCTAACTATACTCATATCTTTTCTTTACCATCAATCTACAAACTTGTATTGATTCACAAAACATTAGAAAACAATCTCGTGTTCCCTTTTGATGTCAAAATATGCAATTTGTTAGTGTGCATATTAAGTATTTTAAACATTTGGCACTCTACATAATAAGTAAATTGGATTTATAACTTGACAGAAGCTAGAACCTTTAACATCTAAACTCCTTAGAACTTTAAAAATTATAATATCATCCATGTAAAGAGATGTGTTGGGCTATCTAACTCATTCCATCTAATTAACGAGAATCACAACCATACAGTCTGATATACCCACAGTTATGAGAAGGATGATTTAAAATTTGTTTTAATATATGCCAAACAATATGCCATTTAATTAGATATAAGCTCCTTTTGAAAACTATGGAAATGGTAGCAGGATTGAATTATGAATATCAAGGTTCATAGAAGAGGCCAACTCTACCCAAAACCACAAAGCCCCTCTTCATAACCCCCTTATGGTAAACTAGATTTTATTTTTCATGGATAATTTCATGAAGAAACTCATGTTTAATATATTTGTTACTTATTAACATTTTCTTTGGTATCGATGAATCTTCAACATTTAATTAAATATTTACCTAGGAACGAATAATGATTTGTGAAAACTCATTTGATACATGTTCCTTTTGATAGTTTTCTTTTAAGTTACTTCTTGACATTCTAAATTTTTTCTTGGTTCTAAAAATTGTGGGTTTTTTTGCAGCACTAACAACAAGTAGACATGAAGGTGTTGAAGCAAGTGTCTTTTGATATTCCACAATATTTTATGGCCTACCATTTGAATTTTTACTATACAGTGTTGGGAAATCAGGCAACACAAGGCAAGTGATAATGAAGAAATACTAAGAGCGCACAATTTTTTTTGAGGTACAAACTACTTAATTTATTTTATTTTCAGTAAGTATCTCTCTTGAAAATGGTTGAGAAATGGTATAAAACTTTCCTTACATATATTTATTATTTTATTCTTAACAGGATGCAGGATGGGTGATTTGCTGTGCCTCCAAGAAATGATTAACTTCCCAGAAAAAAACTAGTGATATGGACTTCTCTGCAACTTCAACTTTCTTTGAATTCAATTAGAGGAAGATATTTAACACAGATCTGTGCCATGACACAAATGATTTGAGGTTGATTTTTAACACAGATTTCAGGCTGATTTTTAACACTGATTCGAGGCTGATATTTAACAGAGATGTGTGCTATGACAACACTGAAATTAAACATAAATTGACCAATAAATTTTATATTTTAATGCATATACATTTTTGCTATTTTTTGTTATCAAGGAAGCCAATTCCAATTATATAAAGGTATTGAAATGGTGGAGCTAACCACTGGATATGAATTTGTTATTACAACATTTAATGTGATTCAAACTTTTCAATTTATATGTCAGAGATTAAACTCTCTTGTAAGATGGATAAATATTGTACATTTTTCTTTTGCTTCATAATATGTCATGAAATGGAGTTCTAAATGAGGATTTTGCATGTTCAGATTCAATGGAATGAATTTATATTCAGTGAATATAAGTGTGATTCCTTATTATTTTCAAGGTTGCTTTCCGGAATTGTTAAGTTTTGGAAAATTGTTTTTTCACTTAGATTTAAAATGATTGTTGTCAGGTTTAAAAACAATGGAATTTATTATTTTTTTTTCCATAAAAAACAGAGATTTAAGGTAATTTAAATCACTATTTGGGAACCTGAAATGTTGAAACCACCTTAATATAACATTTAAAATGATTTGTTTATTTTATTTCAAATATTTTTTCATATTGTCTCTAGAGAGACAATAGTTTGAATTGTGGACATATAGTCTCTATAGAGACAATACGTTTTTAATCTCAGCTATTGTCCATAAAGATACAAATGTAATTGTCTCTACAAAGACAAAAGTAAAAGTGTCTCTATAGAGACAAATTGTAGACAAATGAAATTGTCTCTTAAAAGACAATAATGCCCGTGTCTTTATAGAGACAAGAATATTATGTGTTCTATATTGTCTTTATAGAGACAATTTTTTGAGACACTAATTTTTAGACACCCACTTAAAGACAATATTTAAGATGATAAACAATTTTATTTCTGTCTCTAATTAAGACAATTGACTGGAAAATTCTCTTAAATATTGTCTTAAAACACCCCCACATGTAGTAGTGATTTACACCACTACAACATCTTGCCCATTATTTTTTGGTTTTACATTAAATTTTTTTTTTTTCAACCGAAGTTATTTCATTACATGTTCAGAGAAATATTAGGTACAAAAATCATCTCGAGACACCCCTTTCTCTCATTCCAACTAGACTTGTTGAGATTGGGACCTAGAGGAAACCATAGACAACAAGTGAAATATATGATTTTTGATACACATTGTAGTCGTAGCACAATAGAATAGAGAAAAAAGATAACCCGAAGTAACAACAACTTATTAAGGAGGGGGATTGGGGGGAATTATAGGGGGATATACAAAATAACCAACATGTTCGTGCATATGAAAATTTATGTGCTCTACCCTTGCTTCTAGGCTGCTAAGGTGGTCGTTGGTGCGACAATGGAGGCATCGAAGGCTGTCCATTTGTTCAAGGATTTTGTTTTGGTTATATTGGATGTCATTGATGTAGGCCAACAACTCATTACGATCGTCATAGCGGACTTCCCATAGAGTATCCATGTCTATTTGGATATTTTGAAGTTGATCAAAAATGGAATCTAAGGTGGAAGGGGCCAAAAAATGACCTGGGGAGATAGTTGGAGAGATTGTGGCAACTTCTTCAGTCTCTCTACTATCATAAGTGTCCGAGGGCGAGCTGTTACTTGGCTCAAGCCACCCAAAATGGTGACGGTTTCCTCCCCCATGATAGGTCTCCCCCGTTGGCCAAACATATTGATTGGACAGGGTGAAGCTTCCAATGGAGGGGCAAGTCAAAAAATAGAAAATCACAATACCTGTAAGAAAAATGTTATCGAGACTCACAAATGAGCAACCTCGGGAGCCAGTAGAGCACTAACCAATAATCACACACTGACACAGGATGAACCCCTCCTCCACCTGCTAATCTTGCAATTGAAAATATGTTTACATGAACCCATAATTTTTACCTTCCACTGAGGCCAACAATCATCCCCCCAGTGAGGTGAAGTGAATCTTGGGACAACAATGTCCCTACAACTGAAATAACAAATATTTATGAGAAATACCCATAACCCCATTTAGGCCCGAGTCTACTCCAAATAGTTACCCAAATTCTAAGAGAGAGTATGAAAGAATATAGTAACTACCTTACCCTGAATAGAAACCACGAGATTTGAAGTATCCACGTCCTTATCATTCCTGGAGTAGACACTGAAGGCGAGGTGTCGAAACGGTTCCCTAGTTACACACATTCCTAGATCCCATGGATAGTCCAACACTCTAGTTTTTCCCCAACCAAAGCATGCCCAAGTGACCACTCGACTACTCACCCAAGGACCTGGACTTAATGAGGTTCCATGAAACCCAACACCAATGTTCTCTGTGCAACCAAAATTCATCACCCAAAATGGTAAACTGAAAGAACGAACACTACAGGGAATGCATTTATTGACGAAGTGTGTGAGCGTGCTTGTCGCTCGCTGGTATTTAGAGTTCGGTCGACACCTCATGGGATGGTTAATACGTGTGTGAAGGGTGAACTGGCACTTTTGATAGTGCAACTAACACATGGATATGGGAAGGACACCCCCATTGACGATAAATTAAAAAATGTCACAAAATAAAATATTTATAAAATATTTTGATTTTGAAATGAGTGATGATTTTTGGGAAAGTGGTATTGATAAGTCATCGTACTGGCCCATGGTATAGTAAAAAATCCTATTTATAAGTTAATAATATCCATGGTTAAGAATCTTGTTATACTATAAATTTATTGCAAGTATTAATTTTTAATTTTAAAAATGTTATAAAATTAAATTAAAATAAAATATTTATATTTTGAAATGAGTTATGGTTTTTGGGTATGTGGTATTGATAACCCATGGAATTGGCTAATGGCTATTGTAACAAATCCTATTTAGAATTCAATAATATCCATAGTAAAATGTGGGTGAATATTCCTCCTTAAGAATTTTGTTATATTGTATGTATTAAATTTTTATATGCCTATTAATTAAATTTAAATATATTTACAAAATTCTTATTTTGACTTGTACAATAAAATGGATCTTAACTTATAACTATTATTTATATGTTATATTTTAATGTGATATGTATATTATGATTGTCTTTTATCTAAAAAATTGCTGTAATTTTATTAATAAAAACAAAATTTAATATAAAAATATTGAATTTAAAAAATATTTACATGTAACTTCTAACAACTAACATCTATAATCTAACGCAAACATGTGTCCCCTATGTTGCACCCTATATTGCACTATAAAGGGTGATACAATAACAAAAAAATATATTAGTGCAAACCATAAATAAAATATCCAATGTCCATATTAAATAATATAATTTTATATCAATTTTCTATAGAGAATAATAAAGAAATTTAAATTAATATTTTTTTCTTTGTATATTTTCACTTTCCACCAATATGCGTAGTTTATTTCATTCTTAGTATGGAGTTGATATATAAAATTTACAAAATATTAATAGCAATAAAAGTTTAAAATGAGTTATAAATCAAATAAAAAGAAACAACCAAAAAATTCTTTATTACATTAATAGGTGTGTTCTAATTTAAGGTACTAGGGAGATTTGTAATTACATATATAAAGAGAGAGTAATAAATTTTTTAGATGTGCAATAGCTTCTTGAAATTTTACACTCAAGAAAAGAGCTTGCATCTTGAAAGATTTCATCCCAACCTTTATGATCGTTTTGAAGGTTTATGAGCATGTTGCAAGTATTTTGGATATCTGAAGTAAGCAAGTTTTGAGAAGGGGTTTGAATGACTAGATTGAAGATATGGTTGAAGAATAATATGAGTAGTATGATATCTAGTAGGAGTGGTCGATATGAACATTTTGGTGCAAGTTGTATGGAAATTTAGTGGTTGCATTTTGTGTTGTAGAGACAATGGTTGGTTCACTTGCATTGTTTATGGTAGTGGAAATTTTTGCAGGTTGTGGTTGTAGTTTGTGAAAATATCTTTATATGCAAATACAATAATATATGATGACCTTGGATAAAATTTGAAAATGAGATGAAATAGAGGTGCACAAGGAAGTTGAATATGAGGGTTGAAGCCTCAATCAAGTTCGACCTTAGAGTAGGTTGGATCCCCCTCATTATCAAGGTTAGAGCTTCAACTAAGTTGGAGCCTAGAGCAGGCTGGAGCCCGCTCATTATCGAGGTTAGATCCTTAATGTAATTGGATATTAGAGTAGGTTGGATCACACTGATTATCAAGGATGAAGCCTCAATTAGGTTGGATCCTACTCATTCTTGAGGCTGGAGCCTCAATAAGGTAGTAGCCTATAATGAGTGGCTACTTGCATCTCTTAGGTTGCTTCCTTAATTAGGTTGTATCCTAATACAAGTGGTACCTTGCATATTATGGGGGTAGTTTCCTCCCATAAGTTAGGGCCTACAAATTGATGTAAAGAATTAAAGACTAAGTAGAAAAATAGTTGGGTTTCCACCTAAATACTTGTGTCTCCTTATGAGCTGATATTTTCTTGTGTTACTTCTAGTTATGCTACTTATATGATGATGCTTTGTGATAAATAATAATATAATATTTATAAACCTTAATAAATAAATATGATTCAGAAATTGTAAAATTGACTCGACCCAACCCGACCCGACCAGTGAATTTCCTTTTGATGCACAATTGAAATTGAGAATATATTTAGATCCAAATCCCGTATTCCATTCCTGAATTCCATCTTTAGATGAAGCTTCAACGCGTGCACATATGGCCTTTTATTTCTAATTATGTTTATAACTTTTTCAAAATGAATATTATCAAGAATTTCAATGCATAATTTTTTTTTGGTTGATGTAAAAAGTTAGATCTTCTTTTAATCCCATTCATGCATAAATTTTTTTTGTTGATGTAAAAAGTTAGATCGGCTTTTAATCCCATTCAATTTATCAGAATCATATTATAGAGAAAGTTACATTTCTCATATTGCGCATATCAAAATTAAGCTATAATTATACAAAATTTCTTCGTTGGGCTGAAAATGAGCATATCCAAATTAAGCTATAATTATACAAAATTTCTTTGTTTGGCTGAAAATGATTACATTTTTTTAACTAAAATCCTATCACTTTGAATTACATACCAACAACTTCGATTTTTATCAGCATCATGTATTATATATACTACGATACATGGTAAACGAGTGAACATATGTCTATGTTTAATAGGTATACCATGGAAAATAGTGTGTCAACCTTAAATTTAAAAGCCTGTTCTAAACATGTTGGAGATCGTTCGAGGAAACTTATCCGTGCCAAGCCTAAACTACAGTAATGAAAAAGGACATGTGACATGCATGTCATAACAATCCCAGTGCCGCATTACGATTGAAAATGAGTGAATATTTAAAAGAATAGATGGTTACAGAATTAAACAAATTTCCTTGTCAAATCACTGAGCACCTTGCAGCAGCCTCGCTTATGATGGGCTTAAAAGCACTACAGTCCACTATGGCCCTGCCCACTCAAATGAGGGAGAAGAAAGCGAAGAAAGCGATGGGAAATTGTAAAAGTGCAGACTTCACATTATAGTTTTATTTTAGAATTCGGCATTGCGGTTTCGTTATTAAAAACAATGAATTCAACCATTATCAAAATGGTTGGAGATCGCATTGACTTGAAATGGAGAATGCAGGTTGGAAGTATTTGCCTCCGAGAATCGCTTGGGTTAGCAGTCTGTTGGCATGTTCTGTCCAGTGAACTCCATCCCAGATTATATATGACGCTGGATCGGCGCATGCTTTGGCCTCCACAGTCGTGCCATTGATAATCCCCGTGCTTCCGCACCAAATATTGGCGTCGTAGTTATAATTTCCTCCCACTCCACAACAAACTTTAATGGTTTCCTTGAATCCTGCATCAATTAATATTGGAGTTAGATTCGGGTGGTTGGTCGCTCCAATAATTCAAATGCAACAGTTAAGGATGTCATAAAACTGAACATATAAAACCGGATTAAGGATGTGTTCTATCAGAAATTATAATCATCCAAATGGGCTTTCTCATACTCATCCAAATTGGTAATTGATAAAATTTGCAGTGCTCACCATACGTGGAAGGGTTAGACATTAAGTCAAAGACCATGTCGTAATTATTAACATAGATGATTTTTGCACCCTTGAGCTGACTTCTCCGGAAATCAAGTGTTTTCCTGAGCAGAATGTTGTAATATTTGACTGCACCATTGTAAGAAATAGAGCAGTTGTACTTGTCAAAATCATTGGGGGCAAGAGAGAGCCAGTAGGGCTGGCAGCCTTGAGGTCCAACGTTCTTTACTAAAATTGTTCTCGCCCCCTCATTGTATAGCTCCTGGATCCACCGCACAAACACCATGCAGGATGAGAATTATTATTTAGTGGATCTAAAATTAATGTGAATCGTGGATTAAAAGAGTTTGTTCACCGAATACCTGGACAGCTTCTGAAATAGACCTGGCCACGTTGGGAAGAACGCTCTTTGTGATCTGACTTGGGCTCAATTTGAGGTTCTTGTACGCATAACTGAAGTCATTGCCTCCAATTTCTAGCATGTAAATTCCCTTCTCAAATGCATCTGCACTTGGAAGATAGCTTTGAGGGCCTGCACCAAGAAAAAGGAAAATTATGCCCACCAAAATCTCTCCATCTACATTAGGTTCCAACATTTTATAGCTTGGTGTTTATTAAAGTCCAAACAACTTAGCCACGAAGATTGCCTTAATTACCGTTTGCATTGATGGTGGCCAAGACCTGCTGCTTGAAGATCTTGAACTGATTGATCTGAACAGCCAGAGAAATTGGAGCAATGAAAGAATTGATGTTATTTGCTGTTGCACCGGAGGCTGCAAAGTTGGCTCCATGCCCATAGCTAGTGCCCACACTCTGCAAGTATGGACTCAGAAAAGGCAATCCCAGCGCGGTTGCTGCATAAAATAGCATTATCGTAAAATTATCAATATTAAGCTAGACAGCGACCTTAAAATTAAAAAATCTTCTTTTTTATCATTTATACAGAGAAAATGCAAACTGTAATCAACAACATACCGAAGAAATCAATAGAGAGGCGTCCATCACTGTAACGATATACAGGTCTTCCGAAGTAGGTTTCTCCATAGGGAGGATTTTCTGCAGCCTCATTATAAGGGAAAGAAAAGTGAATAGCACCGGTATCAGAGGTCGAGTCCCCGAAGTTAAATATTGCAGGAAAGTTGCAGCGGCAGTCACTAGGGATCGGCAGCAGGCCTGCCATCAGAATTAATGCATGTAAAAGCAATAATAAATTACTGTGGCAGCGATCCATTAATGCTCAAGATAGAACGTAGATCGGGAGCAATAATAGTGATCAAATGCCAAGCCTTCCAATGGACTAGGGCAAAAAAGGCAGCGATCAAATTCTTGCGCCTTGAAGCTGACGGGGGTGCAGGTTTAATATATAAGTATGGCCGAAGATATTGTGATAGGCATTCATACCACTGAATCATTCATGCATGCCCCGCTGTTGTAATACATTAAAACTTCGTTGGCAACGGCCAAAATGGTAGATCCACGCACAAAAAATGTTAAAAGAGGCAGATGTCAAACTGCTGGATCGATGTGGAAAATATGTTGGAAATAGTAAGATGTAGGTGCAAGGAATTGGCCTTTTTTCTGTAAAATTAATGGGAGTATTGGATATATTACAGAGATATATGGTATAATCTGAGTTCGCATTAAAAAATGGTAATTAATCCATTGCATTTTATACCTCAATAGGTAAACATGGGTTTGTTTACCAGATATCTTTAAGTATAAATGAGGACAAAGTAATTGATTGTGTGTTGCATGACTCATTATTTTTCTCCTTGGGAATAACATCAATACCATTCAAAAAAATCCCTATTTCGTAAGGGGTACAGCTTTGGCTGGTCATGCTTCTCCCGCGAAACAAGATCGACGAAGTTACTATAGGTTTGAAACCCACGCAAATTTCCATGTGAAAATGTAGTGACAGATTATATGTTGAAACCCACGAAATTTCCATGTGAAAATGTAGTTACAGATTTTGGCTCGTTATGCTTCTCCCGGGAAATAACATCTACACAGTTGGATCTGTCGTTACACCAAAAGCCATGAAACTTTTTCGTGTAAAAAAGTATGGACAAACTTAACCACGTAATATCCCTATCCAGGGGATGGTGTTTTACATTTATTGATTCGTTGTACGGTCAAATATGCAGAGTGTAGATACTTTGTCATAAAATTTACATTAAATATAAAAGATTATTATATTTAACAATAATTTTAAAGTCATTCTTTATTCTTCGAAATTAGAATTATTTTAAGTTTATTTGAACTCTCTAATTTATAAGTTTAAACATTTTGTCTAGGTTTTATGTCATCAAAACATTCTACCGTAAAAAATTCAGATCTACATTAATACTTTCTTTGAATTTTAGCGTAAACTCGAGTACCTTATTGCGTAAATATATAAAATTTTAAAAATATGTTAAAAAATTTAGTGACCCACTTTTTAAAAAGTAATTAACTTAAAATTATAATATTAGAATGGAAACTTCCTCGCTATTGACCGTTATTTAGTTGGACTATCAATGTCCTTCGCGTAACATGACATTATCAAATAAGTAATATAACAAAAGAATATGTTTTTCATTTGAGGAATTATTTATGATCTATGTATGGTCGACACTGATTAATAGAAAAGCCATTTATTATTAGCAACAATGAAGTGTCCCATGTGGTATTAATATGACGTGTGATATTTAAATCACAAACTATAAAATGAAACCATTAATTTTATCGTTGGCATGTTTGTTCTTTTAACACCATATCTCAGATTGGTGGACGAGATCAATACCTAGAAATTGTACTTGATTGTATGACCAAAGGATCATGTGTTGTTTGCACACATCCATTCATGCTTTGGTCATTGAGGCAGGCAAAGAAGTGTGTTTAGGAAAGTTATGTCAAAGTTATGGTGTATTGCTCTAAAATAGATTTAAAGGAAGATTTTGAAAATAGATAAGGCATAAAGGTGGAATGGTCTTTCTTTCTTTTCTTTTTTTAATGTAATGAAGAAATTTTTCTGTAGGAAGGAAGCTATCTAAATATTTTTTATTAATTACTTTGGTATTTATGAATAGAGTATTATTGAATTATAATAAAGTTGTATTTTAATTTTTTTTAGGTAGTGGAATGGATTGTTATTTAATATATGGAAAGTTATATCTATTAAATAAAGTTTTGCAAAGTAGTAAATTGTGAAATTAATAAACATGTTAGTCCTTTTAAATTTTTTTTATTAATCGAGATAGTTAAAACATTTTGTCAATTGAAAACTATATATTGTATTACAAGGTATGCTATTAATTGTTGAATGAATATTATTGTACTTAAGTTGGAGATTTCTCCATTAAAGACTAAAGTGAATATTGTGTCTAGTTTGGAAGATTAACAAATATATTTTAGTACTATTGTTTCTCTATTTTTATTTTTTCATTTTCCTTACTATAACTCTTTCTTCCTTGCTCTAATTATTTTCTTTTAGTAGTTATACTGTCTATTTTTATTTTTTAAATATATTGTATTGGCATGGAACACTATAGATAATATTATAAGGCATTCTTCTCCCAACACACTGTCCAATATTAGAATCTTATTTTAGGCTACAACTATGTTCTAACATATTTGAATAACATAGAGATTTGTTGTTATATAAGTACACCTATGAATACTTGGTTGGACATCCTTGTAACCTCTATTCATACCCCTTCAATTAGTATTACAATAGACAACATTTGTATATGGCATTTTCTTCTAAATACCTTTAGCCATACTGGAAATTTCTTGTGCACATATGAACCAACCTTTCATAATCTTGTTAACCACATTATCACTGTTTTTCATTGTGAATGTCACTTATTGAGATTACTCTCACACACATAGAAATTATATATTACGATTAAGTGTATGATATATCCTACTTAATTGGTTTCATGAAAGATTTAATCAAGTATTATTGTTGAAAACCCTTCAATATAATACAAATCGAGAGAAATAGAATTATTATATCATTAGGATCCTATAAACCCTACACATTAATGAAAATCCTAGCATTTTCAATGCACATAACAAAATTCCTACACAATTTATAATATCTATGAATTCTGAAATTTATTTACTGTAATAGTACTTAGTAAGGAGTAATACTCCCCTTGATTAGGAACTAATGCTTAAGGCCTTCCAACACCATTGCAAGAGGTCTACCTTAATGTAATATTTTTTCAATGATGTTTTTCATGGTGTCACTATATAATAAACTTTTTTTCTTTTCTTTCTTTCTTCTTCTTCTTTTTTTTTTTTAATTTTAAATTTTTATTTTTAATTTGGATGAAAATCATTACCTGTGACACCTCTCCTCATATTCCTTTAAAAATATGAATTATGCGAGATAAATCTTCAGTAGCCTCTTTGGTGGACCCAATCGCCCCATGGTAAACACCAACATGATTTAGGCCATGGTGGAAGTAGTAAAAATGGTTGAGTCTCTTAACCTATCATTCAAAAAATAGAAGGGAATATATATTTTCTCATTACATAAGTAAACCTTTTTTTCTATCAAATTTTGAAGATGGAAGATTAGTGCCATGTCTAGACTTGCAAATATAATGGCGTGTATCAAATAAAATTAGACACCAAAATTTATAGCCCTCAATTATTAACTGTAATGGAAATCTAATTAGTAGTTTAATAATTAATATAAGAAGTGATTGAGAAGAATCTTATTTAGGAGTTGAAGAACCCAACTTACTTATAATTTTATGAATGCCACACTATCCTTGATCCTGTTAACCACAAAAAACATGATGGGGTGACTCTCCATCCAAAAATATACTCAACAAAACCATTTATTTTAGCTACTTTTACCAATGTCTAATTCTTCTTCCTAGTAATTTTGCAGGAGAAATATGCCTCTTATCATTCGCTTCACACATTACCTAGAACTACATTTCCTAAAAATGTAGGGAAATATTCTATGCACATGCTCCACTTGTCATTATGCATTATTATTATAATGTTAACATTTTCTTAATTCAGCTTGGATTAATTAATCCATTTTTTTTTAAACTATTTGTTTCATTATAATAATAATAATAATAATTATCATCATCTCACGAATAATATGATGTATTACATACTCCCTCTTTAATGAATTTCATCCCAAAGTACCTTGATTGATGTTACATATGGATCACTCTTCCTTTATTTTCTTTCCTTTTCTCTTTCTATGTTGTTGAACTAATATAAGGCCATTAGTCACAATATGCATGGAAAGATCTTAGGAAGCATGTGTAGCCTTAAGTATTTCTTCCCAACCTTCAAAAAAAAGGATAAATTCTCTCAATCTAAAAGGGGTTTTCATCTAAGAGTTATGATCCTTCATACATTAAGAGTTAAGATGGATCTAAGATAGTTTTATTATAAATTTTAATTAATCATAATTATAATTATTAATTACATATTTTTAGGTTTTATTTCCTTTTTATTTTTAGCTTATCATTTGAGCAAGTTAAAATATTTTTTTTTGATAATTATCTTATTAATTATTTTATTTTATTATATTCTTTAATTGAATTTTATTTTGAACTATTCAAAATGTTTACTACACATTACAACATCTCTACATAGTGGATTGTCTCTCGAGGCAATCACTTTTAATCTTTTATCAGTTTATAATTGATCCCATATGTAAATGATTACAAGAATTTACACCAATTCAACATCTCTCCATAAGTTTTTGTTTTTAAAATTAATTTTAAAATGTTATAAAATGTGATTAAAATAAAGTATTTATAAAATATTTTTATTTTGAAATGTGTTATGGTTTTTGGGAAAGAGATATTGATAGGGCATGGTACTGGCCCATGGTATTGTAACACAACCTATTTTCAAATTAATAATATCCATGGTAAAATCGAGTGAATATTCATGGTTAAGATAAAATTGGCACACACACTTAATATATTCTATATTAATAATCAAGGAAATTACACACATATTTATACAAGCAAAAGTCTCAAGATAGGAATTCTATCTTAGACGTACAGTAGTGTGGTTGAGAGATTCTCTCAACCACACACTAAACTAGGAGAAACTATATTCTAGCTAATTCCTATTATGTAGGAACAAACTCCTAAAACGGAGAATTACAACCATAGACAAGTAGGAATTAAATATTTCCAACACACCCCCTTAATGACTACTTGTCATGATAGTGATTCACAAAGTCTGGTTGTGGTCAAACATAACAAAAAATATGTCGACGTCCATATAAAAGAGCAACCATCTACCAAAATGCATGAGTACCAACTGCTGCAACTGCTAGTCCTGTAGGATGTCCTTCGCATACATGATTCTGTCGACTGCTATCACTGCATATATGTACCTGCAAATCCACCACCATCAGGCGAATTGCATGTGCAGAACCTCCAAAAACACAATCTGTCTCCCTCGGACAGATCCACAACTTCTCCGATCTGCTTCTCCGCAAATCGTCAAACGAAGTTGAGGCTTCCCGCGGATCTTCCAATCTACCTCTCCCAGATAGGTCCGCAACTTCTCCGATCTGCTTTTCCGCAAATCGTCAAACGAAGATGAGGCTTCCCGCGGATCCCCATGAAGTTGAGTTGGCGTCTTCCTGAATAAAAAATCGTGTGCTTCCGCACCATTCCCGTGATTTGGCGCATTGGCATGAGTATGTACTGAACAATCGCGCCAATTGTACTTCTCAGCACAACTGTCAGCTAAGAAAGCATGCCAACCCCCTTCTCCTCAGAGATCGATGAATCCTCTGAGACTGAGCCAGGTGTTACTGCAGTCCACCTGCTCGATTGAGCACAAAGCTCTGCTGAGCACACAACTCTCATGCACACGCGGCCACTCGTGTACATGCGGCCACAAAGGCACTTTTAGCCACGAAGGCAACCAGCCACAAAGGCTCTACAGATGGTTTCTGGATCATCACCAACCATCACTTCACAGTGACAAAAGATGGTTTCAGGCTGACCATAAACCATTACAAAGTGGTTTTAAGATCACCACGAACTTTCAAATGCCTTTACCAGGCTTACATTCCATACATCAACATTTGGAGTTTCTGGGTACATACAATGACCATTACAACAATTGGACTTGCTTATAACATGCTAGGGAGTCTATTCCACAAACCACACTAAACTCAAACAAACATCTATTTTGCTGTCCACCATAAACGTTGTCGCTGCTTCATTAACTCATCTTCTCCTACATCCTGGGCATCCTTATCTGTTCAAATAACTTCTTGGAACTCCATGCTTAACCTGTCATTCGTTAGAGTTGCAAAGTCTAACAAAATAACTCTGCCTACATTGAGTTAGCTAGGCTCAATAAGGCTCAATAAAACATCATTCCAAGAAAATACAACATAAAATCTTCAAATTTAATTTCTCTATCTCTGCCCATAGATGATTATTTTCCAAACATACTAGTAGCCATTTTTCACCAACAATACCTGTGAGGGGTCTACTGATAAAGAAGCAGATTGACGAATTTTCACCTGGACTCAATGCAGTGCATTCAAACACTGATGATCTAGATATAAGCACACAGCCACACGAAGAGAACACAATTTTCCCTTCAAGAGTAATAATCCAGGACTCCACGGTCCAATCCTCCGTCGCGTTTCAATATCCACTCCCCTGGCAACATAATGCCACTTCCCCTGCTCACAGTATCAAGGCTTGGTAACTGCTTCCAAGCATGCTGCCTCATACTCGCTGATGTACTGCAACAACTAAGATCCATTGTCCAACTGATCTCCTTGCAATTGAACATGCAGGCTTGTCTCCACAATCTATACACCGGACACATACAAACTTGATCATCCTCCAATTTTTGACGTAACTGTCATGTCTTCTCATATCTGGTAGTGAATCATTTCTGCAAATAAATTTGTCTATTGTTGGAATGGAAAATTCCAACATAGATTTATACTCGTGACAATAGTTTGCCAAGCTAAATGTCACAATAAATAAATTAATTCTTTCAACCAGATTTACATTACTCACATGACCATTCCTAAAACAATATACAACATGACATCATGGCAGCACTTTTAATCTGCACCAAACATACTAGTGAATTGCAAACAAACCACACAGCAGACTGGCGTAGTAGCAAGGCATCAAGAACATTGAGGAGATCCGCACACACCAACAGATCACCAAAAAATTTACCCACGCTGCTTTCTTCTCCACACAGCAACTCTTGTTGACTTCCCAATGCAGAGGACTCGAAATACTAACAGTTTACTTGAAGTTGATCAATGCCCGCACATCACTCTGATTGCATTGCTCTTAATGATCACCGAACATCTTTCCCAACCAGTCCTACTAACATGATTGGGGATTTCTTAGTTCGTCTCTTTGATCTTCTTTCATGGGAAACCTCTTGCACGATAAATTTACCTTGAGATGATAACCATAATTACTAACAAGCTTACTTAACATATTCCTATACATCGTTTCCATTTATAAGAATTGGACTCCACTTTATTCACACAAATAGACCTTGCTAAGTTACAGTTACTTGAAATTATGATCCAGCCAGTGGCATGAATCTGAGTAAAAAACAGAACTGTGAGCATCTACGACCAACCCCTCATATAAGCGATATGACCACGGCTGTAACAAACACCAGCGCTGCAAAGAAATCGAACCAGAGGCCCACAATCACGATCGTATCGCTATCGGACTGCGAATCCACAAGCCGCTTCTCTGCCCGTATCACCTTCAGATACCACCAAGTCTTTATACGGAAACTGCTGAATTTTGGAAGGCTTCTCCTTCTTGTACGACTCACATGTTATCACTGCAGAATCCGCTCTACAGGATAGATATCCCATTACAAGATCCTCGAAATTGCACCCCCCTACCAATGAATTAATTGAACCAAAACAGCTATAATGTTGCCTTGCAGCCAACCAGTTAGTTTTTACAGAAATTTATTATTGCTGAGTTACAATACCTCATATCAGTCTCATCCTCGTCGAAAAGCTCTCGCTGCGCCCAATCTGACCCACTTCTCGAAACTGAAACTGAAACTGAACTAGATCCTATCTCTATCTCACGTCTCTCCCTTCCCAAAAGGAGATCATCTGCGCCTCTGGTACATTCCCATTCTTGTTCAAATTAGGGCGCAGCAGGACCTGCAGCGACTTGAACCTCCGACCTCCAAGTCCTCTGTGGTGCAAGATCGCGGTCACCGTGGCCGTGCTCCCGTTGCCATAAACGTTGGTCTGGATTATCCATTCTTTACCTCGAATATTGCCCAAGAATTCACAGTCCAGCTCGTCGTGGGTACCCTGGAACATGTCCCCATTTGAAGTATAAAACACAGCCACATCTCCTGCAGTGTAATCATCAGGGAGCTTCATAGAAGCGCTGAACAAGCCATACATACACATGTCCTGAGACAACAATCCTGAGCCAGTACGCTTATCGAGTGAAAGCATGACAGCCTTGCCCTCCTCTGCCACTTTGACATTTTCATCTCCAAACAAGGAAGTATACACTTCCTCGAACTGAAGGCTGGCAAAATTTCCAGTCACGAGCTTCCCGGCCAATCTCGGCCGAGAACTCCCAGCTGCAGAACTAGGTTGTGAGAAAAGCCCACAGACCCAAATGCACACCAGAGCCACAGCCAACACCATTTTCATTTCTCCAATACTTTTTACCCACACAGCCCAACAATATTTCAAAGAAGAGCTTCGATCAGTAACGCAACAACAACATAGGATGGAATGCACACAAAATACTAATCGAACTCTTTATTTCCCTCATCCTAGGAGGGGCCGAGGCCCAGGCCCTTACGGGCTCTGAAGCTCCGATACCAAGATAAAATTGGCACATACACTTAATATATTCTATATTATTAATCAAGGAAATTACACACATATTTATACAAGCAAAAGTCTCAAGATAGGAATTCTATCTTAGACGTACAGTAGTGTGGTTGAGAGATTCTCTCAACCACACACTAAACTAGGAGAAACTATATTCTAGCTAATTCCTATTATGTAGGAACAAACTCCTAAAATGGAGAATTACAACCATAGACAAGTAGGAATTAAATATTTCCAACTGGTTATGAATCAAGTTATATTGTAAGTTTATCGTAAGTATTAAGTTTTAATTTAAAAAAATTTAAAAATTAAATTAAAATATAATATTTATAAAAAAAAATTGCCATCTGGTATTGGTAAACCATGGTATTGTAACAAATTATATTTAGAAAATAATATCTATGGTAAAATGGAAGTGAATATTTATGGTTAAGAATCTTAAACCATCGTAACAAATTCCATTTAGAAGTTAATAATATCCATGGTAAAATGGAGGTGAATATTTATGGTTAAGAATCTTATTATGTGAATCTTAAATTTTGACCTACTGAAAATATTTATAGTACATTACACTCCAAAGCCACTCTAAGAAAATAATTTTAACCTTTTATTATTTTTTCATCCAACCTACATGTAAACTTTTACAAAAAATTACACCACTACAACATCTTATGGATAATTTTTTTGTTTTAGATTAATTTAAAAAATGTTATAAAATAAAACATTTATAAAATATTTTCATTTTGAAATGAGTTATAGTTTTTAAGAAAGTGGTATTGATAAGTCATGGTACTGGACCATGATATAGTAACAAATCCTACGTACAAGTTAATAATATCCATGGTTAAGAATCTTGTTATAGTGTAAGTTTATTGCAACTATTTAGTTACAATTTAAAAAATGTTATAAAATTAAGTTAAATTAAATTAAATTAAATTAAATTAAGAAATTTGTTATATTGCAAGTATTAAATTTTATGCGGTTACTAATTAAATTTAAACATATTTAGTATTTTGATTAATAAAAACAAAATTATAATATAAAAAATTGAATTTAAAAAATATTTACATGTAACTTCTAACAACTAACATATAACATCTAACCCACACTCATACATGTCCCCTCATACATGTCCCGTATACTTGGCTATAAAGCGCCTCTTGCTGCAATATTTCAATACAAGTCATAAATAAAATATTCAATGTCCATATTAAATAATATAATTTTATATCAATGAGAATAATAAAGAAATATAAATTAATATTTTTTATCCTCTTTCCATAGAGATGTGTAATCTATTGCATACTTAATATGGAGTTTATATATAACATTTAAAAAATATTTTTAGCAATAAAAGTTTAAAAAGAGTTATAAATCAAATAAAAATAAATAGCCAAAAAGTTCTTATTACATTAATATGTGCTTTCTAATTTAAGGTATCACGGAGATTTGTAATTACATATATAAAGAGAGAGGAATCAAATTTCTAGATGTGCAAAAATTTATTGAAGTTTTACACCCAAGAAAAGTGGTTGCATATTGAAAGATTTGATCCAAACCTTTATGCTCGTTTTGAAGGTCTATGAGCATGTTGCAAGTGTTTTGGATATCTAAAGTAAACATGTTCTGAGAAGGGGTTTGAATGACTAGATTGAAGATATGGTTGAAGCATAATATTAGTATGAAAACCAATAGTAGTGATTGATATTACCATTTTGGTGCAAGTTGTATGGAAATGTAGTGGTTGCAGTTTATGTGGTAGAGACAATGGTTGGTACACTAGCAGTGTTTATGGAAGTGGAAATTTTAACATGTGGTGATTTTAGTTTATGAAAATGTATTTATATGAAAATAAAATAATATATGATGATGGTAGATACAATTTGAAAATGAGATGAAATATAGGTGCACAAGGAAGCTGAAAATCAAGGTTGAATCCTCAATTAGATTGGAGCCTAGAGTAGGTTGGATCCCCTTCATTATCAGGGTTCTAGCTTAAATTAAATTGGAGCCAAGAGTAGGCTGGAGCCCACTCATTATCGAGGTTATACCTTTAATCAGGTTGGATCCTAGAGTAGATTGGATCACGCTGATTATCAAGGGTGAAGGCTCAGACAGGTTGGAGCCTAAAGCAAGTTAGAGCTTACTCCTTCTCGAGGTTGGAGCCTTAATCAGGTAGTAATATATAGTGAGTAGGTACTTGCATCTTTGAGGTTGGTTCTTCAATTAGGTTGTATCCTACTGCAAGTGGTACCTTGTGTATTATGGGGGTATTTGCCTCTCATAAGTTGGGGTCTACAAATCGATGTAAATAATTGAAGACTAAGTAGAGGAAGTGTTGGGGGTGAAAATGTGAAGTTGGGTTACACTTTTGTGAGAATCGGGGGCGGAAATTTTTTTTCGGCAATAGTTCGGTTGAAATTTTGAGAAAGTTCGGCCGAACTCGTTCTACCATTTAGATTGATGACACATTGACGTTGTGGGCAAATTTTTTTTTTGCCAGAGATGGGAAAACCGGCACTAACAGTTCGGCCAAGCTTTTAGTTTGGCTGGACTATTAGTTCGACTGAACTTTAAAAAAAGTTTGGCTGAACTCATTTTTTATAAATATATCACCCGCGAACGAGTCTTATTTTCGCGCTTCTCTGTTCGCATAATCTGTTCGCTGGTTTCTGTTTGATTTTATGTGGCACATCTGTGTTTTCACTTTACTACTTTATTACTGATTTAGCACCCGCGCCCGCGAATTGCTGCTCATGAGTTGCGCCATTGCTCAGGAGTTGCTCCAGGTAAGTAATTTCTCCATATTAGAGATCCTAAAATATGTTATGAATCACAAAAAAAAGGGAGAGAAAAAAAAACTGTAGTATCAATATTACTGGTATTTATTACTATTACATAGGTACTGATGTGGTCTCCATTACTGCACCATATATTAAAACGATATAGTACCTGTCATAAACAAACAAATTAGTGAGTTGTAAATCAATAGTAATTACATTACAAGGATAGTACACATTTATTACTGATATTAGCTTGGTTCCTATTTGTAAGCAGAGTGACTCTATTGAAACCAACTAATTAGGGAAATATGGTAGCATCTTCTCACTATTTTTGTTCTTGTAATGATTACGATATCTTGTTATCACTTGTATGGTCTGAGTCCACAGTCCTCCTCACTACTTGAATTATATCTATGGATAATATGGGCTATTCTCTTAGTAGTGCCATCTCTAATATGTGTCCTATTTATTTTCTTATACTCCCCTTGGTCATCCATCAAATACAGGACCCAATAATGATAACCTGGGGTGTTACAGATTCAAATCCGGTGTTAGTTTTAATTGGTTACTGCTTATTGTATGGAATATCATAAACTGTACTAGATAGGAGCACTGTCAGAGTGGAATTTTTGAAATTCCATATTTCTCAGTTGTACTTGATTTTACCTTATTTACATATTTGTGAGCTGTAAAAGTAATTTTTCTTAGCAAAAGAGGAGACCTGCATTGAACATGTCTCATTAAAAACATTCAAAGAGATTATTTAATGTGAGAGTTCGCTAGTTTTTTGGAATTTCAATATGAATTTTTCATTGCACTAATTTTTTTCATTTTGGGTTGAAGAACCCACTCTAGAGTAGTTCTTTGGTTTATTTGGAAATTTAATGGTGAAAAAAACACTGCTTTAAATGTCAAATTCATATCACCGCAAGTTAACAATTTCGACAAGAAATTTTGACAGAGTTGCTTTATTATTTTTAATTCAGGGTACAAATCACTCTCATTCCTCTGCCCCCCATTGCCTTTATATACTTAATGATACATCTTATACTAGAGAGTGTGAGTGTTATCAAAATTGGACTGTTCTTTTATATTTGTATATATACTCTGTGAATCCAAACCTTTAAATAAACATAGTTCAGAGCAAAACGGGGTTGCAATTGGTTTGAGTGGAAATTTATGGCTAATAAAACCCGTGAACTAGGTTGACTGACCCGTTTAGCCAGCTCTGTTCTGGTTCTGATAAAATTGCCAGCCTTAGAAACACAAATAACATATATTGATAGATATTGATTTGTGATTAACGAAATAGATTTTTCTTATCTATTGTGAATTCTTACATCTTATTGAGTAGAGTTTGTACTGTCTCTTAAGGCGTGCTTTTCTCCTCAGCAATGACCTCATCCTTAAGCATGCTTTTAGTAATAATAGTAATGGTTATGTATTAGTTACTGAATAAGCTTAATCTGTGGAAACCTGTAATCTAACCAGTCATCCCATATTATAGAAACACTTCTTATCTCTACTAATTTTTGATCATGTAATTGTATCGGCTTCTCATATTCACTGTGCTCTAATTACATATTGATAGGCCTAATAACTGGTTACATAATATTCTAGAATATTCTTCAAAACCAAAAGTGATTTGATAAAAACACATTATCCAATAAACAAACCATTGAAACCAAAAGTGATTTGATACAAAACATAAGTTTTAACCTAAGACTAAATGCCCCTACAGTCAATCAATCTCTAGAATAGTTTTAGATATATAGAATTTTTTCATTTTCATATCCATGGTCTCAAACAATGAGAGAGAGAAAAAAACCTTTTATACTCAATGTATGTAAAAAAAAAATTAGCCACATCTCTAGAATAGATCTAAATAGAATTTTTTCATTTTCATATCCATGGTCTCAAACAATGAGAGAGATAAAAAAACCTTTTATATTCAACATTTAAAACACAAATTAGCCATAAAAGTTTCCCATTGAAACCATAAATAATTTGATACAAAACATAGGTTTTAACCTAAGAGTAAATGCCCCTACAGTCAATCTCTAGAATAGTTTTAAGTAGAAGTTTTTCATTTTTATATCCATGGTCTCAAACAATGAGAGAAAAAACCTTTTATATTCAATGTATGTAAAACAAAAATTAGCCATATCTCTAGAATAGATCTAAATAGAAGTTTTTCATTTTCATATCCATGGTCTCAAACAATGAGAGAGAGAAGAACTTTTTATATTCAACATGTAAAACAAAAATTAGCCATAAAAGTTTCCCATTGAAATCATAAGTGATTTGATACAAAACATAAGTTTTAACCTTAGTAAATTCCCCTACAGTCAATCTCTGGAATAGTTTTAAATATAATTTTTTCATTTTCATATCCATGGTGTCAAACAATGAGAGAAAAAACCTTTTATATTCAATGTATGTAAACACAAATTAGCCATATCTCTAGAATAGATCTAAATATATTTTTTCCATTTTCATATTGATGGTCTCAAACAATGAGAGAGAAAAAAAACCTTTTATATTCAACATGTAAAACACAAATTAGCCATAAAAGTTTCTCATTGAAACCATAAGTGATTTGATACAAAACATAGGTTTTAACCTAAGAGTAAATGCCCCTACAAAAAATCTCTGGAATAGTTTTAAATAGAATTTTTTCATTTTCATATCCATGGTCTCAAACAATGAGAGAAAAAACCTTTTATATTCAATGTATGTAAAACACAAATTAGCCATATCTCTAGAATAGATCTAAATAGAAGTTTTTCATTTTCATATCCATGGTCTCAAAAAATGAGAGCGAAAAAAACCTTTTATATTCAACATGTAAAACACAAATTAGCCATAAAAGTTTCCCATTGAAACCATAAGTGATTTGATACAAAACATAGGTTTTAACATAAGAGTAAATGCCCCTACAAGTCAATAAATCTCTTGAATAGTTTTAAATATAGAAGTTTTTCATTTTCATATCCATGGTCTCAAACAATGAGAGAAAAAACCTTTTATATTCAATGTATGTAAAACACAAATTAGCCATATCTCTAGAATAGATCTAAATATAAGTTTTTCATTTTCATATCCATGGTCTCAAACAATGAGAGAGAAAAAAACCTTTTATATTCAACATGTATATAGTATTTAGAAACAAAAAGCAATTTGATACAAAACAAAGGTTTTAACCAATTGTATAGTTTTTCATTTTCATATCCATGGTCTCAAACAATGAGAGAGAAAAAACCTTTTATATTCAACATGTAAAACAAAAATTAGCCATAAAAGTTTCCCATTGAAACCAAAAGTGATTTGATACAAAACACAGGTTTTAACCTAATCTAGTAAATGCCCCTACATTCAATTTCTATAAAATCCCTAAACTAGGCTGACTGGCCCGTTTAGCCAACTATGTTCTCGTTCTGACAAAATTTGCAGCCTTAGAAACACAAATAACAAATACTAATAAATACTGATTTGTGATTAACGAAATAGCTTTTTTTTATCTATTGTGAATTCTTGCATCTTATTGAGCAGAGTTTGGATTGTCTCTTAAGGCATGCTTTTCTCCTCAGCAGAGAACTCATCCTTAAGAATGCTTTTAGTAATAATAGTAATGGTTACATATTATTTACTAAATAAGCTTAATCTGTGGAAACCTGTAATCTAACCAGTCATCCCATATTATATAAATATTGCTTATCTCTACTAATTTTTTCTAATGTAATTGTATCGACTTCTCATATTCATTTTTCTCTAATTACATATTGATAGGCCTCATAAGTGGTTACAGAAGATTCCAGAATATACTTCAAAACCAAAAGTGATTTGATAAAAACACATTAGCCAATAAACAAACCATTGAAACCAAAAGTGATTTGATACAAAACATAGGTTTTAACCTAAGAGTAAATGCCCCTACAGTCAACCAATCTTTGGAATAGTTTTAAATAGATAGAAGTTTTTCATTTTCATATCCATGGTCTCAAACAATGAGAGAGAGAAAAATTCTTTTATATTCAATGTATGTAAAACAAAAATTATCCACATCTCTAGAATAGATCTAAATAGAAGTTTTTCATTTTCATATCCATGGTCTCAAACAATGAGAGAGAGAAAAAAGTCTTTTATATTCAACATTTAAAACAAAAATTAGCCATAAAAGTTTCCCATTGAAACAATAATTGATTTGATACAAAACATAGACCTTTTAACCTAAGAGTAAATGCCCCTACAGTCAATCTCTGGAATAGTTTTAAGTAGAATTTTTTCATTTTCATATCCACGGTCTCAAACAATGAGAGAAAAAACCTTTTATATTCAATTTATGTAAAACACAAATTAGCCATATCTCTAGAATAGATCTAAGTAGAAGTTTTTCATTTTCATATCCATGGTCTCAAACAATGTGAGAGAGAATTTTTTTTTTATATTCAACATGTAAAACAAAAATTAGCCATAAAAGTTTCCCATTGAAACCATAAGTGTTTTGATACAAAACATAGGTTTTAACCTTAGTAAATGCTCCTACATTCAATCTATGGAATAGTTTTAAATATAAGTTTTTCATTTTCATATCCATGGTCTCAAACAATGAGAGAAAAAACCTTTTATATTCAATGTATGTAAAACACAAATTAGCCATATCTCTAGAATAGATCTAAATAGAAGTTTTTCATTTTCATATCCATGGTCTCAAACAATGAGAGAAAAAAAGCCTTTTATATTCAACATGTAAAACACAAATTAGCCATAAACGTTTCTCATTTAAACCATAAGTGATTTGATAAAAAACATAGGTTTTAACCTAAGAGTAAATGCCCCTTCAGACAATCTTTGGAATAGTTTTAAATAGAAGTTTTTCATTTTCATATCCATGGTCTCAAATAATGAGAGAAAAAACCTTTTATATTCAATGTATGTGAAACACAAATTAGCCATAAAAGTTTCCCATTAAAAACATAAGTGATTTGATACAAAATATAGGTTTTAACCTAAGAGTAAATGCCCCTACAAGTCAATCAATCTCTCGAATAATTTTAAATATAGAATTTTTTCATTTTCATATCCATGGTCCCAAACAATGAGAGAAAAATACTTTAATATTCAATGTATGTAAAACACAAATTAGTCATATCTCTAGAATAGATCTACATAGAAGTTTTCTGTTTTCATATCCATGGTCTCAAACAATGAGAGAGAAAAAAACCTTTTATATTCAACATGTATATAGTATTTAGAAACAAAAAGTAATTTGATACAAAAGATAGGTTTTAAACAATTATATAGTTTTTAATTTTCATATCCATGGTCTCAAACAATGAGAGAGAAAAAACCTTTTATATTCAACATGTAAAACAAAAATTAGCCATAAAATTTTCCCATTGAAACCAAAAGTGATTTGATACAAAACATAGGTTTTAACCTAATCTAGTAAATGCCCCTACATTCAATTTCTAGAATAGATCTAATTAGAAGTTTTTAATTTTCATACCCATGGTAGTTCTATAGGTAGAGTCTGTAAAGGGCCAGGTAGCCTCTAGATCTCATCTTTTATGAAAGGTGACATATCTAGTAAATGCCCCTACATTTAATCTCTGGAATAGATCTAAATGCCCACTATAGTCAACATGTATATAGTATTTAGAAACAAAAAGTAATTTGATACAAAACATAGGTTTTAACCAAGTATATAGTGTTTCATTTTCATATCCATGGTCTCAAACAATGAGAGAGAAAAAACCTTTTCTATTCAACATTTAAAACACAAATTAGCCATGAAAGTTTCCCATTGAAACCAAAATTGATTTGATACAAAACATAGGTTTTAACATAATCTAGTAAATTCCCCTACATTTAATCTTTAGAATAGATCTAATTAGAAATTTTTCATTTTCATATCCATGGTAGTTCTATAGGCAGAGTCGGTAAAAGGCAAGGTAGCCTTTGGATCTCATCTTTTATGAAAGGTGACATATCTAGTAAATGCCCCTACAATTAATCTCTGGAGTAGATCTAAATGCCCCTACAGTCAACATGTATATAGTATTTAGAAACAAAAAGTAATTTGATACAAAACATAGGTTTTAACCAAGTTTATATTTTTTCATTTTCATATCCATGGTCTCAAACAATGAGAGAGAAAAAAACTTTTATATTCAACATGTAAAACACAAATTAGCCATAAAAGTTTCCCATTGAAACCAAAAGTGATTTGATACAAAACATAGGTTTTAACCTAAGAGTAAATGCCCCTACATTAAATCTCTAGAATAGATCTAATTAGAAGTTTTTCATTTTCATATCCATGGTAGTTCTATAGGCAGAGTCTGTAAAGGACCATGTAGCCTCTGGATCTCATCTTTTATGAAAGGTGACATATCTAGTAAATGCCCCTACAGTCAATCTTTGGAATAGATCTAAATATAAGTTTTTCATTTCTCCCATGCATTTGCAATAAATGTCAATTTAATATATATATTTTTATTGAATTTGTTTTTTTTTTAGGGATAATAAAACCATTAAATATGGTTCAAAAATGGAAACTATGCATAGAAGTTTCTTGCTATCCCAATCCAGGGAATGAAGTGATTACATATGTGCTTTCCAATATTGCGACTAGAAAAGTCATCCAAAGGAAAATGAATATACCAAGAAGAACAACAAACAACGAGACATATTATATTGGATTGATAGAAGGCTTGGGAACAACGATGGTGTATGGATCAAATGGAATTGTAGTTTTCACCAATTCTGAACTTGTGTGAAACTAGATGAATGGTGTGTACCAAGTTAAGAAGGAGAGGCTAAAAGAACTGCATGGAATAGCAAACAATATTGTTAGCCAATTTCAATTTTTTAGTATAAGGCATTGTACAAACGTGAATAATATGTCTGTTGATTTATTGTGTGGGGCAATGCAAATTCAGGATTCATCTATAAAATATGAATTAATAGATGAATTAGAATTATACGGGGAAATGCCAATGCAAGATTCATCTCTCAAAGATGAATTAGTTTTGAGACACTCTTCTTCAAAAATTCAAGATTCGTCTCTCAAAGATGAATTAGTTTTGAGACGCTCTTCTTCAAAAATTCAAGATTCATCTCTCAAAGATCAATTAGTGTTGAGACGCTCTCCTTCAAAATTTATTGATCAACATTGTAACATATTTTGGATATGTGTGTGTTGTGTACTTATAAATGTGTCTTTTTTAATGATGATGTGCTTTTTTCAATTATATACCAAGTGTCCTCCCACCACACCATGTAAAGAGAAACTTGGTGAACTTAACATTTGCAACAAGTGGTGAAATTCACATTTTTATGAAATTAAAATGTGGGGATTTCAACAAATTTATGTTTAAATGGAGTTTCACTTCTTTTTTAATGACAATGTGTTTTTTTCAATTTTATACCAAGTGTGCTCCCACCATGTAAAACACAATTTGGTGAACTTATCATTTTTATAACTTTTTTTTTCTTAAATTGAGTTTCACACATCAATTAGTGCTTTGAAAGTTGTGTTTTACATAATTTGTTTACACTAAATTACATTAATTTTCTGAAATTTATTTTGAATTTAATTTAAATTAGTTATTTAAAAAAATAATTGTAAATGTCCACCGTAGATATATATATCATGGAGGATGAACGACGAAGATCAACAGAATCCCATATCTCTACGAGAGGGGGGGATCAGGGATCGAGAGCTGTTCATGGTAAATTTAAATATAATCTTAAATCTCCATACATGTGTGTACATATGGAATTGATTTTTTATCAACTTTGTGAGTTAAATTAGTTGTTAATAAGTTTCATTTTTTATTTTTTATGAGCTAATAAGAAGAGAAGGGTCTCTACTCCATCCATGGATGCCCATGTTTCACCCAGTGGTGGTACGATTTTAACACAATTTAATCAATGAATATGTACACATGTATTTATATGTATGCATGTATTTTTCAATTGATTATAATTTCGTATTTGTTTATGATGCTTCTCTCTCCTCTCGAGAGGTTGGTGGTGGTTCAAATCCCCTTAGAGAGCCATCAATAAGTGGTAGCAGGTTGCATGAAGGTGGTGATATTTATTCCCCCAGAGGCCAATCAACGACTAGTGGTGCTGGTTCTCAGTAGCGTCATTCTGGTTCTCAATAGTTTCAGGGTGGAGAAGATGCTAGCCAACCATGTCAAGGTTGAGCCATCAATTTCAATATTTTTTTCATTTAATTTGTACAAATTTGTTTACATGTGTTTTTTCTAATATAAACAATTATATATATATATATATATATACATACATACATACATACATACATACATACATATATATATATATATATATATATATATATATATATATATATATTGATGCAGAGGCTGAAAATGCTCCAAATGTTGGTCAAAATAGATGCAAGGCAGAATGCTACATTCAAGAAGAAGGTTGTCTACCCACCACAACTTATCCGGCTGACATTTCTGATATACCATGGGAAAGAAACATGGTGCAATGCACCTTAGAAAGGTGTCAACAACTTCATGCAAAATTGCGGAGAGATCTCGTGGTTTTGACTCTACCTATCGCGAGTCGACAAAGCCTCGAAATAGTTACACATTCATTGGGAAAACTAGTAAATGTGTACAAAAATCTTGGGCCAATGATTGATACATTTATAGAGCTCATGAGAAAGAGAAAGGAAACAGTAATGGGTCTCGATAAATGGGAGGATGTAAAACAAAGAGTTACAAAAGAAATGGCGAAGTCAATGTTTAATTTCAAGGAAGGGCCAAAAAGAAAAATGCTGAAGGTGCAATATTTCAAGCACCCTGATATAGCTCACTATTTGTATGATAGGCACCTTGCAGCCTATGGAAGGCTCCCATGGAACGATGAGGTTCCTGTTTATTTTTCAAAATTGTTTTACGCAGAATTTTTTTTGGAAATGAAACCCAATTACAATGACCTTCTGTCAGATTTTTTTGGTTCAGGGAAAGGTCAATTGTGTGACCGTAGGGGTGCTAGGCGAGATGTGGAGTTGCCTCGCCTTGATCCGCCATTGGTGAGTCGACCTTTTCAGGTCGAAACTTTGCGGTCAAAGATGGATGTGACTTCTCAAATAAGTCGAGAAGCAAGGGATGTCATCATCGACAATGTTCACAATGGATTGAGTAGAGTCGATGTTTGTTTAAATCGACAAAGAGCACGTGAGAATGCACGTGCCAATTTTCTGTATTGTACAGATGAAGAGATTGACAACATGAATTTTGAAGATCTCGGAATATATGCCAAGAATTGTCGCAATGGTTGGCAAGACTTACTTCTTCATGAGGAAGAGGGCACGGGAACGGTATGTCTTAATGACCTTAGGGTTCAATTATTTTAACACATACATGCGTACAATTTGTAATAAATACATGTGTATGTAGATGTATACATTTATTTGTATGTACATTAATCTAACAAAAACGTATCATTATATGTTAAAACACCATTTGTAGTTGTCACGCATGATGAATGACGAAAATGTTAATATCACATTCGGGGCCTCTGGTTCAAACAATGAAGATGGGTCTCACCATCAAGATATGTTGACAAATGTTAGTGTTTTTTAAGTGATATTTTTAAAATAAATAATTGTGCACACATGTACATGTACATATATAATAATAAAATGTTTTAACAGATTTTGATTCCGTCTGATGTTTTTGGGATGGCAGTACCTTCTTCTTCCTTGGGAGATGTACCTTCTACTTCCTTAGGAGATGTGCCACATCCACAACAAGTATGGAAAATTTTTCACTTTTAAAATTTATGTTTAAGTTATATATATATTCCACCTCAAAAAGTTCCATTAAAAATTGAGATATATATATCTATATCTTGAGTTATTTTAAATTTTTTAAATTTTAGGTTTTTGGAGATTTTATTTTGGAGCCTCTCTTAGGAGATGTCCCAAATTCACCTGCAGAGGTATTCAATTTTTCACTTTTAAATATATATATGTTTTTTTAAAAGTTATAATTTATAAATTGAAGTTTATTTAAGTTTTATTATAAATTGAGATCTTGATCTTGAGTTATTTTATACTTTTAAAATTTTGAATTTTAGGTTTCTATAGAAGATTTCTTTAATCCACGGACTCTAGCAACGGAGATAGGAACATCCACACCATTTCAACCATTTGAACAAGTTGTCTAACTTTTTTTTAATATTATTGAAAATAAGTTTATATATGTACACGTGCATTTTCATCTGAAATTTTTGAATATATATATATATATATATATATTGTACAGTTTACTGTTGGAGATGTTCCCATGGGGGAACTTGTAGCAGGCGAACAAATGGAGAGGGAACCTCATGTGGTATTGCATGATTTTTTTTATATTTTGTTTTTTACATGAAGTTCTATATATATTTTCACTCATTTTTAAAACATCAAATTTTAATGTTTGTATGTGCATTGTGTACAGGTTCCCCATGCTTCTCAAGATAGTGCGCAGATTGAGACTCTGATAGGAAAGACAATACATCCATATGTATTTGATGGACATGATTTGTAGATTTGATTTCAAGATTTAGATAGTCTTAAATTTACTTTTTTATATATTATCTATATGCACAATCATATATATATATATATATATATAACTTGATACTTGATACTTGTGAGATCTACAATTTTTGGAAATATTTTATTACAGTGTTAATATAATTTGTTTTGTTCCAAAAAGTTAAGTTTTGGATGGTTTTAGTACTTTTGGCATGTGAATGTGAAGTAATGTTGTTTTATAATTTGTTTGGTTTTTAAAACTTTTAAGTTTTGGATAGTTGAACTACTAGTAATGTTGTCATCTATAAATTAATGTTTTTCTTTTGAACTACATTTGGCATTTTATGTAATGATGTGTTATAATTTGTTTTGTTTTTAAAAATTAAGTTTTGGATGCTTGAAGTACATTTGGCATGTGAAGTAATGTTGTGATCTATAATTTTTTGTTAAATTAAAAGTTAAGTTTTAGATGGTTTCAATCTACATTTGGCATGTGATATAATGTTAAATTTTTTTATTGGATAGTTGAACTATAATTGGCATGGGATGTGAAGTAATGTTGTGATATAATCAAAAAAAATTTAAAACTCAAGTTTTGGATGGTTTCAATCTACATTTGGCATGTGATATAATGTTAAATGTTTAATGTTTTTATTGGATAGTTGAACTACAATTTGCATGGCATGTGAAGTAAGGTTGTGATATAATCAAAAAGTTTTTAAAACTAAAGTTTTGGATGGTTGAAGTACATTTGGCATGTGAAGTAATGTTGTGATCTATAATTTTTTGTTAAATTAAAGGTTAAGTTTTGGATGGTTTCAATTTACATTTGGCATGTGATATAATGTTAAATGTTTTTATTGGATAGTTGAACTATAATTGGCATGACATGTGAAGTAATGTTGCACGATATATAATAAAAAATATTTTAAAACTTAAGTTTTGGATGGTTTCAATCTACATTTGGCATGTGATATAATGTTAAATGCTTTTATTGGATAGTTGAACTACAATTGGCATGGCATGTGAAGTAATGTTGTGATATAATCAAAAAGTTTTTAAAACTCAAGTTTTGGATGGTTGAAGTACATTAGGCATGTGAAGTAATGTTGAGATATAATCAAAAAGTTTTTAAAACTAAGTTTTGAATACCATTTCAATCTACATTTGGCATGTGATATAATGTTAAATGTTTAATGTTTTTATTGGATAGTTGAACTACAATTGGCATGACATGTGAAGTAATTTGTTTTGATATAATCAAAAAGTTTTTAAAATTCAAGTTTTGGATGGTTGAAGTACATTTGGTAAGTTTTTAAATTTTTTTTCACTCAAACAATAGTATGTAGTATGTAAAGATCAAAAACAATCTTAAGATTACTTTTAAGTACGATCAAGTGTTCTTGAAACATTTTCCCACATGATGATACCTTCATTGACCTATGAACTAAAGTAGTTCATAGGCTATATGTTCTGCGTCTTTCCCATATAAATCCATTTAATTTTGATTGGAAATATAAGAAGTAGATATATGTTTGTTGAATTGGGGTCAATGTCATTAATGCACTCAACTAGGTAGCCTTGTTGATTTATAAATTGGTAAATTGATGGTCCATTCAGTTTTAATTTCATTCTAGAATATATATATTCAGTACGTGAAACATTTTTCATCAATGCACATGGGAAAACTACTTGAACAATTAATTTCATTCTAGAACACACATATATATATATATATCCAATACATGCACAACATTTTTCATCAATGCACATGAAACATATTCGACCATTGGACAAACAAATTTTGTACTAGATTTTCAATCAGGAATAGAGATGTGGGTCAAATCCCACCAAAAGTCGAAGAAGTGCTCCGAGTCTCTTGTCTGAAAGGAATCTTCGTACAAAATTATACTGCGGATTATTTATTTACATTATGGATAATTTTTACCAAAAAATCCCACAAGAAAAATTGGGCGTGCATTGAGTTCATGTATATATCCAGTACATGCAACATTTTTCATCAACGCACATAGAAAAACTACTTTCAGTTAATTGCATTCTAGAACATATATATTGAGTACGTGAAACATTTTTCATCAATGCACATAGTAAAACTACTTGAACAGTTAATTGCATTCTAGAACATATATATCTATATATATATATATATATATGCAACATTTTTCATCAATGCATGTATAGTAAAGCTACTTTTAGTTGATACTAGAGTGTGCATGTACCAAAACAATTTGTACATGTGCAAACACTTGCACAGATAACATAACAAGGCAGCTCAATTTTTAATTGAGTACTGGAAGTTCTAGAACATATAATCCAAAGAGAATAAATTGTTGGGCAATTCAATCAAAAAAATTCCAATGGAATGCCATCTTCAATAATCCGTTCATGATCAGATTTTGACATTTTCCATTTCTTAATTTTTGTTTTTTTCTTTGATTGAACCTTAATCAACTTTATGCCTGCTGCACACACCAAGTGACTATATTGACAACTTATGAAATCAGGTTCATAGTCTTCAAAGTAAACAAAATTCCCACTTTGATTAGTTTGTCTGAAAAAATAACCTTTCAGTATAATAGATCCTCTTTCATATGAAAATCTGTGATTATTATAGTCTTCTAATAATTTCATTTTTCGTTCAGTGCAACACATCAAATAATACTTCACATTTTTATCATTTTCAGTAGGTGCAATTACATCAAAAACATCTCTTTCACAATAAAACATACTTAACAAAATTATACATATTCAAATTTATTTCTAGATCTTTATCATTAGAAAGAAATTCAAATGTTACCTTCTCTAACAAGATCAGAAACTCGATCACCATTGGATGATATTGTACTCTCCTCTGGTTGCATTTCTTCAAACATTGCAATGGAAATTTTTCCCTTTGTATTTAGCTCTGTATGTTTCCAATATTTTACATACATTTTTTTTTTCACAAACGTCATTGGATTTTGTGTTGTCTATGCAAACATGACAAAAACAAGAATATTTTCTTTTATCCAATGTAAACACATTCTTGGACGACTTTGTTTTAATTGAATGCATTTTTCTAGTCCCTTTTATTGTTTCAACGTCATTTCCAATTGATCTATCTATGTCTTCAATCCCAATATGACAAAAAACCCTTTATATGGAAAATTTAAAGAAGAATGTAAATATGATATCAAAATACAATAAAAGATAATCATTGTGATAAATGTACACTTTTTAAAATTAGATAGCCAATAAAAATTAAATTGAATGTAAATTCGAACTTCCCTTGATCGGTTAGTCTCATGGCTTAGAGTAGCGATGCACCATTGAAAAAATTCTTTTGCGTCCACAAGTCGAATTGAAAAGGGGTTTATTTTATATCTTCGAAGTGCTCATTTTATGCAAGCCCCTACATCGTCATGTTCTCCTTTTCCATGGCCAGTCTCAAAGAAATTCCAACAATGTTTAATGCAGGCTTTCTTATGAAGACAACACAACCAAAATAATGATCATGCAAATTTGAATGTGTCTAATCATATCCAATTTTCATTGAATGTTATTCCATGATTTTTGAAGGAATCATAGATTTTTCCAAAATAATGTTGTACAAAATATGTATCATGTGTACAATCGTCACTGATATAAAAGTGATATTCTTTAATAATATGTTGATTTTCACTGGTGCTTTCTATATGATCGACGTTTTGTTTAGCATGTCTATATAGAATATGGACGAGCATGGAGACTTGGTTAGAATGATAGTATTCACTCTGAATTTCTTTTTGTGGAACAAATGTGTAGTTTTCTGCAAAATCAAGTACTGAAAAAATGGTCCCCGGTGGAAAAACTTCATAGGATTTTTTGAATTTCAAGTCTTGCCATCGAGCTCTATGGGAATGCTCGGTGTATTTGTAAATTTCTACCTCAAACTTTCTCAAAAAGTCTATCACAAAAATTTCTTCTTCTCGTAATCCAATTCTTTTAACACTATTTGCACCTTGATTCGATGTATGGATATATTCATATCTCTTCCATTTCACTTTCATGTTGGAAAATGATAGATCATTTATATCAGTACAATATTTGTTTTGAAATTTAGTCAAATTTCCACAATCATCACATTTTTTACCACCAACACATTTATTTTCATAAAATAGTTCTTCGCTTTCTCTTTCACATAGAATTTGAGATATGAAATCACGGATAGTGGAAGGAGGAGGTGAATCCTTTCAAAATGTTATACAAAAATCAAGGAATGTGTCATAATATAACTGAAATTCCACATGATAATGGCAACAACGAGTGTCACGTATGGTGATAGGTTTTACATACCATGGTTTTTGTTGAACAAAAGCACTGATTGAAATATGAATTTCACGATTCTCTTCTTTGAACTTGTTGAACAAATCTATCTGAGTGGTTTCTAGGAAATGTTTTTCATGATCTTTGTACTAATTTCATGCTATTCTTCTTCACATCACATGCCTTACAGTTGGAAAAACACGCGAATTGTTCTTCCAATATTCATATATTATTTTTTTAACATTTTCTCCAAGTCTATCTTTGTATCGTTGCCTACAAATAGCTCTCCAACAAGCAAGTTCATTATTTACATCTATTTGCAACTGAAATTTCCGATGTTTGTGCAAAGTTTTTTACGAGGTTCCTAATGCTCGTGCCATAGATTTTACCAAGCGATTCTCTTTAGTACTTGATGAAACCACTTCCATATGTATTGCTCTACGTACAACTGAAACATTTTTCTGTTTAGATCTTCTACTTGAACTTACAGCACTATTTATATTTTGTATCACATTTTCCTTCATTTTTTTTTATCTTTGGTTGATTTTCGAATACCCAATAACGTCGTAGCTTATTTTAATTTCCTAAATTATAGGAGACCTTTCAACATTTGGGCTTGAACTATCAAATTTTCCTTTATGAAATACTTCTAAAAAATGCGGTTAACACGATATCGTATATAATGGTCAACTTTTTTATCTCCATATGTGTGAGTGTCAACATTTTCTAACATCTCGTCATCGACATTGATTTCATCTGTACATATTCGAATGAATAGTACATAATTAGTTTACATATTCAATAAATAACTAAATTAATAAATATATGTATAATTTCAATAATACGTGCATGTGTTCAACATATGTGTGTGTGTGTGTGTGTGTACATACCTTGTGATTCAATTTCTTCACTTGAATTTCTTTCATCATTTTCACCATCTTCAATCATTGGTTCAATATCTCTTTCTCTTTCTCTTTCAAAATTTTGTATCTCATCATCAATGTTTTGAGGAATATCTCTCTTTGTTTACATTGCAAAATATTTTTCAAATTAGTTCATCAAATAAAAATGAAGCTTCACATTTTACACTAGGAAAATTTTAAATATATTAAAATCATAATATTTACATTTACATACCTGTTTCAACTTCTAGTTGAGGTTGATTTTCCCCTTCAATATTTGAGAGTGCTTCTATATTTCTTTTGCAAGATTGTCTCGTCTCTTCTCTACGTTCCTTAGGGTCTCTTTTTCGATCATATTTTCTCATACAATTTCTTAGATTTCCCATGATAATAGAGTATGAAGTTCGAAAATTTCCTTCAAAAATTTAGACAAAAACTCAATTTAAAAAAACATCACAAAATTTTTAATTTAAAAAAAAATCATTTTAAAATTTTTGCAAAAGATACATACTTCAATCCAAAACACTTACTTTAAAAAATTCAAGAAAAAAATGTCTTATAAAAATGAAATGAAATTCAAAATATTTCCTTCCAAGTCCTACAAAAAACATTCATTTAAAAATTTACACAAAAACTCATTAAGATTTACTTCAACCCAAAACCAAAAAATGTCCTTTCAAAATTAAGCCCAAATCCATACTTAAAAAAAAATGAAGCCCAAAAAACTGTATCACATACCTCCAAGAAATGTCTTTTGAATGTACCTCAAAGAAAAGTCTTTAAAAATGTTTTTTGAATGTACCTCTAATAAATTTTGAATATACATCCAAGAAAATTATTTAAACCCAAAAAAATTCCTTGCAAAATCAGATCAAATGTACGAAAATAATGTTTCTCAAAGAAAAGTCCTTTGAATGTACCTCCAAGAAAAGTCCTTAAACTCAAAACAATTCTTTGCAAAATTAGATCAAGAGTTTTGTAAAATTAGACCAAATGTGCAAAAATAATGAATGGTTTCGTGGAAATTTATATTTCCGCGAATTTTTTTTTTGGAGGGGCTCGGCGGTACTTTCCGGCTGACGGAAAGTTAAGTAAAAGTTCGGCCAAAATTTTAAGAAATACTTCGGCCAAACTACTTTTTCGTTTGAATTAACGGGCCATCAGCACAAAAAAAAATTTGACCGAACTTTGTTTAAGAGTTCGGCCGAACTAATGCGTCACCAGTTATGCAAAGCCAAGACCTGAATACGTTTTTGCAACTTTGGGCTAATTAAATTCCATGAAACAGTCTGAATTAACTGTCAAAACCAAGACAATCTTTTTCAGAATTGAATCTACTTTCAGGAAATATAATTTTCATGGAATTTCATAAATATTTACTAATTTTAATTAATTTTGTAATAAAACTGATGCAAACAATTTCTGAAGGTCATTGTGATTCAGTGAAATCAAAATTATATATCTTCCGAAATACACTATAAAAAAAAAATTAAAAAATTATGGTACATTACATTGGTTCGTCGTCTCTAATGGGTAGCTTTTAGATTTTTATTTTATAACTTATATGTTAAGAAATTTCTTGCGTCATGAAACATATTCAAAATATGCAGTTTTTCATATTGGACTAGTTCAAAAAATTCTAGTAATTATGATATGCATCCATTGGCTTTGTAAATATGACGAAACCGAAGTAGACCCTGTCTAGATTGCTCTAACACATTTTTTTTCTCAAAAACACAAATTTTCAAAGAATACAAGATTGTGTATTAACATGACTTCTTATGAATCTGTTGATTGTTAAAAAAAACACACTCAAAGAAACACTATGCTGACATATCAAATGTGCATAAAAAATTTCCAAAAAATAAGTAATATAAAGCTAACAAAATTTCTGAGAACTTTTATTTTTATTGCAAAATGAAATTCTAAATAGAAAAATTGTTTTAGCTTGCAGAAAGTTGAAGAACCAAAAAAAATGAAAGTTTTTTCTCAAAAAAGGGCAAAAAGTGTAACCCAACTTCACATTTTCACCGTTTTCTCCCATGTGGGTTTCCACCTAAATATTGTGTCTCCTTGTAATGTCATGATTTCTTGTATTAATTCTAGTTATGCTACTTATGTGATGATGCATTGTGATAAATAATGATATAATGCTTATGAACCTTGATAAATGAATGTATTATTGATAAATTGTAAATTGACTCCACACTGATTAGCCACCCCTTCTTAGTGTGACTTTTGAGCGAACACCCTCCCCCTCTTTTTCACCTGTGTATTTCCTTTTCATGCATAATTCAAGTAGAGAATGTAGTTAGAGGAGGCTTTCATCCAATTCCTAAATTCTATCCACTAAAGATGAAGCTTCCATGCCTGCACATATAGCGTTTTTAACAACCCCCAAAATTTGAGATTTAGTTGAATTAAAGGAAAATTCCAAGGAGTCCATCGAGATATCAAGGGGGAGAGGTGAAGTCTAATATCCAGTTGATCCAATTACCATAAACATAACCAATGTGTATTTTTTGTTGTCTATGAATACTTCCTGAAGAGACACAAGTTCACTGTCCCTTTCTAAAGGGGGTTTATTCATGATTTTATCAGCACATGTCATTCTTATGTTTCCAAAACATAAATTACTTAATTAGAGAAGGAGATGAAACAAGGATATTACCAACTGATGAAG
This sequence comes from Pinus albicaulis, assembly GCA_034641835.2. Taxonomy (NCBI): domain Eukaryota; kingdom Viridiplantae; phylum Streptophyta; class Pinopsida; order Pinales; family Pinaceae; genus Pinus; species Pinus albicaulis. Next base: position 713,405,466 of record CM076575.1, on the reverse strand, counting down.
TTATGTACTACATATGAAGAGATTCCAAACAGAGAGAACGCTCAAGTAAATATTTTTTTGCAAAACTTATTTCCACCATTGTTTTTTTGGGGATAAGAACCTACAAACCAGTTTGGCCCAATATATTTGTTCATTAATGATAGATCCGTGATACCAAGTCTTCGATGAAATTTAGGTAGTTATATTGTGGCCCATTTAATCAAATGAAACTTCTTTATGTTGGATTTTACTCTTTCCCGAAGGAACTTATGGACTTATTTTACCATAATATTAAGAATATGCTAGGGAGAAAGTAAGGAAAAAAAATATAAGGAGAAAGGGTTGTAAGAATAACATTAACAAAAAATATCTAACCTACTCAATGGAGATAGCAAGTGCCCCATTGGGAAAACTTGATCTTGAACTTGTCATTTCTAACTTTCCACGCCTGAGAGGCGTGATATTTTAAATGGATTTGGATGCATATATACTTAAATCACTTTCAGGATTCCAATAAGTGAAATCCTAAATTTCTCATAATTTGATTTCAATTTTGGTAATATTCTAGGAGTAGATAAGTGATTATAGAATTTATCAGACCTCCAAACACATCAAGAAAATGATACATCTTAATTTTTATTTTTTTGGCAATAATCATTGAAGCTCCACCGAGGAGAAAGGTATCATCCAAAAATTGAGAGTAATTGATACTCTTAATTCACCTTCTACAACAAATATCTGAAATACAACCATTTTCTGGAGACCTCTAGCGGCTTTAAAAAACTTAGCAGAGAATCTATTAACCAAGGGTGCGATCCAAGGGCATGAAATGTGAAGAGAAAGCCATTGTATAAATATGTTATCGAAACCAAATATCGACATTACATTGAAGAGGAAGCTATGATGGTCACAATCAAAGGAATTTTCCATGCCTAGTTTTTTCACCATTCCTTTGTCACTTCTTGATTGAATAGAGGGTATAGCTTCCTAGGCTAAAATTATGTTGTCAAAGATTTGATGATGACGAAAAAAACCCAATTGATTTTCACTAACGATTTTTGTAATAATAAACTTGATCATGGATGCAAAAATCTTAGATATAACTTTATAAGATAAATTACACAGTGAAATAGGATTAAACTAAGAGAAGGAGGAGGCATTATGCTCCTCCTTCTAGAAATTCCAACTTTATGATATCCCAATATTGTTGGTAAAAATGGGTAGAAAACCCAATTGGCCTAGGTGACTTATCCGGGCTAAATGATAACACAATGGATTCGATTTCTTCTTCAAAAAACTCTTTTAGAACATAAATGTTATCATCCCAAGAGAGCAGTTCTTGTATATTCTCCAACATATGTCATTATCGTTCTTCTTTACCTGGGCCCACATCATTATATATTTCTTTCTAATGAAGAATAACCTCACACTATATTTTAGATAAATAATCTATTTTATTTTCTTCAATTTTGATTTCTCTAATATTATTCTTCCAAACTCAATTTCTTGCCTAATTACGGAAGAATTTTGTATTCATATCACTTGATTGGAGCCAAATAGTTCGTGATTTGAGTCTCCACCATTATTCCTATTCCCTCATCACATAATGATCTTTCTCAAACTTATTTTTTCCTTCAAAAATGAGCTCACAAGTCATAATTTTCCATTTTAAAGCTAGTTGGGTTGATTCTTATTTAGATTGGAGTAGAATCATTTTGGAGGATGTCAAATTATTCTGCATCTTGGCCCAACTTTTCAAATTGGATTTTAGAAGCTTGATTTTCCATTCCCAAATGGTGATTGGACTACTTGTAATACATTATATCCAAATTTATTTAACGATATCACTGAATCTTTATGACTCATTCCAAATTTGATTGAAACTCAAGGGAATATGACCATATTCATGGTTTTCGACAATTTCAAGATAAATGGGTCTCCGATCTAAGCTAGGACAATGAAAATTTTTAGAGGGACATATAAAATCTTTAACTAGTAGATAATATGACACTAAAAAATGATTCCAATGGGATTCGATAGTGTAACACCATGTTCCCACATCTATCCAAGTAACTGGCCAACCAGGGTAAAAATGTACTGAGATGATTGTAATATGAGATTCAACCTCCTAGATGACTTTGAGGAAGTGGAACTGAAAAAATCATGAAAAAGAGACATTACACTGCATCATTGACATCCCCAGGAGGGAACCCAACATTATGGGGCCCTATTCTCGGAGGCTGAATTGATTTTTAACCCATTTGAGGCATAGCTGCAAGCATGTAAGGGCAAGGGAGTGGTTATAGACCCTTACCCATGGGCTTGCCTTGTCAAGGTAGCGGCTAAGGCCCCAAAAGTTCAGTTTCATGCCTGCAACTTCGAGATTTGTGCCACATTTTTATCCCTTAGGTCCAGGTCACTACATAGAACTTCTTGTAACTTCAGGAGAGGATAAATAAAATTAAAAAAAATACATGGAGGCAATCACACACTAGTAAATATGGTCAACTTTCTGACACTTTAGTTCGGACAATTTTGACGTATTGTCGGAAATTTCCCCAATTTTTCACACTTTTTAAAATCCTGCCATGTGGTGTTGCTCTTGCGACACTACAAAAAAGCATCGCTATTGCGACGCACCCGGCTAGGGTGTCGCAATAGCGAAAGTAATAGAAGACAAATTATCTATAGGGACATCCATGTTATGTGTGTCGGTATACTGACAGATATGAAAATACCATTATGGAACACTCACTTTCCCTTTGACAAAATCAAAGTTGACTTGGTTAACTAGCATTGCAATAGCGACAATTTATTTTAAATATATAGGGCGCATTGTAAAGATGTTTTTCGACAACCCTATAGTCCTTTATCCCTTAATTCCCAACCCCTAACCCATTTAACCCCCTATACCCCTAAAATCCTAACCCGTTTAACCCCCTAAACCCTAAACTCTAAACCCTTAACCTCTAACCCCTTAAACATTAATTCCCAACCCCTAACCCATTTAACACCCTAAACCTCTAAACCCCTAACCCATTTGATTCCTAAAACCTAAACCTCTAAACCCTTAACCCCTAAACCTTTAACTGCTAACCCATTTAACTCCCTAAATCCCTAAGCCCCTCACCCATTTAACCCCGTAAACCCTAAACCTCTAAACCCTTAACCCCTAACCACTTAAGCCCTAATTACCGAACCCTAACCCATTTAACCCCCTAAAACTCTAACCCATTTAACCCCCTAAACCCTTACCCCTAACCCATAAAATCCTTAACTGCTAAATTCCCTAACTCCATAAACCATTAAAACTAACCCATTTAAGCACCTAAACCCTAAACCTCTAACCCTTTAACCCCTAACCCCTTAAACCCTAATTACCAACCCCTAACCCATTTAACCCCATATACCCCTAAACCCATAACCCATTTAAACCCCTAAACACTAAACCTCTAAACCCCTAACCCATTTAACCACTAAACCCTAAACCATAAACCCTTAACCCTTAACCCCTAACTCTTTTAACCTCCCAAACGCCTAACCCATTCAACCCCATAAAACCCTAACCTATTTAAGCCCCTAAACCCTAAACCTCTAAACCCTTAATCCCTAACCCCTTAAACCCTAGTTAACGACCCCTAAACCCCTAAAAACCTAACCCATTTAACTCCATAAACCCTAACCCCATTAATCCTTAACCCCTAAAATCCTTAACTACTAAATCCCCTAAGCCCCTAAACCTTTAAACCCATAACCCATTTAACCCCCTAATCCCTAAACCTCTAACCCCTTAACTCCTTAACCCCTAACCCCTAACCCATAATCCCTAAAATCCTTAACTGCTAAATCCATAACTCCATAAACCTCTAAACCCCTAACCCATTTAACCCCCTAAACCCTAAACCTCTAACCCATAACCCCTATCCCCTTAAACCCTAATTCCAAAACCCTAACCCATTTAACCCCCTAAACCCTGAAAAACCTAACCCATTTACCCCACTAAATCCTAATCCAATGAACCCCTAAGGTACCCTAACCCCTAAAATCCTTAACTTCTAAATCCCCTAACCCCCTAAATCTCAAAAACCCTAACCCATTTAAACCCCTAAACCCTAAACGTATAAACCCTTAACCCCTAACCCATTAAACCCTAATTCCCAACCCCTAACCCATTTAACCCCTATAACCTTAAACCCCTAACCCTAAACCTATAAACCCTTAAACTCAAACCCACAAACCCTAATTCCCAATCCCTAACCCATTTAACCCCCTAAACCCCTAAAATTGTAACCCATTTAACCCCCTAAAACCTAAACCTCTGAACCCTTAAACCCCTAAACCACTAACACCTAAACCCCTAACCCCTTAACCCATAAAACCCTAAACCATTAATGCTTAATCCATAACCCAGTAACCCCTCAACCTTAACCCCTAAAATCCTTAACTACTAAATCACCTAACCCTTAAGCCCCTAATCCCTAATCCCTTAACCACTAACTCATTATTCACCTAACCCCTAAGCCCCCAATCCCTAATCTCTTAACCCTAACCCGCTAATCCCTAACCCCTTAACCACTAATGCATTATTCCCCTAACCACAATCCATAATCCCTTAACCACTAAATCATTATTCCCCTTACCCCTAAATGTGCCTAAATCCCCTAACCCCTAATATTTGAATCTCTAACCCCTTAACCACTAACTAATTATTCCCCTAACCCCTAAACCCTAAAACTCTAACCCCTAAGCCCCTTTTCCCATAACCCTTAATTATACTAGGCTCGTGGTGCTTCTTGGAGGCCATACAAGGATTTTACAAGCTTGCATGTTTTATGTTCCTAAAACTTCACAAAAAAGTCCTTTTGGATGGGACACAAAAACATTCTCTTTTAGATCTCCATTCAAGAAAGCAGTTTTTACATCCATTTGATGGGCTTTCCAACTTTTTGAGTTTATAGGGAAAACAGTGTCTAGATGGTAGCCCATTTTTCTATGGGGGAAAAATTCTCCTCATAATTGACCCCTTGTTTTTGTGCAAAACCTTTTGCCACAAGACTAGCTTTATTCTTGTCAAGTGTGCAATATGCTTTATACTTGTTTTGAAAAATGTAAACGCTTAATTTAGCAAGGGTCCTAGGAGGATTTCTAGAGGGGCTACTAATAGATCAAGTGGAAATAATGGGACAGGCACCCACTGTCACCTCATTCAATGTCCCCTACTTTATATGAACATTCACTCATTGGAGGAGTCTTGGTATAGGGAAATCACTAGAATGTTGGGATCAATAATGATGCACAATGTGATTTCCAATGCCCATTCAAAGAAGAGGATCTGATAATGGGTTGTCTGTTTTAGAAGAAAAATAAGGACTCTCCAAGAAAGGCTTGAGGGAAAGATGACCTCAGGTTTAGGAATATTAAAAAATGATGAATGCCTAAGATCAAAACTTCCAAAAACCCTCACTTATGATTGATGTGTTTATACTAGGCTTTAAAGTAAGGCAAGGATGACTCATTCAATGGAAAGATTCAATTAAAGTGTGAGATTTGTTAGAATCTAGGGTAACATTCCATGAAAATACTTTTGAGAGAAATACTATAAGAGACTAAGCATTGGGAGATATACCATGGTAAAGGCTCATCTAGTGATCATTTATAGTTAATATAACATGTTTTGAATGATGAAATACAAAGTGAAAACCTTCAATAAATACCCAAGTCAAAGGATCTTCAAGGGTTTCCTCTTGGTGTGAGAGCTAGGGTATCAATTTATTTGAAATTACACCATCGTATTTCGTTCAAAATTGGAGGATGCCTAGAGCTCTAATCTAGCCTAGGAAGTGATGCCTTGCTTGAGGGCCTTTTTCCATTTTTACACACCTTATTCTTTTTTATTTTAGTATCTAGACATCATACTATTTTAGAGAAAATAAACCTTTATTCCCACACCTTGCATGTAAGCCTCTTCTTGGAAACTCTTCATGATGAAATTCAACCTAGCCATATATGCAATGTTTCTTTACTTCATGAAGTCGAATTATACCTAATTTCATCCACACATGTTAATTATTAAAATGGTAAAGGTAAATATTGACAGGTGATGCAGTCAAAAGGGAATATTATTGGCAGATTTCGTGTTTTAACCATGAAAACGGTGAACAGTCTTGGAGAGTGTGTGATCAAGGAGGATCATTCTAGGAAATGTTTATATTTCATCCATACGAACAAAAAACAATAGATATATATGGTTACTAAAGGAAAAAAAAATTATTACAGAGGGGGCACCATATTGAACTATTTCCAGTAGATTGGAACTTCATAATAAGAAAAAAATAGATATCATGGAGAAGTAGTGCCACAGTGTTCTGTTGACTTGTTGTTCACACATTTAATGCACTATCCCGAGTATTATGTGCTAAAATAACACATATTTTAGAATACATGCGCCTCACTAAAGATTCTTTAAACACATTTTCCAATTAAAGGGAAAACATTAGCTACAAAGTGTTTTGAGCAGATGTGCACTTTCAACAAACCTAGTTTTGAAAGAGAGAAAATTAACTAGATAGGAATTCTGACATCCAAAATGATCTAGCACATAGGCCTTTAACCCAGAATTTTATCCTATTCTATTTCATTGATTACATTTTCTCTCTTCCTATTATATTATATAAAAGAGAGGTGCAAGTCCTCATTCTAGAGGGTGGATTTACTTACATTGGTGTTAACAGATTCTCATCATCTCTCCTCATCCGTTTCATACTTGAGAGCACTTCCACTACATATGAGAGCTTGATATGGTAGCCCATGGTATAGTGTCTCTATGATTTACTTTCCAACACTTCATTCACATATCAAATGAATTATAATATACTTATTTTATATCTCTTTGAGTTCATATGTTTGTTTTGTATATGTTATCATGCTACAAGGATTATGTTGTCATTACAATGAACTTATTTGAATTTTACTTTCATATTGGATAGATATTATTTACCACTTTTCCATCTAATCACATGAATTTTAATTAGGAAACTCATCACTACCCTCTATTATTTAATTTGTACTTAAAGACGCCATTGTATATTGGATTATTTTAGACTTACACCCACACACATATCTTAAAGTAATCCTTATGAATAAAAATAATTAGTAATAATCCTCATTAATTAATAAGGTTACTTAACTATTGATAAAAACAATAAATGATTAAACAATGACAACAATTATACCACTAACATATAAGGGTACTTTAAATTTTTTTTTTAAGCCAAACTAATATTTTGTCTTAAAATCCTAAATTATCATTTTAATTATTTTAATTTAAAAATTAAATTTATTTTAATTGTCTTAAGTTAGAAATTAAGACAATTCGTTTCATTAAGTTAGAAATTAAGCCAATTTTTTCAAAGAGTAGCAGAAAAATTCTGAAAAAGGAGAGGGGAAGTAAACAAATTGAGGGTTGGAGACATGTCATTATTACAACAACGTGAAATTGGACCAATAGGTTGCATGGTCGATTCTTGCGACCAAAGCATTGTTTCATTGTTTTCCCTCCTGGCAGGAAGCTAAGACTTCCACACTGTAGGTTCCAACCCTCATAACCATTGTAGACCATGTTTTATAATTTTTCACACTGGATCCAACAAATTTTAATTCAACACAACTTGTAGATCAACTGAAGCAAACGTCAACCCAATTCGAACAGAACAGTGATATCAGTGTAACCAGGACACAGAACTAAACCCAGACTTCTGTATCAACACACATAATCAACTGCAACCCTAATCATTCATAAGAAAAATGTATACGCTACTTTACTTACAGAAACCCACGTGTATACGCACTTTTCCACGGAGAAACCTATGTATAAATCTCAATATATTAAGTTTAGATTTCTACCTCAGACTCATAATTGATCAAAGATATTTTGACATATTTTTCCAGTTTATAGAGCCTTCATACAATTAGTAGCATTAATCATTTTTCACTCAACCAAACACTGATCTTTAATCATAATCATCTAGCAACATAATCAATACTCAAACAACCGAGATCTATATTAAGACGTCATTGACAAACAACATAAACACAATGTTAAAATTGAACAACTAGGTCAAAACTCCATGTTGTGATGCTCAGATAAAGACACCAAAATTTTTATTGCGTTCTTCTTTCGAAGAGGTGCAAGATCGATCTAAAGATCATCTTGATCCGATGAGAATAACATTTATTTTGAATTTATTTTTAATACTTTCAAAATATGTGCAGGTCAGCCTTAAGGTTTTACACCCCCAGCAAATGTGTCACACACCTCAGTGATTGATATAAATAGAGTCAACGTTGGAGGACATTTCACTCATCTCATCCTCACACATCATCTCTCCTCTTCTGATTGGTTCAAGCTCCTTGGAGGTAGTTTCAGTTCACACATGGGAAAGAAAGACGAAGAGGAAGCTGCTGTAGCTAGGGTTTCCACGCAAGTTTGACCACCATTGACTTTGGTCAATGCATGGTCCAAAGGAGCTAATTTTGGTGGAGACTTCGATTTTGGAATGCTGTACATTTTGGCACAAGAATCGAGGTCAAAGGTTGACCATAGACCGTGCTGCGTTGACTTTTACTTGTTGCTGCTGGTGCTGTTGTCATTGTTGCCATTGCTGTTGGTGTTGCTGCCATTGCTGCTGGTGTTACTGCCATTGCTGCCGTTGGGGCAACATTTTTTAGGGTTGTTGTGACACATGCTAGGTTCGCTGACCAAGGAGACTTTGCTGGTTGAAGCATCCTGTTGACCGTCATAAGGCACCACCATATTTTTCTATTTTTGGTTTTTCTTCTATAGATCCACTGGTATGTTCTATCAACATTTTACTTGATTGTTTATGTGATTGCTGTAGTGATAAGTAAAGTTGCATCAAGAATATAACATCTACATAAATTTACATGGTATCGAAGCTGAGGTGAAGACAAGGCCTATTTGTAGCAATCACCAAAGAAGAAAATGGGTTCCATAAACTATGGCTTCAAGGAGGATGAAAAATTGACTGGGAAGGATGAATTCCATTCTTGGAAGATGATATTGGATCTAAAATTGGAAGATCAAGATGTCATGGATTATGTGCAGGGTAAAATCCAAGAACCTCCATCCACTGCTACTGTTGCTTCCAAAACAAAGTACAAAAAGGGGGAGATCAAAGCAAAGATGATGATCAAGGAATCCATTCATAAGAGTCTGGTGGCCTACATCTCTGAACTAAGCACATCTAAAGAGATGTATGATAAGTTGGTCCTCATGTTCAAGGCCAACAATGCAAATCAAGTACTATTCTTCAATGATCAATTGAAGAATCTGAAGAAAGGTAGGGATGAGTCTGTCCAATCATACATTCTGAAGCTAACTGAGATCAGGAACAATCTGCTAACTATTGGGGAGACAATATCTGATTGAGAGATGGTACTCACTGCACTTGGAGGACTCCCATTCGAATGGCATGTGTTCAACACTACCATTCTCAATAATAATGTGATCCCTGAATTTGACGAGGTACTGTCGAGATGCGTTTAAGAAGAGACAAGAATGAAGGAGTATGAAAATGAAGGGAATGCTTCCTACGCTGCTCATTCTAGAAATAAGAACTTTGATGGTCCAAAGAACAAAGGAAGAGTAGGGACACAAGGAAAGAAGGAAAAGTGTTACAGTTGTCATAGGCCAGGTCACTATTCTAGAGAATGCCCTTTCAAGAAGGATTCTCCTGATGATGATGACAACAACAACAACCAGAGGGATGGCAATCAAAGGAACATCAGGTTCCAGGGAATGAGGAAGGCTCCCTCTGATGGAAATGATCAACCTTTCAAAAGGTCAAGAAATCCCAGGTATGAGGAATCAAATGTTGTTGATAAAAGAAATGAATTCATTCTTGTATCTGCCCTCTCTGCTGCATCTCCACCTGACACTATGGATGTATGGTTGATAGATAGTGGTGCCTCAAGGCACATCATTGGGTTCAAGGAAGCACTCTCTGATATGGTTAAGAAGGACACTAATCTGGAAATTATCCTTGGAGATAGTGCCACATATCCCGTGAAAGGGACAGGGACTGTGACCCTCCACTTATCTCAAGGTCAAGTCCTCCGCTTGCAGGATGTACTCTATGTACCTAATTTGAAGAAGAACCTTGTGTCTATATCGGCCATGGAAGAAAAAGGTTTCAATGTGGCATTCATTGATGGAAAGGTGCGCATGTGGAAGAAGAGCTTCAAGGAAGCTATCATGTTTGGGTCTAGAATTGATACACTCTACCAGGTTGGAGGAATTCCACTTGGAGCAATAATATGAGATGTTATCTGACAAACTGATAATGGCACTGAATATGAGTCGAACGAGTTCAAGAACTTTTGTAGAGGAGCTAGCATTAAGAGGGAGACCACAATGTTTGTGGGCTATAGCAAAACTTAGAAGCCCTATAGATTCTATGTGCCTGGTCAAAGGGATGTGGAGATATGCCACGATGTCACCTTTGATGAAGATGCTTCCCTGAGGAAAGTAGTCAATCTTCTGAGATCTGAGGAAGATCATGAAGCAAGGCCTGGAAATCAAGAGGAACCAAAGGATGAGAAGATACATGATGTTGAAGGATCAATGGACCCGATTGATCTACCTCCTTCATTGGGAAAGAGACCATCATGGCTCAGGGAAACTCTCGAGGATGCTGAGGGACATATGGCCCCAAGGAGGACATTTCGTGAAAGCAAGATGCCGAGTTGATACCAAGGGTATCTAGCAGCCATGAGTACTATTGTACAATCCGAGCCTGGATCTTTTTGAGGAAGCCATAAAGCATCAAGTCTGGAAAGATGCTATGCATGAAGAGTATGAGTCCATAATGAAGAATGATGTCTGGGATGTGGTTCCTAGGCCGGAGGACAAAGCAGTTGTCACCTCAAAATGGCTCTACAAGATCAAGCATGTATCTGATGAAAGTGCTGAAAATTTCAAGGCAAGATTCGTTGCCCGTGTCTTCTCTCAAAAAGAAGGCATAGACTATGATGACATATTTGCACCTATGACCACCATTCGATATATCATAGCCCTTGTTGCTACGCAAGGATGGAGTCTTCATGAGATAGATGTGAAGACCACATTTCTGCATGGTGCGATAAAGGGAGAGGTGTATGTGGAGCAACCTCTGGGATTCGAAGTCCAGGATAAGGACACCCATGTCTGCAGGTTGAAGAAAGCCGTATATGGGTTGAAGGAAGCACCCAGAGCTTGGTACGAGAAGATATATAGCCACCTGATGAAGCTGGGCTTCACTCGTAGTAATGCTGATCCGAACCTTTACTTCAAGGTTGATAGGGAGAAGCCTCTCATTCTGGTGCTATATGTGGACGACCTCTTCCTGATAGGTGCTAACCCTGTTATTCATCAGATTAAGAGGGAGATCGCTGCTGAGTTTGAGATGAAGGACTTAGAACTGATGCACTACTTCCTAGGCCTGGATGTCTGGCAGAGACCTGGCAAGATTTTCCTTTCTCAAGGAAAATACATTGTGAAGCTTCTAGAAAGATTTAGTATGGTGGACTGTAAGTCCGTGTCAACACTGATGGAGCTCAACATTAAGAAGTTGAGTGGCAGCGTTGTTGGGCTCATGTTAGCAAATCCTACTGAGTATCGTCAACTTGTAGGGGCCCTAATGTTCTTAGAGAACACCTGTCCGGACGTATGTTGTGTAGTGAACACTTTGAGTCAACACATGTTTGATCATAACATTCACTGGGTTGGTGCCAAGAAACTCTTGAGATATATATAAGGCATGATAGACCATGGGATGAGATACACTGTCGAGAGTATGAGACTCCATGGATATACTGATGCCGATGGGGCTGGCAGTGTGGTGGATCGTAAGAGCACATCTAGATGCTACTTCACATGTAGATCTACTTCGGGCAAGAAATTGAAGCTGGTAGCCTTGAGCATCGCTGAGGCCGAATACATTGTAACATGTATGGCCTGTTGTGAAGTCACTTGGTTGCGAAATCTCTTCAGTGAGCTATTCAATCATGTGCTAGATTCCACCATTATCCTTTGTGACAACTAGAGGGGGATTCGTTTGTCATAGAATCTCGTGTTCCACGAACGATCCAACCATGTTGATGGTTGGTACCACTTTATTCGGGATATGGTATAGTGAGGCGCTTTAAGGCTCAATCATATAGGAACTGATGAGCAGGTCACAAATATTCTCACAATGCCCTTGGGGAAGGTCATGTTCCTAACCTTCCATGAGAATCTTGGTATCGTGGAACGACCCTATTTTGAGGGTCTTGTTGGACGATGAGCTCTGGGAGCTTTGGGGATAGCTTCTCAGAGCTATAAGCAACCACAGGGCTAGGCTTGTCGAACCTTGTTGGTGTGCTTGGGCCCCACCGTTATGATTGAGTTGGTTCGCCTCTAATGATCTGTGCCCCATATGCATCCTACCCATTTGAGTTCCGAACTCATGGGAAGTACCTCTCATTTGGCCAATGAGGTGGGAAAATCTAGAGACTAGTAGCAAAGACTGATGGAGCTATCAGAGATTGCCGTACTCTCTATTTAGGATGACACGTATCCAACCACTTGATCTGGGATCAAGTCTACTGAGGTTTCAGACCTCCTACTGACTTCGGGTTAGATAAACCAACTTCGGGTTGGTATGCGACTCCTTGAGTCCATGTGATGTTTCAGACCTCCAACTGACTTTAGGTCAGTGAGACTAACTTCAGGTTAGTATATATGACTCCCTTGAGTCCAAGTGAGCTTTCAGACCTCCTACTGACTTCGGGTCAGATAAACCAACTTCGGGTTGGTATGAGACTCTTTGTGAGTCCTATAGAGGTTTCAGACCTCTGGGCTAAATCTGTTAGCCGGGAATGATGTCTTTGTGACTGACCCACTTCTGTTCTGAAATAAAGAGGCCAACAAAGCAAGTTACAGTGGGATGATGCACGATGTTTGATTGCACTGGTGGATGGACTTCTCCCTAGTTGAGAAGGAGTGTTAAAATTGGAAAAATAGGTCCAAAATCCATGTTGTGATGCTCAGATAAAGACACCAATATTTTTATTGGGTTCCTCTTTCAAAGAGGTGCAAGATCGATCTAAAGATCATCTTGATCCGATGATCAGAACATTTATTTTGAATTTATTTTTAATACTTTCAAAATATGTGCAGTTTGGCCTTAAGGTTTTACACCCCTAGAAAATGTGTCACACACCTCGGTGATTGATATAAATAGAGTCAACATTGGAGGACATTTCACTCATCTTATCCTCACACATCATCTCTCCTCTTCTCATTGGTTCGAGCTCCTTGGAGGTAGTTTTAGTCCACACGTGGGAAATAAGGACGAAGAGGAAGCCGCTACAGCTAGGGTTTCCACGCAAGTTTGAACAGTGTTGAATTTGGTCAACGCATGGTCCAAAGGAGCTAATTTTGGTGCAAGAACCGAGGTCAAAGGTTGACTTTAGACTGTGCTGCGTTGAATTTTACTTGTTGTTGGTGCTGCCGTTGCTGCTGGTGTAGTTTTCGTTGCTGCCATTGGGGCAATGTTTTTGAGGGCTGTTGTGACACATGCTAGGTTCGCTAACCATGGAGAATTTGCTGGTTGAAGCATCCTGTTGACCGCCATAACGCACCACCATATTTTTTTGTTTTTGGTTTGTCTTCTGTAGATCCATTGGTATGTTCTATCAACATTTTACTTGATTGTTTATGTGATTGTTGTAGTGATAAGTAATGTTGCATCAAGCATAGAACATCTACATAAATTTACACACAACAAAACTGATCAGACATTTTCTTCAACATTCTTTAACAAAACCCCGGCTTGCATACATGCCTTCCATAAGACATATCCGCGACTGTACACACTTCTTCCAAAACCAACTTGCATATAGATCTCTATATTTTTACTGAATAGATATGTGCCTCTGCAGAACCAAACTCGCGTGTATACACACCTTCCTTGAATAAAACCCGTGTATAAATCTGTAAATAATTCAGGACTGCACAACACTTCATAACTTCAATCTTACTCATATCATACCCTTCACTACAACGAACATGCGCCAAAGCACATATCTAAACAACTCATAAACAGATCATGAAAATACATAGTCATTTCAGGTCTAGAGATCCTGATCCATCATTGTATTCATGAGTGCATCATAATATTAGATTCTATTGATTATAGCCCATTCCATGCAGATATACTTTAGATCGAAGTATTCATTCAATTCCCATACACATGCACACTTAACACCATGATCTTCACCTCCTTATATAATTTGATCCTTAGCCAATACCATGAGACAAAACCACACAAGTGTTTATGGTATTCTTAGACGGGATCAAATAACCATTACTGTGCTCAATATTGTGGGCTAATACCATGGTAAAGACCCATGATATTATAAAATTAGTTCACTAGATCATACACGACTTTGCTTCTTCGTACTCGTGTGTATACACGAATTTGCCTTTACTAACTCTTGTATATTTCTTCAATTATGTACTTTATCCATCTTCTCATTCTAATCTGCAAAGTCTCTGTCCCATGATTTTGACATTATGTCTCATGATTCTGACATTATGTTCCATTACTTTATCACCTCTGAGCTTATCCAGAAACCATATATGCGATCTTTTACAAGTGGGTTTCCATCAAGGAAAACACATGCATCATAATGGCAACAGTGTGAGAAAGTGACTATGACACCTAAAATATGAGAAGAAGACTCAAACACTTAATAAAACATCAATCAACCTTGAAGTGATTATGGAACGACATATCGTAAGATTCTTAGTAGGTTCTAAAATCCAAGTGTAAGTAAAATTTTGGAAGGTGTATGTCGCAACGACAACAAAAGGGAATATTTCCTAGGGATACATAGAGTAATATCAAGTACAAGAAAATCATACCATATTGAGTCGTAAAGAGTATTTATAGTAACACTTATAAGGCGGATTTTACATAAGAATTTGACATTTCCTTGAAATTCAATGTTACCAAATTATATAGGTTTCATGAAGGAGAAATGGATGATGAAGGGAGTAATATGGATGAGTGGAAGAAATAATTTTCCATTAAGTAGGATGAAGAATTAGAGAATGTGCTAGTAAAGAGAATTAGTAGAAGCATGAAAAATAAGGAGTATTACGAGAATTCTAACAAATGGAAGAACATAGGTTCTAAGGGTGAATCTTTTGTTTTTGAAGAAGAGTTGGCTTGTCTACGAGGGTCTTCCTCCCCTCAAATAGTTATAGTTAAATTCACATGAGCTGAAAGTTCATGTTTTTATTACCAAGGGTGTCTAATGTAGGAGCATGCAAAAATTAATCACCATTGACTAGTTTTTAGTAGCCTATGAGACTAAATAAAAGTGTTGAAACATGATTTTTCGTTGCATTGTGTCAAAAACTTTGTTGCAACACCTCCTCACTATTATGTTGCTGCGACACCATCACTACAACCCTATCTTTTTGTTGTGTTGCTGCAACACTTATTGTTACTATATTGTTATACCTATGATGCAACACCACCTTGTTGTTATATTGCCACAACACCACCCTATGGTTATGACGTGTGAAATTAATGTTGATTTTGTGTTGAAAATATATTTTAACACCATGAATCATGACTTACAACAATTCCACGTGTCACAAGGGACTAGTAGTGAATTGGTGGACCAACTATGCAACAAAATAGTGATTAGCTAGGAATTCAGTGATGAAATGATGATTCGCTAGGAGCTGAACCGCTATGAATATTAAAAATTTTAATGAATAATGAAAAGACTTGGAAATGACTAAGGAAACTCAACTACTATGACAATTTATCCTTCCAACCCTTAGTGAAAAGTAGGGAGTAGATTGAAAAGAGGGAGTTGTCAATGGGAAGAGTATGAGAAAGAGGGAAGCATGTGGTAAATAAATAGAAAAGCTCAATATATTGAAACAAGAAGGAGCTCATGAAGATATAATAAGAGGATAAAACAGAGGTGAAGAGAAAAAAATGTTGAGTTTGGAGTGAGACAGATGGTGCATATGTCGAGGCATAATGTAGAGTATATTTTTTACCATGATTATAAGAATAATTGTTGTGTATGTGATTAGTAAATGGAAATTTAATGTTGTCTCTTATCTTGACTGTCGTGAATTTCTCTTTTTCCTTATTGTATGCGTTATTTTTTGCTAGCATAGAATTTGCTATGTTCTTTATGGGTAGAGACTAAGTTATTATAGTGACTATGTAGAGGGACATCGTTAGCCTTTATGTCATCTTAGCTTCAACATTTGCATTTTCAATGCACATGAGAGAATTTTGGGCCATGTAGAAAGGTAGTAATATGTTATAACACTACATTTACTGTTGATGTTTCTTGCTCCTTTCCCCCTTATAGATCTTAAGATGGGTGACATAACCCCTAAGGAAGAACGCTTGATCTTAGAAATTCAAGGATCATGGAGTAAATTTATTTTTAATGTATTCATTCTTTAGTTTCGAAATTCATAATTATCAAATATATTCAAAGTATATACTATACAATATACTTTAGTGGCATTGTTAGGCATCTTCCCTAAGATTCCAAAATTTGTGACCAAATATGTCATGAAACTTCTTGCATTAGCATCAAAGTGAACTACTTTACAAGTGTTCTCAGGTTGTTCGGAAATTACCTACCAAACATCACATATTCTAGTTGAAGTAGGGAATTCAACGAGCTTATGAAGGATGTATCTTAAGAAGTTGAAGCCCTCAAATCTCTACGTCAGTTACAATGGTTGTATAATGGTAGGGAAAAATAATTATAAGACACAAATATGAAGAAAATAATTTTCTTATGTTTGGTTTATTTACATAAACTTAAAGGGACTTTTAAAATGTTTTTACACTAATCCTAATTTTTCATTAATAAATACAGATTCTTTACTTTACAATGGGATTGGTAATAATCCATGTTTGAATTTGATAGAAACAATATAAGCTTACAAATACATCATATTTATGGATCAAGTTCCCTAATCAAGACCAACAACTTCTCATGGCTTGTTTTAGCTCTTTGAGTTCTTCAACGTGATGTAGCTCATGAAAATTCTTCATTTCAAGATTCTGATGAGATAGAGAGATGGGTTTCCTTATGCTAGAGGATTGGAAAATGGAATTATATTGTGAGACTGGAATTTAACACCCCTTTCTCCAGAATGTTTCTTTTCATAGATAGAAATAAAGATGTCACATAGATTAAGTGCAACCTATACCCATAATGCTACATGTAATAGGATTATCTCTTTGTTCCATGCTCTTGGATACCTTGAATCCTTTTCCCTACAAGTTTATGACACACCAGTAGCCCTAGACTGATAATCACTTGCTCTTGAATTCCTCTTGCAACTATAGCGATTCTTATGGAGACAAATCTGTCATAAGGGGGGATTTTGCTCTAAAGACATTCACAATTTTTCTCTAAAGACAGTCACGCTAGGTTCAACATCATGCATGTGTTCAACTATCATTTATGAAGTGGAAATTCCAACAGAGATATCCTTGGAGTAACCTCTTATCCCCTGGTAATACGAATATGTTATTTTTAGAAGCTAAAGCAAGTTCTAATTTTAAGTTTTCCTGTAGTTCATGGAAGGAACATATTTTCGTGAATAAAATATTGAAGGGATAAATTTTACCCTTTTTACGTAGCTCATGAAGGGACATGTTTTTGAAAAAAATTAAATAAATCAATGGAAAACAATTATGCAAACTTACTTCTTGAAAACTGAGTATAGCTTCATGCAAATTGGTTTTCCTGGTTTTCCTCCATGTGTTTTTCCTTCACCATTCAATGCTCACCTAAGGCTTCAGAAATATTGAGAGCCAAGACTTGATGATACCTACAACATGAAATACGTCTTGATAGGTATGTATGGTAGTGTCAAAGCTCTACATTTTATACAAATTTACTCAAGAGTCTTCATGAACCATGATATGATGTATCCCCCCTACCCCTGTTACACACAAATAGGTTTTCCTTCATTTATTTGAATGATATTTATGTGTGTCATCATATATTTATTTCGTTGTTTTTTAGATTGAAAAATAATGATTAGAAATGTGAAGGCTTCAATGTTCATATGTTTTAGAATTCTACAAGAGTAGATGAGGAGGCGATCAAGTGTAGATAAGGATGCGACATGTTGAGGTGGCTAGGAGAGAATGCATTTACATTGATCACATTATAATGCTATATAATGTACAACGAGTAGAGAATCTACTACAATGATTCCTTGATAGTGTTATCATCCACCAAAATGATCCTTTTTTTTAAAGGCCCCGTCCATTAAGTGACATATTCTAACTAATCAAAATTAGATTTCAAAAATTCAATAAATAGAAAAAAAAATTTAATTTACTATGAAGTTGCTAATGAACATTGCATAAAGTCATAAATTTGAATAAAGTTGAAGTGATTAGTAATTAATTACCATGGTTTGATTGAATAACCAAAATAAATTTTTACATTCATTTTTAGAAAGAAGAATAATATTATTAAAATTAGTCTTCTTTGTCCTTCCCACATATCTAAGAAGTTCCCACATCTCTATTCTTAGTTACATTGAACTTCCTCAAAATAAAGAATACTAATTAGATTATATAGAGGAAAGTTCATAATTAATTAATAGATAGAACTCGTATTATGAAAAAAACATATTAATTACATTGTAAGTTTTTTTTTTTTGTTTGTGAAAACAACCTTCCTATATGACACTGTGTACTGTTTTACGCCGCTAATCTGATGTGTTAGAAGATAAACAAATTTCCACCCTCGAATCATCAAAGGCGGTTAACGCTACAATGGAACTTCATTATAATAACAACATAGACGGATGTGAATCCTGAGAGACAATAAAAATGCGAGAAGGCATGTCACCCCCGACTTTCTCAAGGTTGTGAAGTCTCCCCATCATAACACCCTGCGTAGCTATCGCTTGCCCGGGGATGGATCTCTTTCTATTCCATGGTTCCTATTTTTCCCAACCCCTTCTTTTCCAATGGTGGTGGTATAGTCGTTGCTTCTACACCCGTCTCTTGGTCCATTTCCCATTCTTTTGCACTGTATAGATTCAAGGGGTGGGTAGCTCCATATTTTGTGTTGAATGAGAATGGGAAAGTGGTTGTTTGACCTCATGGTTCTCATACTCTTACTTCTGAAGAAATCGACGTGATGAAGGTCGTTGGTTCCAAATATTTGAGAGGGTTGGGAATGTCAGCGCTGCTACTTATAATTAGGATTCTTGATGTGTTGATGTTGTGTGTACGTTTATAATTCTTGATGTGCTAGTGTTGTGTGTACGTGTAGGTGTATTCAGTGTCTACAACAACTTGAGGATGCATATTATCTCTTCAAGAATACGCTACAGGATTTATTTGATGCACCCAACCAATCATGACTAAATGAATTCATATTTTGTGTGTACAAATACATAATATAAGTTAGTTAAATATTTGATGCTAGTTACTTTACACTTATACCTGCTTAAGGTATCTTTATAACTAGAGGTGGAGCATAAAATCTTGTTAGTTGGCCAAATGCTTCCTATGATGTAGTAAACGCCAGAATTCTATACAGGATGCACTAGCTTTTGATGCAATGTCATTAGTAGGATAGGCCCAACTAGGCTTCGTTTGTGACAAGCCCACGATGTTAGTAAGTATAGAAAAATAGGAAGAAATTTTGTGATAATAGTTCATATATATATATATATATTTATTTATTTAATTTTATTTTGGTAATATAATTTTTTTTTTCATAATTTAGAAGATTATTTTTGCTTCATTTTCATTTTTATCTGGTTCATCTTTATCTTGATTTTAGATTTTGAAAATATGAATGAGTTTTGAGTTACAGATTAAAAAAAAAAGCTTGCTTGAACATAGCTCTTCATGAGAGTTTTTCCCAATTATGTGACTCATGGTAGCATTGATCTAAGAGGTTGTATTCTTAAAATTTACCACATTTTTAACTATCCAAAATAACTTTTTTTTCAAGAAGCGAGTCAACATTTATCTTTTAATGTAGCAATTAAATAAAAGGTTGTTTTTATGCAACTTCTCTAACAATTGAAAAACGACAATAGGTATGTGCTCCCAATAATGAATATCAAAATTTGCCTCACAAAAATCAGTGGTCAATAAAATTATTTGATAAATCCAATAAATAACATATGATTGCAAATCAATATTCAAAATTGATCCTTAAAGTTAAACTCACCTGCAAAAACTCTATATGCAGGCATGGATAAAACATCCACAACTAGTATTAATTACCTAAGTCTTCAATTTACCAAAAATCTTGGCCTTTTCCTCGGTTGTCTGGAATTTCCCATGCCCAAACTTAGAGGATGTGTCAATGAATTTCAACTTGATTTACTCCAAGGAGGTACGAGAAGTTTGTTTTAGCAATGACTGCCACAAAGTAACAACCTGCTGCAAAGTAACCACCCGCTTCTTGGTGCCCATACAACATCCTCCACCTGCTTCTTGGTGCCCTTACAACATCCTCTTATCATAATGTAATCATCTTTAACCATACTATAATGAGAGAAACCACCAATTGGTGTTATATCCTTCTCAGTCCTATCGAATTTAGTCATTTCCTTGTGGGATTCCTGATTTGCCTTGCCAATCTTGTAGATCCTCTTATTGATCTCAGTAGGATGATGGTAACCATTCTGACCATCCCTAGTAACTATAAAGGAAATCCTAGCTGGATGCGAAGCACCAATACAAGCTCCCTTATGCAAACCCATGTGATTTTTTTGGGGAAGTCTTGTTACACCCCACCTGGTTACCACACCTTCATAACCCTTACCCTTTGTGACACCAATAACATCAATCATTTCATCTTTTTGGAAAAGAGCATCAATATGAAATTGTTTCTCAAAGAAGTTATATGCATAATCTACTTTCTGGGCAATTGTTCCCATATTAACTTGTATTTCCATCAAGTGTGCCTTCTTCTGCTTCAATCCCTTCATATTCTTAATCTCGGTGTGAGCAAGAATTGTAATGACAGTGGTATAATTATTCATTTAGAACTCAATAAACTCAAATTATTTTTCATTAATATTAGTTATAAAGTTTGTTAAATTATTTTGATTATTTTTGTTTTTTATTGAAATGATTATGATTTTTGAATAACAATTAATTTATATAAATTAAATAATTAGTAAACACTAATAAAACATATAGATAAATTTATGATAAACATCAAAATACTTAATTATGATATATATCAAGATACCACAGACCTCTATCTTTATCCTCAAACTTGCTATACATACCACCCACATGCAGCAGACCAATGAAAGTAGAAGACACTTTTTCTTCGATAGAAGTAAATCCGATCTCTTCTTAAATGATTTAAACAGGGATTTAGGCTCCTTGAATTATAATAACAACATCAATCAAATTTGTTACCATTTCACTACTATCCTTTCCAATACCATTAGCAAGTTCTCTAATGAAACTTCGTTTAAGCAGACTAATAAAACTTCCAATCCAAGGTATGATAAAGATTGTGAAAATGCTAGGAAAGTGATCAGAGATGCTCTTAATGAAATCATTAAGCTCCATAATATCAATATATACAAAAATCTCTTCAAGAGGAAGAAAAGGTCATATATTAATAAAAGAGAGGGTTATCTTCTCCACCTTTCTAAATTCGTACCCAAAAAATGTTGGCGGAATGTGCTTGTTCGTAAAACTAAAGATAATCATTCTATCCCCTTAGATAACTGAGACAACTATCTTAAGATGCCATATGACTCTCTGGACACTATGTGCACCACATTAATCACTCCCATTGAGGAGGATGTATTTTCTCTGGAGGACGTTGAGTCTGGTATTAATAAGCTTGCTAATGGGAAAGCTAAAGATATTGAAGGATACCAAGCTAAGATCCCTAAAATGGGAAGATCTATCCTCATTCCTCATCTCCACAAGCTTCTCAATTTGGCTGTAATGCATGGGTTCCCTCAACTTTGGAAACAAAGCCTTATTGTTCCTATCTTTAAAAATAGGGACAAAAGTGTTCCATCTAACTGCAGGACCATTATGATTAGCCACATCATGGCCAAGATTTATTGTCTCATTTTGGAAAATAAGCTTAGCCTTTTGCTTGAAATCCAGGGAAAAAGAGCTAAAGGAATGTTTTAGGAGAAATCACTTGACTTTCAACCATATTGTCACTCTTAGAATCATTGCGGAGGAATGTTGCAATAGTAAATCTGATCTCTTTTGTTGTTTCATTGAATTTAGAAAATATTTCGACACTATTCGTCGAGATATGCTTTGGGAGAGACTTAAAGAGATCATGGTCCCTCCTAAGCTGAGGATTTTTGTGATACGTCTTGATGAGACCATCACTGCCAAGCTTAATACCAATGAGGGGTGGTCTAAATACATTAAATGAAATATCATAGTTAAGCAAGGGTGTCCTCTATCCCCTACCCTTTTTGGCATATACATCGATAAGCTAGAGGAGTGTCTAGAATCTGTGGGATGCAAGGGCATCAATATTGCTAGTTTTCGTGCTACTCTTCTCCTTTATGTCGATGGTATCGTTCTTCTTACAAAAAGCGATAATGACCTTGACAAGAAACTTCAGACTCTTGATGTCTACTACTCCAAGATGGGTATGCTAGTTAAATACCAACAAGACCAAATTCACGATCATTAAATCCAAAAAGATCACCCATGGTAGTTTCGTGTATAATAACCTGTGGTTAGA
The DNA here is from genome assembly GCA_034641835.2 of Pinus albicaulis. NCBI lineage: Eukaryota > Viridiplantae > Streptophyta > Pinopsida > Pinales > Pinaceae > Pinus > Pinus albicaulis. Next base: position 713,382,657 of record CM076575.1, on the reverse strand, counting down.
GAAAATTTCTTCTCATAAATATTAGGGCATTGACTTCCCTCATAAACTCATTTGGAACTATAGCATTGAGAAAATGATTATTGGAGGTTGGAAAGCTTATTATGAGCTTGAAAATAATTGTAAGTCGGTCGATCTTTACATTTAGAGTAAAAATAGGTTCCTCTTTGATACTCTCGTCACCCCTGTTGTCTTATATGGATGTGAAGTTTGGGGTTGCATATCCAGAGAGTCATGGAGGAAGATTAAGATGATAAAAAAAAAATCATAACCTATGACCTAAAGATAAAGGGAAATACTCCCTCTCCTATCCTCTTGATCGAAGCTGGTTTGTCCTCCATTTAAAGTACGACTATGTTTAGATATCTGATGTATAAGAAGGATATTTATACCATGGAATCCAAAAGGCTCCCCAAAATTGCCTCTAACTTTCGTGAAAACCCTGATCTTCACCTCAAGTGCAGGTGGCATATGGGCTCCCAGTCTTGGCTCAACCACTGGGGAATTAAGGAATAACTTAGTACGTGAAGCAAAGATAGTATCAAAAATACTATTACCTCCAATTTTAAGGACAAGATGTGGGAGGATCAGGCGCTGGAGGGTAAAAGGAAGATTTGATACTATAAGGAGGTGATCAACCCCACCCTTGATAATCATAATTATCTCTTTGTGTTGACACGCACTAAGAAAACAATGAACATCGCTATGATAAGAAATAATTCTCATGAGCTTTTAAGTGAGACCAGGTGATGGTCTATTCCCAACACTCCTTGGAATGATAGAATCTGTCATATTTGGAATACTAAGCAAGTGGAAGATGAAAAGCACTTCCTTTTAGACTGCCCATCTCTTACTCACATCCGCTCTTAATTCCTTAACATCTGCCACACTTCCAATCTTCTGGACCTATTAAGCTAACCCACCTATAGTGATCTTTGAGTGCTTCTTTCCCTTCTCTTTAATCATAGAAACAAGATTTTGAAGACTCAAACTTAGATTATTTTTTGAGGTCAGATAGGTCGCATTGGTCTTAGCAGACGTTAATCATCATCATCACCGTCATCATTATTAAATTATAAAAAATCATGAAAATTAATTAGAATATAAATTTATTATTTTTATTAATAATAATAAATATTTATACATTTAAAAAAAATCACATGACAATATTCTTAATCACCACCCTCAATTTATAGGCTTTGTTACAATACCATGGATCAATATCATGGCTTATTATCTCTACATGTCCAATAAACCATGAGTCATTTCATTTGATGCTCATTCATATGAATTTTTTTTAATTAATCAATCTAATTAAAAATGTAAAAAAGGGCCTAACTACTTTGATATATATTTTTAATTAATCAATTTAATTAAAAATGCAAAAATAAGCATATCTACTTTGGTTATAAATCTTAATATCTAATTTTTGTATACTAATAAGAATATTTTAAAATATTTTGTGGAGGTTAAATTCACCTAATAATTATTGATAATTAAATTAAAATTATGAAAGTCATTCCAAAATAGATACATTCCTTTGTGTTATTTTGTATTGATTAAGCTTAATGTCAAAAACTAGCGAATGCTTCAAACTAATAATTATGTTATAAAGTGTTTCCCTCTGGGAAGAACTCCCCTATGTGCCATTGTGTACTATCTTGCACTGTTGCTATGATGTGTTAAATGATTAAAGAAAAATCGTTGTTGTACCATCATAGGTGGTTACAGTAAACATTGCACTGGAAGTTCATTACAAACACATGCTGCTCTAAATCCCAAGAGACGGTAAAAATGAGGGAAGGGATGTTTTCCCTCACTTTCTTAGGCATTGTGGAGTCTCCCAATCACTACCGCCTTAGTATTTATGGCTTTCGTCGGGAGGGATCTCTTCCTGTTCTTATGATTCTGATTTTTCCTAGCTCCTTCTTTTCCAATGACGGAAGTGTAAGCATTGTTGCTGCACTTGTCTCCTGTTTTGTTTCCAATTATTTTGCAATTTGAGGGGTGGGAAGATCCATATTTTGTGGTGAATGATAATGGGAACGTGATTGTTCTACCTCATGGTTCTCAGACTCTTCCTTTTGAATAAATTGATGTGATGAAGCTTCTCAAGAAGGTGGTTGGTTCCAAATCTTTGGGAGGGTTGGGAATGCTAGCACTGCTTTTCGAATGTGAATTTATAACTGAAATGGACACTGGACTGGCCAAAAAAAAAAATAGTAACAACCCATGGTGGGCGATTTACCTTTTATGACTAGTCCATGCTCAAAGGCATTAGATGGTTCATGGGCATTAGATGGCTCGTTATAGGAGCGGGAGGAAGCTCACCCTGACGAAGCATTGCTACCACCATCACCATCACATGTAAATTATGGTACTAAGAATGCGATGATGAATTCCAACTCAAGCGTCCCAAGCTCTTCGTCACATCCCTGTAAGTTCTTTATGTCAATTCAATCAATCCAACAATGAAATTCCCTTTCTAGGGTTTTTTTCTTTCTTTCTCAAATCCTAAACCTATGGTTGAAATAGGTGCAAAATAAAAGTAGGCTTCAGAAAATAAATAGTCAAGGGTATCTCTCCTATAAATAAAGAAGAAATTCTCTATCAGTCCCATAACATTAAATTAGCATGGCCACCCGATTAAGTAAGATAATTAAGAGCACAGACTAGGCTTGAATAAGAACACCAGATTAAGCTTATATAACGAAGAAATTTCCAACACTCTAATGAACCCTAAACTTAAGAGGAAGAATGGATTAATACTCCAGATGGAGTAGAAAAACTCAACAGACCCTCCCTCTCATCCTTATGCACCGGTTTGTTAACTTAATTAAACAATCCCCAACCTAATCACATATTTTTATAATAATTTTTTGTCCCCTCTCCCCATGGCAGTCGAGTGATCTACCATATCAAAAGGTCGATTAATCCTTGGGGCATAAGTAAGCACATAAGGTCAAGTGATTGATTTTATTCATATCCAGTTGAGACGGGTGTTCCAAAGGAAAGAACCCACATAATATGCAATAACGGGTGGAGTTTAAGAGTGAGATCGAGGCATGGTTTTCTGAGATGCCCCCTTAGATTTATATCATCAGTTTTAGCATTTTACCCTTAATTCGTTGAAGTTTGTTGGCGCAGTGGATTAGTTAGTACCCCAATATCAGAAGGATTCTACGGATTCAGAATCTGCAACATGTGTTTGACATATCTTTAGCTACATAAAATTGTGGGAAGTGGAGATCTTGTCATCAATGCAACCCGCCAAATATGAGTCACTATAGCTAATAAACTCCAAATTGAACCGTTAATGGGCGCATTGATAGGTTGAACATGGTCAGAGAAGAAACTCTCCTCCTTCTCCCTCCTTCGGTATTGTCATTGGATTATTCACTAGTATATTTCTTTTGAGATTGTATCAATTTACAAGTTGGATATTTTGTTTCCCCTCTCTCTTTTCCTAAAAAATCAACATGAATATTTTGAATCACCTTCTATGATGAATTTTCTATTTTCTTTTGCATCTATGCTTGTTAATCTGCACCAACAAAGTTTTGGACCAACTCCACACAACTAAACCCTCTCTGGATGTCTCTCTATTTAGATTGGTGCTTTTCCAGTATTAGGGGATGTCCCTAGGGTTGTATGATGTTACTGTACACTAAGATTGGATGAGGGGAGAGGTTAGAGCATAGAAACTTGTATTATTAAGTTTACCCATTACCATGAAGCTCAAATATTTGATGTTTGAAGGAGAGAGGATGCAAGTAGTCTAGGAGCCTTGGGAGCTTTGTTGTTGAGTCCTATAGAAAAAAAAATCTTCAGCCTATTGCACCAAAAGGGAAAATATTGTGAACTCACTCCTTAAAGTACTTAAATACTTGTTAGAAACTTGAGAATGAGGATTTCCTTATCTACAAATTCGAAAACCTGTTACTGCACTAATCAAATTCCATTATTGTTTACTAAAAAATCAACCCAAATAAGGTTCTTCCTTGATTCCACCACAGATGGAATATTCAATAATATTAACACCAAGGAAACAATGTAATAATTTGTCCAACCACATCAATAAAAAAATTTGTTTACATTGCACATCATTCCCCTTCAACCAATATCAATACACGCAAAAAATGCTTTATGTACAAAAAATCTTTAGGAACCAATTTTTTTTAGAATATATTTTTCCCGTTTCAGTGCTAAGTTATGCTATTTGGGTACTGTCAGGGACTTTGAAGACCTTCCTTCTTATACATGGAATGAGATCTATTTTCATTAGATGTTATATAGACATTTTATGTCGTCTTTTGAGCCCGATAGAATGTCCCTCACAATGGTTTTATTATAGCGGTTGTAGGGGATTGCGTGGCTCCGAGTTCCACGATGCCTTCAGAGATTGAATCCTTTTTGTAGATTGCCGAGAAGATTGGTAAGGATAGGCTTCAATGGCCTAGATTATTTATCCCATTGTGTACTTTGATGCAAAAGCGAAGAGGCTTGAAGGCCATGTAGGCCCAAGAGAGTGATTAAGATTGATTTTTTTTCCAATATAAACTTAATATAATCTAATGGATTTTGGGAGTCATGGACAAAGTTATATGTAAACAGCATGCCAGATGAAACTTTTCTTACTAGTTGATAACCTTGCTGCAAGAACTTTGGTCATAATGAGCTTAGATCACCAAGAACTATGAAACATTGATACTATGAAAAACCTCATAATTCAAGTAGGAAACTACCTTATTGTGTACTTTCATGCAAAATCCAAGAGGTTTGAAGGTCATGCAGAGCCAAGATATTGAATTGGATTTATTTGTTATTATGATAATTGCACCAAACTACAAGGAGCTATTGATCAGAACAAGACCATTTTTAATACATAAGATTTGCAACCTTACTTGTGTTTTCATTTTTAACACACTGAAAATTTTATATGATATGACATCTTAAATCTAAAAATTCGTTATCCAAAAAAAAATTAATTTAAGGGTAGTGTTTGTATAATCGTTACATTTATCTTAGCTATTTACCTTAGCTTTTTAAGTGTTGATTTGTTAATAACAAAATTTGAGGATTCTCCATTTTGTGTAATTCTTTGGTTAAGTTCAACACAGGGATGTTGATTATGTGGCACTTAAGGGATGTTGATTATGTGGCACTTAACAAATTGATAATGAAGAGAAAACCCATATTATTTATTTCTTTATATGTTGGCTTTTTTTAATATTGGAGTCCTTGTTAAGGAGGAAATGAGGAGAATATGAGCATCACCAAATCCATTTATGATCATTCCCTTATGATGAAATCACAAATAACATAATTTTTATTATTATTTTACCATCACCCTACCAACATCAATCCCTTCTGAATTGTCAATTAGAGTGGAGGAAAATGTTTGTTTCTACAAAATGGCATCCTAATATCTTTAACAAAAAACCTAGGGGACAAGTTGTACATTCACTTGTTTCGAGAGAATCCTTATGGATTTTAGGAAGAGATCTTTTTTCTCTTGGTGAAACCTTAATAAATATTTCTTGGCTAATAGTGAAAAGCCAATAGTGACAAGCCCATCACATCTTACCTGTATGAGGTCATGAATAGAGTCACAATGAATATATCCAAACACTTTACATGAGATGGAAATCTCATGTACATCATGGGATTTTCTTAATGATGTATTAAACAATATGCTCCATCACCCACTTCATACGAGAGGGGTCTCATGTACATCATGGGATTTTCTTAATGATGTATTAAACAATATACTCCATCAACCACTTCATATACATTATTTTACTGTGGTAACTTTGACTACTATAGTGAGACTATGGTTGGATTTTTTTACTTGTGTGCCAAAGACCATCCCCCACTTCATATTTTTTAAGACCATGCAAGATCCAAGAGTACATTTGGCCATATAAATTTTGTAAATATATAAGAGAGTTGTGAGATTATATGACCAAGGAGAATTGCAACGTTGAATAAGAATTTTGTTGTAAATTTAATATTTGTAGATATTCAATTATCAATTGCAAAGTTCAAACTTCACATTTTAAATTTAATAAATTTAACTTATATCATTGATTGGAAATATTTTATAGATTAAAAATTAATTATTGTTAAATGGAATTGGGGTCTCCATTCACTAGGCTCAAGTTATAAAGTCAAACTATTACCTATTCTTAGCAAGTAATTTATGTTGTAAAGGAAATAATTCCAAACTAGGCAACATCTGGATGATATAACATATCACAATATTTTTTCATCTATGCTTTATTCCATATGCTATAGCTTTTGGAAATTTCCTTTGCAACATCTGGTGCAATTGATAATTTATATAAGTAGAGTAAAGATTGTAATTAAACAGGTGTTATAGGGAGTCTTAGTTATTGTCATTCAAGTTATAAATTGTATTTCTAAAAAATTGTAAACTGATATTTAAAGTGGAAAAATTAGTTTCCTAAAACATGCATAAATTTTAGTGGATAGTAACCACTAGTAATCTACACATTTACATTTTAAAGTGCCTATGAACACATAAATAATAGTGGGAAATAACTCTTTGTAAGTATATGTATTCACATCTTACTCCTATCAATTTTTTATACAAAAAATTTAATTATAATAGACAATAATTGGTGGTAAATATGACATTTACCTCATTATGGGTTGTCTTCAATCAATACATGAATATTGCGACTCCATAAAAAATATTCACATCTCACTCTTATCTATTTTTTATGAAAAAAAATTAATTATAGTAGATGATAATTGTTGGTAGATATGATATTTATCTGACTATGGGTTGTTTTCAATTACTATATGAATATTGCAACTCCATAAAAAAATTAAGGAAAAAAATTGATGGTAAATATGATATTTATTTGATTATGGGCTGTTTTCAATTACTACATGAATATTGCAACTCCAAAAAAAAAAATTAAGGAAAACAATCTACGAGGCAATGATCTACATGACATTACATTGTACAAAGGCTACAATAAAACCTTAAAATTATGTTGCAATCAAATGTCTGTTTTTTTTTAAAGTTAAACATTATAACTTGTATTGGTCAATGTTAAATTAATAGTGATCAATAGAAGAAAATGGTTTCTATAATTTTTTTATTTTGAATGGTTTTCTTGCAAAGATTAACAATAAAAAATCATTACACAAATATCTAAAAAATAGAGTAAGAATATTGCAAATGTATCTAAAAACTACGATAGAAATATTGTGAGATAGTAATCCACTTGACATTGTATTGTGGAAAGGCTATAATATGACTTTCAAATTATGGTTCAATAAAATGTTTGAAACATATTCTCTCAATAATATTGAAAAAAAATATATATTTATTTTTTCAAATTTAAAAATTACAATTATTATCACGTGTTCATGGTAGGAGATAAAAACTTGAAAAAGTTAGCCTCTCCTTTTGATCATTGGATAGCATGGCTTGCTAGATTGAATTGATCCGGTCTAAAGTAAATAAACTAGCTGGATTAAGATTGAGTCCACGTTGGGTCTTTTATTGTTTATAACAACATTCGGTCCTGTATATAAAGTTGGTTAACAAATAATAAGATTATAGTGTACGTTCTGTAAGAAGTATGCCATGTTAAGCATGTAATTGCAAGTTTTATAGCATGAATTCCAATTTCTCTCCTTTGCAATGTATTAAATAACATTGTTGATTTGAGAAGGCTTCTCCCTGGTAAGCCCAACTTCTGCCATTAAAGAAACTAATCAATTCGAGGGTTATTAAAATGGTTGGAGATCGCATTGATTTGCAATGGAGAATGCAGGTTCGAAGTATTTGCCTCCGAGAATAGCTTGGGTAAGCTGTTTGTTCGCATGTTCGGTCCAGTGAACTCCATCCCAAATGATATATGAGGCTGGATCGGCGCATGCTTTGGCCTCCACAGTTGTGTCATTGATAGTCACCCTGCTTCCGCACCAAATATTGGCATCGTAGTTATAATTTCCTCCCACTCCACAACAAGCTTTAATGGTTTCCTTGAACCCTGCAAGCATTCGCATTAGAAATGGAAAATAATAAAATGAAATGTTTTATCAAAAGCTATAGGTCAAATTTGCAGTGCGCACCATAAGTGGAAGGGTTAGCCATTAATTCAAAGACCATGTCGTAATTATTGACATAGATGATGTTTGCACTGTTGTTGAGCTGCGTTCGCAGTTTTGAAAGGCTTTGTCTGAGCAGATTGTTGTAGGATTGGACTGCACCGTTGAAAGAAATAGAGCAGTTGTTCTTGTCAAAATCATTGGGTGCAAGAGAAAGCCAGAAGGGTTGGCAGCCTTGAGGACCAACGTTCTTTACCAAAATTGTTCTCGCCCCTTCATTGTATAGCTCCTAGATACATCGCACAAAAATAACAATATCAAAAATAGTTAGGATGGATCGGTGCCACGTCAATAAAAAATAGTTGTAACCCGAAATTGACATAGACAATACCTGGACAGCAGCTGAAATAGACTTGGTCACGTTGGGAAGAACGTTCTGTGTGAGCTGGCTTGGGCTCAAATTAAGGTTCTTGTACGCATAGCTGAAGTCATTGCCTCCGATTTCTAGCATGTAAATTCCCTTCTCAAATGCATCTGCACTTGGAAGATAGCTTTGAGTACCTGCACCAAGAAAAAGGAAAATTATACCCTCAAAAGAAAAATTATATACATGAACTTCTAATATATTAGTGATGGGTCTGCCTAAATTACCGTGCGCACTGATGCTGGCCAAGACTTGCTGCTTGAAGATCTTGAACTGATTTATCTGAACAACAAGAGAAATTGGAGAAATGAATGAATTGAAGTCATTTGCAGTTGCACCGGAGGCAGCGAAGTTGGCCCCATGCCCATAATTAGAGCCCACACTCTGCAAATATGGACTCAGAAATGGCATTCCCAGCGCCGTTGCTATACCAAAATCGAACAACATTACCATATTAAAAAGTTTTCCTTTTAACCCTTAAAAAGAAAATGCAATCTGTAATCAACAACATACCGAAGAAATCAATGGAGAGGCGTCCATCAGTGTAGCGAAATGCAGGTCTACCGAAGTAGGTTTGTCCATAGGGAGGATTTTCTGCAGCTTCATGATAAGGAAAGGCAAAGTGAATAGCACCCGTATCAGAGGTTGAGTCCCCAAAGTTAAATATTGCAGTAAAGTTGCAGCGGCAGTGACAAGGTATTGTCAACACGGCTGCCATCAGAGTTAATGCATGTAAAATCAACAATCGATTACAGTAGCAGCCATCCATTGCTAGGTTGTTTGCTAGATTTCGGTCTCTGCTTCCAATGGAATGAAAAGCAGTGGTCAAAATCTTGCTCCTTGCGACTTGAAGCTGAGGGGCTGTAGGCGTAATCTACAGGAATGGCCGAATATATAGAAAACGTCACTCATAGCCAGGAATCTTTTAATAGATTAATATGGTAGATCAATGCACGAAACACGTGAAAAGAGACAGGTGTCATTGTTGCCGGATCGATGTAGAAAATACGTTTGAAATAGTAGGATTTAGGTGCAAGAAATTGGGTAGTATAGTATGGATCACAGATATAGATCATATAATTTAAGCTTGCAGTAAAAATCGGTAATTCCATTGCAATTTGTAACTCAATTTAGGTAAATATTAGTTTGTGAACGGAAATTCTGTATAGATAATAAGAAAACAACCAATTAAGACATTTCGTCTCATCATAAAATCCAAACCCGGCAGAAAAAAACAATAGGCTTTTTTGAAACTTCGTCGAGGTTGACGTGAAAAAGATACAAGTACTGACCTTCTTTATTGCTTTAGAAGATTCATCCTTCATTGAATAAAGACAAGTGGTTACGTGGGAGTGGATTCGAAAAAATAAACATAAATGGTTAGAACTATGGCAGGATTTATAGGAGGGCTTATTTGGAATATGATTTTTGTGAATTTAATTTAATTATTAAGGGCTTATTTGGAATATGATTTTTGTGAATTTAATTTAATTATTAATAATTATGAGTAGATAGTAGAATTTCGGTTTAATAAATAAAAAAAAAATAGTTTAATGAAATTTAATTTTTATGTATTTTTTATTATTATCGATTTTTTTTATAGTATGTTAGTATTTTTTTAAAATTTTATATTTGAATGTTTATATTGGTAATAAGTATAGATAATTAAATTTATTGCAAAATGTCTAAGGGGCGAAGTCTTGTTGGTGATTGAGTGTTTTTTTAAGACACTGGTTCAAACCTGGTGGGGAGCCCATCAAACTTGTTGGTCATAGCGATGTGATTAATACAAAAATGAAGAAAGAAAGAAAGTTATTGCAAAATATCATAGCCATATTTATGATATGATGTATTAATATGCATTCATATATATTTTATGGCTTATAAATATATAGAACGTTGTATCTCCTTCTCACAAGACTTCATTTTTCTCATAAGACTTCATTTTCATGGCGAGCTTGACCAGGAGGACATCTAATAGTACATGAATTAAAAATATATATATTTAAAAAATGGAACAAGATTCTTGAATATGAAGATTTCTTTTCATTTTATTATAGAGATTTTTAATTTGTAAATAAAATTTATTACAAGGCCATGAAAAATGCCACATGCTCAAAAATCCATAAGTCACTTTATATGAAATTTGTTCATGTGACATTTTTTTTAATTAATCAATTTAATTAAAAGAGAGAGAAAAAAGAAAATATCTAGTTTGAAGATAAATCTCAACCTTTGATTTATATCTATTATTATGAATTATAAATGTTATAGAATATTCTTTGAAATTTAAATTCATACCATCCACTTATTAATTATTGATAATTAAATTACAATTTTGAAATTCCTGTTCCAAAATAACATATCTATCCACATAAATATTATATGTGAATCATTTATTTCAAAAAAATCTATCTTTCTTAAACTAAATGAAACATTAAAATCTATTTAGCTTTGTATTATACATGTTCATTTGCACCAAAGAAACATCAAATTATAAAAACGAGTGTCATTATTAAGTACTAAGCACCATTGTATATAAGATATATAATATAAAACATTGATATTAATTGAGCTTTATATTATGCATGTTCATATGCGTGGAAGAGACATGAAATTATAAACATGAGTGTTATTATTAAGTACCAAACACCAAATTATTGTTTAAAGTAATAGTGTTTTTTTAGTATTTACAATTTTTTTTTAATAGAAAAAACGTGGTAGTGTCATTCTTTGACACTAGTGAGTATTATTCATAAAAATGTATTTATATTTATTATATTTATTTTATGGTATTAATTATTTAGTGAATTCAAAAAAATACAATGGTGGTATTAATGCATTTTTCGATTGATTATATTTAAGTTATTAATAAAAATGTATAATCATTTATATATTATATATTAATTAATAAAGAATAAACCATTTTATAATATTTGGCAATGCAATAAAAATAAGTAATTTATTTTTTTATATGAATAAAAGTTTTATCATTATTTAAAACTAGACAAGGTAAAGATCAATAATAATAAAATTGCAACCAATATGTGATTGTTATATTTGATGGTAACATGTCTTTATGAAATATGGACAATATATCAAGTATACCTAACAAATTTTTTGATTTTCAAAATGAAATTTTCTAAAATATACCAATTGTAGTAACATTCAATTATATTGATTTCTGTTCATTACTTTAACTACAATCCTCGCTCAAGTTGCATGTATTTCTCATTTTTTCATCACTTTTAGAGGATGTTGTACTTTGGTTATTTAATTGAATGTTTTCTTCATTAGTTTTTTTTCAATATTTTTCCACTTTATGTTTCTTTTATAGATATAGAAATAAAGTGTAATAAATATATTTACAATTACATAGTAGAATACACATTATTGCATAAATAAAAAAGGGTACCATAGAAATTATTGTTTCATAAACAATGCACATTTTTTGACTTCACTGTAGACCTTGTTTGATACATGTTTAATACAACATGAAAAACCATAACCAATATCATTAATGCAAAGGTTTATTTGTTAATCTATTCATCATAAAATGAAGGCATATAAACAAAATATCTATTTATAAATTGTTCAACTAACCTTTGATATTTCAACATGTACCAATAACTCATGCTTAACCCAATGTTAATGAATTTTCATTATATGTTTATGAAATACAAAGACAAGTGTAAAGTAATTATTTAAATATATATCTCCCATGGGGGTGGGATTATGAAAAGAGCAAGGAAATCTGGTGGACAACAACCATGGTGTTAATGAAAAGGGTACGAGTTGATGGTTGGAGCGTGGCATGAAAATTCCAAACACGCGATTGGTATGATCTCCCATGGTTATATGTTATTATGGTACTCCTCTAGATTGACAATATAATGAAAAAGAAAAAGCAACTGTCAATCCTGCTTTCACGCTCACTTTATAATTTATAATAATATCTTGATCCAACTATCCTTTTTTTGAATATCACTTTCTACTTTCCACCATGGATTTCTAATAAAGATTAATTAATTAAAAATGAAGGGCCCAACAAGCCCCGGCCACAACTTATTGACTCGCACCCAAGTTAATCTTTTGCTTGCGTAGATGATCCTGTATCTAATCAAGGACCCAAATCGAGAAAAAATTAAATAAAAAAAATAATGGAATGAGTTATATGCATCCAAATGGTCTTGTCACTTCCATAACAAAGTGTTGGCCTGATTAATTTTTTTTGAGTGGTGGCATGATTTGAAGCTTCTGATAGAGTTTCATGTAATCCATTCCATTAGTGTTTATGATTGAATTAACATGATACAACTAGACGTATTGGTCTTGATCGTTGGTCTTGGGAACCTAGATAATATTTTTAACTTTATGAGAATCATCATCAAGTGCGGTAATTTGATCATCCTTCAATTTAATATGTTCAAAAAAATTTTATTCTTGCTTGGAGGGATCAATAAGAGTATCAACATTGTCCATTAATTACTTGATCTGATCCCATAACCCATAAATATGTAAATTGTAGTTTGTGAGGATTCTTGATTAGTCTTAAACTTGCCATAAAATATTTTGAGAGACCTACATTTAATGCTAGTGAGTAGACCAAAGAGTGGAGCCCAATTCAACTACAATGTTCATTTGCTGAAAGAATTATTGTATAAAATCAAGTACTCTCTCCCACAACTCAGAAAAAATGGGCTAAAGAGATTTATTATTAGAAGCCACAGATAAGGAGGCATATTTAAGCAAATCCAAGAATTGAGTGGCTCATAGGATGAGATATCCTCAAGTAAATTAGGACTCATTTCCACCATAGCGAGCCACATCTCAATAAAAATTAGATTCACATCAACTAACTCCTCCTCAACCTGTCCATTTCTTTATTGAAACAAGTCTGATTCCTTTTTGACTTGAAAAAGTTGTTGTTGCAACTGCCTGCTTGAGTGAGGTTGATTGTTGGTCCACGTCCTCAACACTTAGTGCCATATTTAGCATATATATTGGTAGAGTATATTTTGTTGATGTGCTTGGATGCTCCTTGAAATGTAGTGGAAAAATATTTTCCCTCCATATATAACCATGTTAACTTGTGAATATCATGGATGTGGATGGGATATTCCTTATCTGGGTGCAATGAACCATGACGAATTATTCTTATTAAGAACTTGGTACACCAACTCACTTTTCTACTAGTTTCAATACTGATAATTCATGAAGCATAGGGAGGTGTTGTAGCAAACAACAACCCCACCATTTTACTTACTTTTTCATAAATAATGGGGACCCTTTTTATTTTTAGTAGTTTTTAATAACATAATTTTACCTTAATTTAATAAAAGGACCATTAGGAAATAAATTTGTAAGAGCGCTTGAATTACTTTTCATAAAACTAAAGTTATTTCCTTATTGGAACGAATGCCATCAAATTTCCATTAACAGAGATGATTTTAAAAAATGTTACAAAAATTTAACTCTCTAAGACATGGCATGAGGACAGAAAAAAGATGGATAAAATGATTGATCAACTGTCTAAATTTAGTCTCGAACATCATTGACAATTTCTAGTCAAGCCTCACAACCAATGGCTAGTCATGTGATTCTTGTCCAACGTCACCATGAAAATGTTTACATAATTGAATAACACTATTTTTACAAGACAAATAACGATCAAGCCCAAGCATCTACATGAGCTTACCAGTTTGTTCAATATTCTCAGATTACAACAACTAACCATTGGAAAATCTTCTTCCTAAGCTTAAAAAGTTGTTGCAATTATTTCCTGATTAGTCCACTATAATTGTTTCTATTGAGAAGTTGTTATAATAGTTTATTTTATCTTTTGTACTAAGACTATAAAGTCCCTCTTCAAGATGGAGAAAGGGTTCTAAATTTTTGCAAGAAGGGACTTAAATTGCACTATTGTATCTATGGTTTTATTAATATTAAGTTGAACCACTTTCATTTCCATGATGAGCAGATCTACATTTTATCGGGTATTATTATCCTATTTTTTGTGTATTTGATTTGAAAGGATTTTTTTACATTTTTGTTCATGTATATGTGTGTTAGTTAATATTTCATGATCACTACTGCTATGCTTGATTGAAATTTGATCTATATTGTGAGCAACGAGATCTCAATCATATGTGATGTTATAATAAATTAATTTAATTAAATATTTAATTAATTTAGTTTAATTTAATTGGGGTAATTGTATAATTGCATAATGATCTACATTGTTGTGTTAATTATGAAATATTTTTAGCACATATGTCATCCGCTCACCTGAGTGTTATATTAAATTATATTAGTTCTTATTTTAGTTACCAGTACGAATTAGTATACAATATCATCATCCATTCCACTCCATATAATTTTTTTTAAGGGAAAATGGTCCCATAATTCTAGTTGGAGCCACTATTCCAAACAGAAAAGGGTCTAATTGGGACCCAAAATGGGTGGTTTTCCCCAATGTTGATGAGGACATTTTGGACCATCAACATTTTTGGTGTTAGAATGAGGTTAAATAGACTATGAATGGCAAGAAAGTCTCATTCTAAAACCAAAGGTCATTCTAAGAGCCA
Organism: Pinus albicaulis; assembly: GCA_034641835.2. Lineage (NCBI taxonomy): Eukaryota > Viridiplantae > Streptophyta > Pinopsida > Pinales > Pinaceae > Pinus > Pinus albicaulis. The sequence continues at coordinate 713,367,558 of CM076575.1, read as the reverse complement.
CTCCCCCTCAAATTATCCTTCAACTTCCAGATCACATTCTAATTCCCCAAGTTCTAGATCTAAATTTTCTCAACCATATTGTAAATATCCTTGATAGAGACATTTGGAGGCTTTAAAAAACCAAACAGAGAACCTATTGACCATTTTTGAGATCCAATACTCTGAAATTCAAAGAGAAATACATTGCATAAATCTATTATCAAAACCAAATATAAAGATTACCTTGAAGAGAAAGCTACGATGGCCACAATCAAAGGAATTTTCAATATCTGGCTTTGTCACCATTCATTTTTAACTTCTTGATTGACTGGAGCGTATAGATTGATAGACTAAAACCATGTTTTCAAACATTTTACGTTGGTGAAAAAACCCCCTTGAATTTCATTAATGGGTTTTGCAAGAATAAACTTGATCCTGGATGAAAAAATCATAGAGAAAAGATACATTACACAATGAAATAGGCCTAAATTGAGCGAAGAAGGATGGATTAAACTCCTTTGGAATTAGAGCTAAAAAAATTGTGTTAATATGCCTTACAACACAATTTTGTTTAAATAAATAATCAATCATTATATAAGGAAAATCATTATGATATCCCCATACCATTGATAAAAATGGATTGAAAACCCATTTTGCTTATGGGCCTTATCTGCAAGCTAAATGAGAACATAATGGATTCGATTTCTTCTTCAAAACTTTCTTTTAGAGTAGAAATATTATCATCCTAAGAGATAATTTCTAGGATGTTCTCCAACATATAACATTCTAATTATTCTTTACGTGGGCCAACACCATTATAGAGATATTTAGAATGAAGAAGAGCCTCATACTGTATTTAAGAGAAATAATCTATTTTATTTCCTTAAATTTTGACTTCTTTAATATTATTCTTCCATACTCGATTTATTGCCTAATTATGGATGAATTTTATATTCATATCACTATCTTGGAGCTAGATAATTCATGATTTGAGTCTCCATCATTATTCCTCTTCCTTCAATGCACTAGGATATTGTTGAAACTAAGTTTTCTCCTAAAAAACTAGCTTGCAAGTCACAAGTTTGCATTCTAAAGCTAGATTGATTCTTATTTAGATTGGAAGAGAAGAATTTTGGTGGACATTCAATCCTTCTACATCTTGGCCCAAATTTTCGAAGTGGATTTTAGAAGCTTGAATTTCCCTTCCCAAGTGGTGATTGTATTGTCTAAAATCTATTGTATCCAAATCAATTTAACTAGAGCACTCAATCATTCTAATCTATTCCAAATTGAATTGAATGTGAAGGGAATAAGACCATAGCCTCATATTTCAACAATTTCAAGAGAAATGGGTTTGTGATCTAAGCTAGACTAATGTTTTTTCTTAGAAGAACATATAAAATATTGAACTAGAAGAGAATACGATACTAAAAAATGATTCAAATGAGAAAAAATATGAACCGGTCCCAATCTTATGTTTCTCCAAGTATACATATTATAGGAGGGATCGATATCAAGTAGATTTAAATTTCTAATTAGTGTTGGAATTATGATGCAATATGTTGATATGTTGTCCTTGATGGCAACCTACTTGATGAGTTTCCTTTTGATAGAAATCTACTTTTTAAAGATGTAAAAATGATGTATCTACATGTTAGTTCAGATGTGACAGAAAAAGGAATTCCAGTTAGTGACAAATAAATGATAAAGGTAATGTTTCACAATGAATACGCAGGTTTGATGAAGGCAACCAGAGTGTACCTGCAGGTTTCATGAAGGAAATCCGCGTATACAACTAGAATTAGTGTATACGCAGTTTTGATGAAGTGATGTCACGTATACATGTGGGTGCGAAGAAGCCAAGTCGCATATGTAATTACGCACTCATTTTATGATAGTAGGGGTCCTTACCATGGTTTTAGCCAACAGTATTGAGCGTTGTGTCGTCTACTTGATTCCGTCCAAGAATACCACTGGCACTTTTGTAGTTTTGGCTCATGGTATTGGGAAAGGCTAAAACTATATAAGGAGAAGAATATCATAGTGCAAAGCGTGAAATGTATGGGTTTTGATTGAATACTTCACTCTGAATTATATCTTCATGGAATGGGTTACAGTTTATTAATAGATATGAAAAAAATGATGCACCTATGAATACAATGATGGATCAGGATCTACAGACCTGAAATGACTATGTATTTTCTTGATCTATTTATGATATGTTTAGATCTGTGATCTGGCGCATGTTTGCTGAAGTGAAGGGTATGATCTGAGTAAGTCCGTTGACCTAAAACTTTACGTAGTCCTGAATATTTACAGATCTATACGCTGTTTCGTCATGGTGAAAGCACGTATACACACGAGTTCATTTCAGAAAAAGCGTGTTTGGAAGTTAGATTTTTTCTAAATATTGTTGAAGAGAATGTCTGATCATTTCTGTTATATTTATGCTGTTTGTCAATGTTGTCTTCATGTAGATCTAGATTGTTTGAATACTATTTATGCCGCTATTTGATTATGTGTAAATATGATTAGTGACTGGGTGATTGAATATGATGGATGTTGCTGACTGAATGCGGGTTCTGTAAATATGACAAGGTATGCCTGAATGTCTTTGATCTGTTATGAGTATGATCAGATTCCTAAATTTAGTATATAAATATCTATACAAAGGTTTGTCCACAGGAAAGCGCGTATATACACAGGTTGCAGTAAGTGAAGTATCATGTACATTTTGTTTTATTAATGATCAGGGTTGCAGATGATTCAGTGTGTTGATGCAGTAGTTTGGGTTCAGTTATGAAATTATGGTTACAATGATCTCACTGTTCTATTTAAAGTTTTCTTTATGGATATTATTGTTGATATACAAAATGAGTTGTGTTGAAGATGTTGGATGGAGTGTAAAAATTGATGACATGTGGTTTGTAGTGTGTATGAGGGTTGAAAACTTCAGTATGGAAGTAAAAGCTCTCTTCCAATAGAAGCTGGCATATTTTTCAGGGGGTTGTAGCTCCCTTCCAGTGGTAGTTGGTAAACGAGATCAAGGGGTTGGAGCTGCCTTCCAGTAGCAGCTGGTGAAAAAGAGAAGGTTGCAGCCTTCTGCAGGTGGGTGTCTGTGTACTGATATGAGTCTGCATCAATACAACATTGTAAGCAATTTTCTATATAATAAATATTGAAGACAAAGACGAGAAACCAATGGTTTTTTCCCGACTTGGGTTTCCACCTTAAATATTGGTGTTCATGTGTGATAATTTATTCTGTTATTACTGCACATGTTTATTGCTTAACTATCTGATGCATAACTAATGATCTGGGCTACGTAATGTTTTTGAATCTTTAAATGAACAGTAAGTTATTTGGGCATACACAAGTTTCTTTTAGGATAGCCATGTACATACGATCATTGGTCTAATCAAAGTCACGTATAGAAATGAGTAAAAGATTGCGATTCTTGTAAATACTGATTCAACCCCCCTCTCAGTATTTTCCCCAACAATTAGTATAAGAGCAGGTCCTTCTAAAGAATCTTAATCACTAGAAGGAAGATCATCTAAGATGTGAAATCAAGATGGGACAATGTCTATAAGACCACCAATATTCAATGGAAACAATTTAAATATTCTGGAATACAAGGACAAGATCCTATGTTCAGTCTCTTGGAGCAGATGTTTGGGCCATAGTTGAAGTCGGTTCCAATATATAGTTGCAGTTCCAACAAATCCAGCTGCAAGGAAGAACTATGAAACCAATGCAAAAGTTGTCAATGCATTATTGGGGAGTCCAACTGAATCATGATTTGTCAAAGTTATGCATTTAAATACAACAAAGGAGATATGGGACAAAATCATTCTAAGTTGTGAATGTGATGCCAAGGTAAAAAGTTTTAAACTCAAAACTCTTAGAATTCAATATGAAAATATAAGAATGCATAATGATGAAAGTATTGCTAGTTTCTTTTTACATCTACATGATATCGTAAATCGTATGAGAAATCTGGGTGAAGTCATAAGTGACACCACTCTAGTAGGAAAATTATTAAGATCTATTACTCCTAAATTCAAGTCAAAAGTGTCTGCTATTGAAAAAAATAGGATCTAAAAACTCTTACTATTGTTCAAATTCATGGGATTCTGACTGCATGTTAAATGAGGAAAGAAGGGCCATTTGATGTTAAAGAAGCTGCTTTTAGAGCTACTACAAAAGTCAAGGACAAGGAAGAACGAAGAGAATTAGGATATGTATCATAAGAAGATGAGGTAAATTTTGTAAAGAAAATTCAACTAGGCACTGGAAGGTTCAGAGGTAAGCTTCCTTTCACATGTTTTTCTTGTGGAAGTGTTGGTCATTACGCTGCTAAATTTCCTCATATAGATAATCATGAAAAAGGAAAGGATTTAGCAAAAGGTAATATGAGACGTTTTGTCAATAGAAAAAGTTACTATAATCATGAAGATAGGGATGGTTTATCAAATAGTGAAGAAGGGGAATCTGATCAAGATATTAGACTACTCATAGCATTTGAAAAAGACACTAGTGAGGCTTAAGATACTTTTATGTATGCTTTAGAAGAGAATGTTTTTCTTGAAGAAATCAATCAACTCAAAATATGCTTGGAAGAGAACAAAATAGCCATAGATTCTCTAAAGAATCAATTCATAGAAAAGGAGAATCATAATGAGAAATTAGAATGTGAAATAGTAAGTGTAAGCAAGGAAATTGAGAAAGTAAAAACTTTAAATCTTAGATTTTCTAAAGGATCCAAAACCTTAGATGAAATTATCAAGGTTCAACGCTCTCCTCTTGTGAAGACATGTCTTGGATATATCGGTGAATCTTCTAAGTCAGAAAATTCTTCAGTTACAAGCTATCTAAATGCAGCAAAATCCAACCAGGAAATCTTCTCCTCTTAGCAAAAGAACAAATACAATGACCATGTAAAACATGAACACTCAAAGTCAAGGATGAACAATAACAAAAATATTAGTAAAAAGGTAAACAACAATAGACGGTTCCGTGATCGTATAAAGTTATTCTTTAATGGATAATGTTTCTCATGTCATAGTTTTGGTCAGAAAGTTTCTCAATGTGTTGCATACAAAACCATTATGAACAGAGAAGCAAGAAAGCAAAGAAATGAGATAGGAATAAAGAAGAACACTTATAAAAAAATTTCTCCTCTTCAAGGCGAAATTGAATGTTAATTTTGCAATAACTTTGGACATGAAGAATCTGAATGTAGGAGCAAAATTCAGCCAAAAGAACAGATATCCACAAGTTCCAAGGTATGGAGAAAGAAGGACTTGCAGTTTGAAAGCTGCGGCATAAAATTATTTGCAGAAGGAGAAGAAAATCAATGGTACATTGATAACAGATGTTCAAAACACATGACAGGTGATATAGATAAACTTATTTCATGAAATGCATTAGAAAAGGAAAAGAATGTTACTTTTGGAAATGACTCTCCTACTATCATTAAGGGTAAAGGATATGTTTTTCTAAAAGAAAAGGTTAAAGCTAACAATGTTATGTATGTTGATGGATTGAAGTATAAATTTTTGAGTGTGAGTCAAATGTGTGATCAAGGAAATTAATTTGTCTTTCGATCAACAAAGTGTGTGGTTCGTGAACTTGACACAGGAAAGACCGTAATAAAAGGAACAAGAACACCAAGCAATCTGTATATATTGAAAGGTGGCCAAGGGAAATGTTATCTAGGTAAATCTATGAAAAATTGGTTATGACACATAAGAATGGGACATTTGAGCTTTTCTCAATTAAGAAAATCAAGTAGGCTCAAAGCTGTTCGTGATCTACCCAACATCACTTTACCCAAAAGTACCATATGAAAATCATGCCGATTCGGTAAGCAAACCACGGTGAAATTTAACGCCAAATAAGGATCAACAAGTAAGCCTCTTGAACTTATACATACGGATTTATGTGGTCCTTGTGGAGAACAATACTATATACTATTCATCAATGACTTTTCTAGAATGTTTTGGATTGGTTTATTGAAACATAAAGATGAAGCATTTGAAAATTTTAAGATCTTCAAAGCTTTGGTTGAAAATTAATTAGATTTAAAAATAAAATGTCTTAGATTTGACTAAGGAGGAGAATACATATCAGATGAATTCTTTGATTTTTGTGAACAATATGGCATAAAAAGACAATTTTATGTAGTTGGAACTCCACAAAAAAATGGCGTGGTAGAAACAATGAATAAAACTGTTCAAAAAATGGCTCATGCTATGCTTGATGAATCTGGGACTCCTGACACCTTTTGGGGAGAAGCAATGCATACTGCAATAAATATTCTCAACAAGGATCATGTTCATGTAAACAGTGATAAAACTCCTTATGAAATCTGGTATGATAATATTCCCACTATGAAGATTTTAGAGTTTTTGGAAGAAAATATTTTATAAAAAATAATGATGAAAAACTTGGTAAGTTTGAGCCTAGAGAAAATGTAGGAATATTTATTAGTTACTCTTATAGAAGTAAAGCATACAAATGCTACAATAAAAGACTACAAAATATTGTTGAATGTTTTGATGTTGTAATTGATGAATCTCTCACAACTCCCAAAAGGTAAATAACAACAAATGAGGATGATGAAGAATTAATTTTTCCCTCATCAAATAAAAAAAATATAGAGGGATAACCCAATGAAGCACTAGAAGAAGATATATCATGAAATTCTTCATCCAAGTATGTTCAAAAGAATAATCGAGAATCTCAAATTTTTGGAGAAAAGGAATCAGGGGTTCAAACAAGAAGAACTCTTGTAGGATCTACCAATTATCTGACATTCTTATCCACCATTAAACCACATAATGTAAATCAAGCTAGTAAAGATGAATGCTGGATTCAAGCCATAAATGAAGAACTTGATCAAATTGAAAAGAATAATACTTGGCAATTGGTTCGAAGACCTCATGATAACAATTTCATTGGAACAAAATGGATATTAAAAAACAAGTTAAATGAAAATGGAGATGTTATTAGAAACAAATCTAGACTTGTTTCTAAAGGGTATGCTCAACAAGAAGCTATAGAATTTGACGAAAAATTTGCACTTGTAGCTAGACTTGAAGCCATAAGAATGTTTCTTGCTTTTTCAAGTTTTCAAAAATTCAAGGTTTATCAAATGGATGTAAAATCTAATTTCCTCAATGGTGATCTAGAAGAAGAATTTTATATAGAACAACCAGAAGGATTCATTCTGGGAAATGATGAAAAACTTGTTTGCAAACTCAAAAAGGCTCTTAATGGTCTAAAACAAGCTCCTCGGGCATGGTATTATTGTCTTGACAAATATCTTCAACAAGGTTTCACAAAAGGATCTACAAACAATAACTTATACACAAAAATTGAAAATGATAAACTGTTAATTATTGTTGTTTATGTTGATGACATCATTTTTGGGAATAATGAAGAATCCATAAGTCAGAAATTTGCGTCTGTTATGCAAAAAGAATTTGAAATTTATTTACTTGGGGAATTAACATATTTTATTAGCTTACTAGTGCAATAATATAAATATGGCATATTTCTCTCACGAGCAAAATATCTTAAACAGATCCTAAATAAATATGGGATGGAACACTGTAAACCTGAGCACTGCACTAGTGACCGGATGTAACCTCAGTTCTCATGATGATTCTCTCATGGTAAACCAACCAGAATATAGATTTGTGATTCTGCTTTATCTAATTGGGACTAGACTATATATTATGCATGCAGTTGGGATTGTTGGATGATTCCAATAAAGTCCAAAGGAGCCACATCTTCAGGCCATAAAAATAATATTCAAATATCTACAAGGAACTCAAGGTTTTGGTCTATGGTATCCCAAAAATGTTGATCTCACTCTTCATGCTTACAAAAATGCATACTGGGATGGAAATGATGATGATCAGAAAAGCACTGGTGGTGGTGCATTTTATATGGGGCCCCAATTAGTATCCTGGTTCAATAAGAAACAAAGTTCCATTGCCTTATCTACAACAGAAGAAGAATATGTGGTTGCTGCATCATGTCACACAACTTCTTTGGATGATGCAGACATTACAATATATTCAAATTAAATGTTATCCTCCCATCTCCATCCTATGTGATAATACAAGTGCCATCAGTATCTCAAAAAATCCTGTTATGCATTCCAAAACCAAGCACATTCCTATCAAGTATCACTTTTTAAGAGAACAAGTGCTTGAGAAAAAGGTTAAATTGGAGCATGTTCCCTCCAAAGAACAAGTTGCTGGCATATTTAATAAACCTCTTCCTACAGAAGCATTTGAATATCTCAGACAGAAGTTGGGATTTGTCTTTGACTCACTTATCAAATCTATTTAATTTCAGAAGATTACATTCGGTACACAGGTTTCATGAATCCTAGTCACGTATATACGCGAGTTCCTCTCTATACAATCGTGTATGGATCTTTTTGTCATAAAATACATGGGACAAACTTTAAAACAATATGTGTCATATTTTTGGCTCTATTGCTCAGGATGCACAGGTTTAGGGGGAGCATTAGCCTTGCTGAGAAGAATGCATTGTTGGCATTATGTTGGTTGCTGAATTATGATCTCTCTCTTGAGATCCTTTTTCCTTAGAATCATATATGTAACTTGATGTAAAGATTGTCATAATCAGTCATGTATGGAATTTTTCAAATATGTAAAACCACTTGGTTAGGTAGTTGAGTCAGATTTGTAGATCCACTTAGTTGGGTAGTTGAGCCAAATATGTAATTCCACTTGGTTGGATCAATGATGTAAGTATGATTCCTTGGTGATAGGAAAGGTCATATTCCATTGAGTTATGGAGTCATGTATTCTGTTGAAAATATGAAGACTTAGCATGTGCTCAGGGGGAGCATGTTCAGTGCAGATTAGATCTACAAAGCTCTTACTTCTACAAGGAAAGAGAAAGCTTGTTTCGGCATAAGTCTGCCCTTTGCCCTTGACATCAAAATGGGAGAGTAACATGGTGTTTGGTGTTTGAATAATGATTATGATTGATGTGTATTTAAGGAATCTACAAGATGTGGTGATAAAAAACCATCATGGTTTCAATCAAGTCCAAAGGGGGATATTGTTGGCATTACGATGTAATATGTTGATATGTTTTCCTTGATGGAAACCTACTTGATGAGTTGCCTTTTGATAGCAACATATTTGTTAAATATGTAAAAATGATGTATCTATAAGTCAGTTAAGATGTGACAGAAAAAAGAATTCTAGTCAGTGACAGAGAAATGATAAAGGTAATGTTTCATAATGAATACATAGGTTTGATGAAGGTAACCTGAGTGTAATCACATGTTTGATGAAGTAAACCCGTGTATACATCCAGAATTAGTGTAATGAAGAGATGTCACGTATACATGCGGGTGCGAAAAATCCAAGTCGCGTATGTAGTTGCGCACTCAGTTTATGGTACTAGGGGTCCTTTACCATGGTTTTATCCCACAGTATTGAGTGTTGTGTCATCTATTTGATTTCGTCCAAGAATACCATCGACACTTGTGCAGTTTTGGCTCATGGTATTGGGCAAGGCTCAAACTATATAAGGAGAAGCAAATCATAGTGCAAAGCATGTAAGTGTGTGGGTTTTGATTGAATACTTCACTCTGAAGTATATCTGTATGGAATGGGTTACAATTTATTAATAGATTTGAAATAATGATGCACCTATGAATACAATGATGGATGAGGATCTCTAGACCAGAAATGACTATGTATTTTCTTGATCTATTTATGATATGTTTAGATCAATGATCTGGCGCATGTTTGCTGAAGTGAAGGGTATGATTTGAGTAAGTTCGTTGATCTGAAACTTTACGCAGTCCTGAATATTTACAGATCTATACGCTGTTTCGTCACGGTGAAAGTGTCTATACACACAGGTTTGTTTCAACAAAAACATGCATGGAAGTTAGGCTTTTTATGAATATTGTTGAAGGGAATTCCTGATCATTTCTGCTATATTTATGTTGTCTATAAATTTTGTCTTTCTGTAGATCTGGACTGTTTGAATATTGTTTGTGTTGCTAGTTGAATATGTATAAATATGATCAGTGACTGGGTGATTGAATATGATGGAGGTTGTTGACTGAATAAGGGTTCTGTAAATCTAATAAGGTATGCTTGAATGTCTTTGATCTGTTTTGAGTGTGATCAGATTCCTAAATTTAGTATATAAATATTTATACGTAGGATCGTCTACATGAAAGCGCGTATATACGCAAGTTGCAGTAAGTGAAGTAACGTATACATTTTGTTTTATGAATGATCAAGGTTGCAGTTGATTCAGTGTGTTGATGCTGTAGTTTGGGTTCAATTCTGATATTCTGGTTACAATGATCTCACTGTTCTGTTTAAAGATTGGTTTATGGCTATTATTGTTGATCTACAATTTGAGTTGTGTTGAACCTGTTGGATCGAGTGTGAAAATTGATGAAACATGGTTTGTAGTGGGTTTGAGGGTTGAAGCCTTCGGTATGGAAGTAGAAGCTCTCCGCTAGGAGAAGCTGACATATTGTTCTGGGGGTTGTAGCTCCCTTCTAGTGGTAGCTGGTAAACGAGATCACGGGGTTGGAGCTCCCTTCTTGTAGCAACTGGTGAATGAGAGAAGGTTGCAACCTTTTGTTGGTGGGTGCCTGTGTACTGATATGAGTCTACATCAGTACCAAATTGTAAGGAGTTTTCTATATAATAAATATTGAAGACATAGACGACAACAACGGTGGTTTTTTCTCGACTTGGGTTTCCACTTTAAATATTGGTGTTCATGTGTGATGATTTATTCTATTATTACTGCACATATTTACTAATTAACTATCTGATGCATAACTGATGATCCAGGCTAAGTAATGTTTCTGAATCTTTATCTGAATAGTAAGTTATTTGGGTATACACAAGTTTCTTTTAGGATAACCACGTACATACGCTAGTTGGTCTAGTCAAAGTCATATATAGAAATCAGTTAAAGAAAAGTAAAATATTGTGATTCTTGTAAACACTGATTCATCTCCCCTCTCAGTATTTTTCCCAATAATTGGTATCAAAGCAATTCCTTCTGAAGAAGCTTAATCGCTAGAAGGAAGATCATCTAAGATGAGCAATCAAGATGGGAAAACGTCTATCATACCACCACTCTTCAATGGAAACAATTCAATCTTCTGGAATACAAGGACAAGATCCTATGTTCAGTCTCTTCGAGCAGCATTTTGGGCCATAGTTGAAGCTGGTTACAAATATCTAGCTGTAGTTTCAACAGATCTAGCAACAAGGAAGAACTATGAAACCAATGCAAAAGTTGTCAATGCATTATTGGGGAGTCTGAATGAATCATAATTTGTCAAAGTTATGCAGTTAAATACAATAAAGGAGATATGGGACAAAATCAGTCTGAGCTATGAAGGTGATGCCAAGGTAAAAAGTGCTAAACTCCAAACTATCAGAATTCAATATGAAAATCTTAGAATGAATAATGATGAAATTATTTCTAGTTTCTTTTTAAATCATTATGAGATCGTAAATTGTATGAGAAATCCAGGTTAAGTCATAAGTGACACCACTCTAGTAGAAAAAGTATTAAGATCTCTGACTCCTAAATTCGATTTAAAAGTGTCTACTATTGAAAAAAAATAGGATCTATAGACTCTTACTATTGTTCAACTTCATGAGATCATGACTACATGTGAAATGAGGAAAGGAGGGCTGTCTGATGTTAAAGAAAATACTTTTAGAGCTACCACAAAAGGAAAGGAAAATGAAGAACAAAAATAATTAGGATATGTATTAGAAGAAGATGAGGTAAATTTTGTGAAGAAACTTCAACTTGGCACTGGAAGGTTCAGAGGTAAGCTTCCTTTCAAACATTTTTCTTGTGGAAGAGTTGGTCATTACACTGCTAAGTGTCCTCATAAAAATATTCATGAAAAAGGAAAGGATTTAGCAAAAGGTAATAGGAGACGATTTGTCAATAGAAAAAGTTACTATACTCATGAAGATAGTGATGATTTATCAAATAGTGAAGAAGGAGAATTTGATCAAGATATTAGACTACTCATGGCATTTGAAAAAGACACTAGTGAGGCTAAAGATACTTTTATGGATTCTTTAGAAGAGAATGATTTTCTTGAAGAAATAAATCAACTCAAAATATGCTTGGAAGAGAGAAAAATAGCCATAGATTCTCTAAATAATCAAATCATAGAAATGGAGAAGCACAACGAGAAATTAGAATGTGAAATAGTAAGTCTAAGAAAGGAAATTGGGAAAGTGAAAGCTTTAAATCTTAGATTTTCTAAGGGATCCAAAACCTTTGATGAAATTATCAAGGTTCAACGCTCTTCTCTTGTGAAGACAGGTCTTGGATATATTGATGAATCTTCTCAGTCAGAAAAGTATTCAGCTACAAGCTATCTAATGCAGCAAAAGCCAACCAGCAAATATTCGTCTTTCAACAAAAGAAGAAAGACAATGGCCAGGTAAAACATGATCACTCAAAGTCAAGGATGAACAATAACATAAATATCAGTCAAAAGGTAAATAGAAATAGAAGGTTCTATGATCGTAGAAATTTATTATTTAATGGATAATGTTTCTCATGTCATAATTCTGGTCACAAAGTTTCTTATTGTGTTGCATACAAAACCATTATGACTAGAGAAGAAAGAAAGCAAAGAAATGAGATAGGAATAAAGAAGAACAATTATAAAAAAATTCTCCTCTTCAAGGCGAAATTGAATGTTCATTTTGTAATAACTTTGGACATGAATAATCTGAATGTAGGAGCAAACTTCAACCAAAAGAACAAATATCCACAAGTTCCAAGGTATGGAGAAAGAAGGACTTGCAGTTTGAAAGCTACGGCATAACTTTATTTGCAGAAGGAGAAGAAAATCAATGGTACATTGATAGTAGATGTTCGAAACACATGACATGTGATAAAGATAAAATTATTTCATACAATTCATTAGAGAAGGAAAATAATGTTACTTTTGGAAATGACTCTCCTGCTATCATTAAGGGTAAGGGATCTATTTTTCTAAAAGAAAGGTTAAAACTAAAAATGTTATGTATGTTGATGGATTGAAGCATAAATTTTTGAGTGTGAGTCAATTTTGTGTTCAAGGAAATGAAGTTGTCTTTCGTTCAACACACTGTGTGGTTCATGAACTTGACACAGGAAAGACTGTAATAAAAGGAACAAGAACACCAAGAAATCTGTATATATTGAAAGGTGGCTAAGAGAAATGTTATCTAGGTAAATCTACAGAAAACTGGTTATGACACATAATATTGGGACATTTGAGCTTTTCTCAAATATGCAAATCAAGTAGGCTCAAATCTATTCGTGATCTACCCAACATCACTTTACCCTAAAGTACCATATGCAAATCATGCAAATTCGATAAGAAAACCAGGGTGAAATTTAATGCCAAAGAAGGATCAACAAGTAAGCCTCTTGAACTTATACATACTGATTTATGTGGTCCTGTAAGGAAAAAGTCACCTCGTCGAGAACAATACTATATCCTATTCATTGAATATTTTTCTAGAATGTGTTGGATCGGTTTATTGAAACATGAAGATGAAGCATTTGAAAATTTTAAGATCTTCAAAGCTTTGGTTGAAAATTAATTGTTGAAGTTTGCAACAAGAAACAATGAAATTGGCATCTAGAAACAACATCCTTGATCCTAGTGAAAATTAAGCACCTACACTAGGTGGAGGTATATTTATAGATGCATGAGAAAATTATATTTATAGATGATGTATTTTTATAGATGGTGCAAATTATATTTATAAATGATGTTCTATTTTTACATGTATGTGAAAGTTCTATTTATAGATCGCATGTCTATTTATATATGCATGTCAACTATTATTATCCCATAATAATAGTTGGACAATAAATATTAATATATTCTCATGGAGCACTTGGATTCAGTTAACTAAAGTGGAAAACCAGTTAGCTGAAGGAATTTTGAGTTCAAAGATTGGTTGGTGGGACATGCAAGTGGAATTAGTTGTAACTGAGTGATTCGAAGTTGTAACAGAGTTGGATGTGTAGTTATGTGAGTTGTAAATTAGTTCAACTTAGTTATGTGAGTTAAACTAAGTTGTGCTAGTTGTAACTAAAGATACACTAGTGAGAGATCAGTGAATTAATTATTAAATAATTCAAAATCAGTTTTCTCACATGAAACTAAATATTTACTACTGTTAACTACATGCATGTCAGATCCAGTGGAGACCCAGTTGAGATGTAGGTGAAAGGGACAGTTTGACTATCAGTTGTGACACTAGTGGGTGCACACATGAAACCACACACACATTGGATGTTCCTATGAGTATTGCGCTGTCAAGGTAGGCTATAATGATTCATTCATAGGTTCTTGACCATCAGGGATTGCGCAGTGGAGGTGAGTTTTCTGGAGGCAGTAAATTGATGCATGTATTTGCCAAATTTGTATGACAGTGTGAGACGATTGTATATTGTATTGAGAGATCTTGGATTAGAGCTTTGTATGAGATTTTTTCATGATACATAATATATACATAATATATGATAGTGTGGTTTTCAGATTTATTATTTCCTGGTAAAAACATCTGTGTTATGTGTGATTGATATTTCTTCTTGATATTGTAATTGGCGATCCTATTTTAAATTCCGAAAGAATTTTTGTAGAAGTGATTCTGTATTTAACAGTGGCATATAATGTTAGATCAGGAGAATCTAGGCAATACATATTTTGTATTAAAATTTCTACATGGTATCGGAGCACAAAATATTGAAATTTTGAAGTAGGAGTTGAGTCTGTTGGTGGAAACAATTTGAATTTTCTGCAAGAATTTCTTGGTGCTACAATTGAGTAAACATCAAAATGGCTTTCAATGGATTGTAGCTAGAGTATGCACTTGAGTGAAGCTCGAACTACATTTCTTGGAAGGAAATTATGGAGGCGGTGCTCAAAGATAATGGCTTGAAGAAATTCATTGAAAAATATGTTTGTAAGTCTACTTCGATAGATGTTGCATTACTTGATGCATGGCAAAAGAAAGTAGCAAGGGCGAGGATGATTTTGTTGGAAGGTGTACGAGACAACATTGTCTCAAGCTTTCATGGGAAAGCCACACCATGTTCTATGTGGAATTATTTGACATATCTATTCCAAAGCAGAAGCGACCATAGGAAATTGGCACTGAAAGATAAACTCAGAAAGATCAAGATGGAAAAGAACGACACTATTTCGGTATACCTAAAAAAGTTTGTCCAATGTAGGGATGAAATTGGGAGTGTAGGAATAATTGTTGCTAATGATGATTTGGTGAGTTTGTCTCTCTTGGGACTTCCTAAGAGTTGGCACAGTTATGAAGAATCTGTCAACAGACGGGAAAAAATGCCAGATTGGGAACGACTGTGGTCGGATCTAGTGCAGGAGGAGTTCAGGCGGAACACCAGAGATGGATCTTCATCAAAGCATGATGATGAAGAGGATTGTGCTTTGGTTTCGAAGGCGAATAAGGGGAAGGAGAAGAAATTCCATTCTAAATTTGAGGCCGGTGAAGCTGGAAAGGAGCATAACATGTCCAAAGTGAAGTTTTTTTACTGTCACGAGCATGGACATATTTCCACAAATTGTCCACATAAGAAGAAGAATAAGATGGTTGCCGGAGCTACAGCTGGTGAGGCTCTTGCCTCGCAATTTGAGCTTGAATTCTCATTGATCTCATGCATGGTGTCAAGTGCATTGGGATCAGGGTGGTACTTGGATAGTGGTGCTTCCTTTCACATGACGAGACATAAGAAACTTTTCAGTAACTTGGAGGAGAAATATCTCTAGATGCATATTGAATTGGGTGATGATGGAAGATACAGTGCGACTAACATTGGTACCATTACCTTTCAGAGGGTGTCACGTAAAATATTTCATTGAAAAGATGTAATGCATGTACTAGGTTTGAAGAAAAATTTAGTCTGAGTCGCAATGTTAGAAGATAAAGGCTATGATGTTGTATTTAGTGAAGGAAAAGTTTTCTTGTGACACAAAGCAACAAGACAAGCCAAGAAGGTTGGGATTCGAGTTAAGAATATTTATAGACTTGATGTAGATGGGATTTCTACAGAGCTTCATATTGTTGGGAAGTGTGAGAAAGTCATGCAACTGACCCTTAAGAGGGAGATGGATTTGCATGCAGGTAAGAGTGAACCTGGGGATGTGGAGCAACCATAAGATGAGGATCGTGGAGTGGGAGAAACCACTCATGCAAAGAAATTTCATGCTAGATGGGCAGAGGGAGTGCATGCAGCTATACCACCAGCTGAGAGGTGAGGCGACATGCATGGATAATCTCAAGAAGAAATTTCTAGGCAGGATTCATTGAGATGGTGTGGATCTCATAAATCGAACTTGGATACGAGGAGCCCATAGAGCAGCAGTAGCAGGATCAATTGGATTGATGCAGTCATATTTCGTGAGGACATGAAATCAAAGTGACAGTGTCAGATACTGGAGCGCAGATCAGAGTTGACAACAAGTGCAGAGTGCATGGATGTAGAGGTCAACAACGTAGTGGATCCAGAAGACATGTGCAGTTGGTACCAGAAAAAATCAGAAGAATTTGATGATAGATGCATTATACTGATTCAGTTTTTTGGAGGCTATTCAGTTTCGGAAGTGTTGCATGCAAATGTTGCATGTGTACGAAACACTAGAGAAGTGTTGCATACAAGAGTTACAGGGTACATGCATGGAGTTGCATAGCACATGCAAAGGTTGCAGGGAACATGCATGGAGTTGCATGGCGCATGCAAAGACATTCCTTTCTTTTTGAGAGGGAGTGTTGAAGTTTGCAACAAGAAACAGTGAAATTGGCATTTGGAAACAACATCCTTGATCCTAGTGAAAATTAAACACCTACACTAGGTGGGGCCCACACATGCTATTTTTAGGTGGAGGTCTATTTATATATGCATGAGAAAATTCTATTTATATATGGTGAGAAAATTCTATTTATAGATGATGTTATATTTTTAGATGTATGTGCAATTTCTATTTATAGATCGCATGTCTATTTATAGATGCATGTCGACTATTATTATCCCTTAATAATAGTTGGACAATAAATATTAATCTATTCTCATGGAGCACTTGGAGTTAGTTAACTAAAGTGGAAAACTAGTTAGCTGAAGGAATTTTGAGTTCAAAGGTTGATTGATGGGACATGCAAGTGGACTTAGTTGTAACAGAGTGATTTGAAGTTGTAACAAAGTTAGATGTGTAGTTATGTGAGTTGTAAAGTAGTTTAACTCAGTTGTGCTAGTTGTAATTGAAGATACACTGGTGAGAGATCAGTGGATTAATTATTAATTAATTCAAAATTAGTGGTCTCACATGCAACTGAAGATTTACTACTATTAACTACATGCATGTTAGATTGAGTGGAGACCCAATTGAGATGTAGGTGAAAGGGATAGTTTGACTATCAATTGTGACATTAGTGGGTGACAACATGCAACTACACACAAATTGGATGTGCCTATGAGTATTGCGCAGTCAAGGCAGGATAGAATGACTCATTCAGAGGTTCTTGACCATCAGGGATTGCGCAGTGGAGGCAGGTTGTCTGGAGGCAGTGAATTGGTGCATGTATTTGCCAATTTTTGTATGACAGTGTGAGATGATTGTATATTGTAATGAGAGCTCTTGGATTAGATTTTTGTATGAGATTGTTTCACAATCCATGATATATACATAATATATGATAGTGGGTTTTTTAACTTTATGCTTTCCCAGTAAAAACATCTGTGTTATGTGTGATTGATCTTTCTTCTTGATATTGCAATTAGCGATTGTGTTTTAAATTTCATAAGAATTTTTTTAGAAGAGATTCTGTATTTAACAATGGCATATAATTGTTAGATCAGGAGAATATAGACAATACATATTTTGTATTAAAATTTCTACATGAATTAGATCTAAAAATCAAATGTCTTAGATTTGATAGAGGAGGAGAATACATATCAGATGAATTATTTGATTTTTGTGAACAATATGGCATAAAAGATAGTTTTATGTAGTTTGAACTCCACAACAAAATTTCATGGTAGAAAGAATGAATAGAACTGTTCAGCGAATGGCTCATGCTATGTTTGATGAATCTGGGACTCCTGACACCTTTTGGGGAGAAGCAACACATACTGCAGTAAATATTCTCAACAAGGATCATGTTCGTGTAAATAGTGATAAAAATCCTTATGAAATCTCGTATGCTAATATTCCCACTATGAAGATTCTAGAGTTTTTGGAAGAAAATGTTTTATAAAAAATAATGATGAAAAACTTAGTAAGTTTGAGCCTAGAGAAAATGAAGGAATATTTCCTGGTTACGCTTATAGAAGTAAAGAATACAAATACTACATTAAAAGAATATATAAGATTGTTGTATGTATTGATGTTGTAATTGATGAATCTCTCACAGATCCCAAAAGGGAAATAAAAAAAAATGAGGATGTTGATGATTTATATTTTCCCTCATCAAATAACAACAATATAGAGGGAGAACCCAATGAAGCACCAAAAGAAGATATATCATAAAAGGATGCATCCAGGTATGTTCAAAATAATCATCCAGAATCTCAAATTTTGGGAGAAAAGGAATCACAGGTTAAAAAAAGAAGAACTCTTGTAGGATCTCCCAGTTATATAGCATTATTATCCACCATTGAACCCCGGAATGTAAATTAAGCTAGTAAATATGAATGTTGGATTCGAGCCATGAATGAAGAACTTGATCAAATTGAAAAGAATAATACTTGGAAATTGGTCCCAAGTCCTCATGATAAAAATGTTATTGGAAAAAAATAAATATTCAAAAACAAGTTAAATGAAAATGGAGATGTTATTATAAACAAATTTAGACTTGTTTGTAAAGGGTATGCTCAAGAAGAAGGTATAGAATTTGAAGAAACATTTTCACCTGTAGCCAAACTTGAAGCCATAAGAATGTTTCTTGCTTTTTCAAGTTTTCAACAATTCAAGGTTTAACAAATGGATGTAAAATCTTCTTTCCTCAATGGTGATCTAGAAGAAGAAGTTTATATAGAACAACCAGAAGGATTAATCCTATGAAATGATGAAAAACTTGTTTGCAAACTCAAAAAGGCTCTATATGGTCTAAAACAAGCTCCTTGGGCATGGTATTATCGTCTTGAAAAATATCTCCAACAATAAGGTTTCACAAAAGGATCTGCAAACAACAACTTATACACAAAATTGAGAATGATAAACTGTTAATTATTGTTTTTATGTTGATGACATCATTTTTGGGAGTAATGAAGAATCCATGAGTTAGAAATTTGCGTCTGTTATGAAAAAATCATTTGAAATGTATTTACTTGGGGAACTAACATATTTTCTTGGCTTACAAGTGCAACAAGCCAAAGATGGCATATTTCTCTCACAAGCAAAATATCTCAAACAGAGCCTGAAGAAATATGGGATGGAAGACTGCAAACTTGTGAGCACTCCAATGGTGACCAGATGTAACCTCAGTTCTCATGATGATTCTCCAAAGGTAAACCAACCAGAGTATAGATCTATGATTGGAAGTCTTCTTTATCTAACTGGGACGAGACTAGATATTATGCATGCAGTTGGGATTGCTGGATGATTCCAAGAAAATCCAAATGAGTCACATATTTAGGCCGTAAAAAGAATATTTAAATATATACAAGGAACTCAATATTTTGGTCTATGGTGTTATCACTCTAAAATTTCCAAGAGTTGTTCAATGCGTTAAAAAGAAATATCAAAGGTAACTATCAACAACTTTTGGAGATTATGATCTAGCCTTCCTAAACTCAGAGAGGGCTCTCTCTTAATGATTTAACTTTATTGATTTAATAAATTTTAGGCTAGTTATGTATGCTTGATTTGGATTGATTTTGATTTGATTGGTGGAATTAATGATTTAGATGAATAGGTGCCTTTCCATTTTCCATTGGGATAAGGAGTCAATATACTTTGAAAACATAACAGAATAAAACTATAAAGGAAGTGTTACAGGGCAGGATAGGTGAGTAAAATCAGATCTTAAGGCTGAATGATGAAGTGATTTTTTCAATAGGGATCAAGGAGAAATTAAGAATTCCTTAAACTAGATAATGAAGGACGGTGAAGGAGGTCAATTGGGATTGGAGGGAAATTAAGAATTCTCTAAACTGGATATCAAAAGAAAACATAGAAATGTATAACAATTCAAAACATAGTGTAAAGTTTAAACAAATTCCGCAGTAAAATTCCTGTTATAACATTCAAATTTAGAACAAATGTAAGTTTATGGAATACTTAGAAAATAACATGAATAATTGAAATGCATACTTTACTAAGATAGCTCAACACATAAATCTTGTAAAGAGATTTCTTTATAATTTGTCCAGTGTGTCAACTGGAAATGGTACAATAACCCTTAGGTAGTAGATCAGTCAGCTATGGAAATATTCAGAAATCCACCCTGAATACTTCGAAATGATGAAGTATTTATACAAATTATTACAAAAAATATCCTGTCAACTGAATAAGATTTATTCAAGGAAATAAAATATCTTTATGCAAAAATATAGTGACACATTTGAACTGACTGAGATATTTCCCTAATTCTTTGTTTTTTGTTGTCTCTTTGTTCTTTCATCTGTCTTATTTCATCTGTGCGTTCTTTCACCTATACTTGCTTTCACATTTCATAGTAAATCAGACCATTTTCCCCAAGTTTCTTCATATGGAAGTTTAATCTTCATCATCCTGCAGTAAATCTCATCTGTCTCTGTGTATTTGGAAAACATGTGCTTATTAAAAAAAAGGTGATTTACCTCATTCTGGAAGTAAAAGAATTTTTCCAAAGTCTAAAGGAGCCCTTTTCCTATGGGTACGCCCTTCAATGATGAATTTTTGGAACTTTCTTTGGCTACTTCCCTCATCTTCTTATCATAGTTTTCATGTCTCATGAGTCTATCATTGATTACCAGAGGATTAGGCAGACCCCTCCATCTCAATATATCAAACTTTTTCATAAACCTGTTCACTGCAAGTTCCATTGTTTGACATTTGTCTTCAAGCTGTATCATCATATTTATCTTGGAAATCACTTTCTCCACCTCTAAGATAGTCTTTGTTCTATCAGCTATCTCGAGTTCCTCTAATTCATATTTGTTTTTGGAATTAAGGAATTTGATTATTTCAGAGGCTTCCTTTGGTTTCTTTCCATGATTTTCTTTGACCTTTTGAATTGCATCACCAGCTTCCTTTACCAAGTCATTCTGATCAAATATGATCTGTATAGAAGTCCAAATATCATTAACTGAGTTAATTATATTGGCCAAAAAATATTGTTTTTCTTGGGCTAAAGGCTCTTTTAGTGATACCTCCTTTTCTAGCTTGTGGATTATTTCAGTCAATCTATTGGATTTTTGTACTTTTTCCTGATGCATTAATTCTGCCAATTTATTTCCATATTCTAAAATCTTCACTTGTTCTTTGAGCTTGTTAATTTCTATAGTTTGAATGGACATATCTTCCATTGCTTTGATCAATTTTTTGGCCTCATCAGTGGGAGATCTATTGGTATTGCTGATGTAGTTGTTGGAACTATTGTTGATATTGGAGCTATTTTAGACAATGGAGCTGATGTAGAAGCTATAGGAATAGCAGAATGGGAACTGCTTCCATGCTGGCTTGTTTTTCTTGCACAAGTTTGTCCATTTCTATTTCCATTTCTTTCAGTTGAGTTGTCAACTGAATGATGAGGTTCATCATTTCATCCTTTTGATTATCAGTTTCCAAAACCACTTTGGTTTGTGGATGCTTTGTAGTTGGTAACTTTAGATGTTACTTCAATGAAACTATGTCTGCATTCTTCTTGTTTATTAGTTCTTCTGTTGCTTTAATGTCTTTTGGATGATAACCAACTTCCATTACCAAATATTCAAGTGACTTTATCCTGTTATCCTTTGATTGTGATGAATCTCTCTCTAATTTTACCTGTGTTTTTATATTTTCTAGAGAATTATGTAACTTCTGGACACTTAAATATTTGTGTGTCATGGTGGAATAAATCATTTCTCCTGCCTGTTTGTGAAACTCAATATGGTCAATTGGATGCACATCTTTGGCAAGAAATTCAAAGGATGTTTTTTTATAATTTTTTGATGTTTTTGCAGCCTGCACTTTTGGCTGTGGAAATGTCATTTGCACCTTCCTTGTTTTGAGGTCAAAGGCTGAAAGTAACCTGTTCAGATCAATGGGAGTTTGCTTCCAGTATTGTACATATGTTACAACCTTTAATGCTTCATTTCTAATTTTGATCTCTTTGTATTTATCCATGATATATTTTTCTTTTTCAACTGGCTTGCTAGATGATGGAACCTCTGCACTATTCTTATTTTGAATGATTTGTGCACTAGAAGTTGATGGTAAAGGTGTTTCTTCTGAATGTGTTGTAGGAGCATCATCCCTAATAAAATTCTATGTTTCTGTGTCAACTGTTTGAATTATCTCTTCCTTCTCTATCAATGGATTTAGCTTTGTCTTCCTTATATACATAAGCTTGAATTTTGCATCATATGTAGTTTCTGCTGAATAAGAGCCTTCTTCTCTAGCCCTCTTTGAATTTATGTCCTGTGGGGCTGGAGTAAGCAGAATGGAACTAGTATCAAGATGATTCTCCACCTCCTGTAAAGTGTTTTCCAGCCACTCTGACTGGTTGGAATATGTCTCAATTTCAGGCTTAGACTCATGAATGAAAGGGGTCAATTTGAACTCAACTCTTAATTTAATTATGACACCCAAGGGGTCATATGACCATTTGAATTTGCTGCTAAACTTTAAATATTGTAAGCATCTTTCTGCTTCCTTTCCAGCATTCCTACTGTTGCATATAAAAGGCCCTAGTTGTTTTTTAATTTTTAATTGGGTCTTCTTTTTAGCTGAAAGGAATTTGATCTCATCAGAATTCAAGATTTTTCTGATGTATTATAAAGAAAATATCCTCATTGGGAGGTATTTGGGAAGGTAAATATGGAACTAGTTGGCTTCCATACACTCAGATTTCTATATGATGCTGGTATAAATACCAGTCTCCTGTTTTTCTCTGATTTGATAGCTGTAGAAACTATTTTATTTCTTCACTGATTCTAGGCTGAATGATACTACTAAGCATATTAACTACTTGATATACAAAAGAATAAATGAAGTCTTTGAAACCAAATTCAGTGGAATCCTTTCTGATCAAGAATGTTCAAAAGAAAACAGGCTGGGTATTACCCTTTGTGTCCAGTTTTTGTAGGTTAACTGCAAACCTTTCTGATTGAAAATAAATGAACAAATGGAAGAACACTGAGGAGTATTTGAACACTCCTTCTTCTGTAAGTTTGATTAGTTGATCATGCATGGCATATGCCAGGTATTGGGAAAAATTGAAAGTTGTAGTTGGAGGATGACCTGGGAAAAATATGGATAGGAAACAAAGGATGGATTCATCTACATGTTCATCAGTGAAATATCCTAAAATGCAGGACAACATGGTCATAGTTTGTCTATTTCTTTTTGAAAACATGGTAGCAGAGTATGGAGGATTGTTTTTAGGAGTTTCTACTGATGGAGGGAGGAAATTATGAAATATTTGAAACCTTTTAGGGAAATGCAGCTTTAAGTAAAGCTCTGTAAGGTTTTTAATGGAGAAAGGCACTCCCTCTAGTTGTGGTTGAATCTGCAGTATTTGATTGATTGATTGAGCAGTGATGGTAAATAGGATTTCTTGGTTAGGGGTAACTATATCTCTTTCATTTGGCAAATAATTGAATTGGAAGATTCTGATGAGTTCAGGGAACTGATAGGTTTGTGGAAATGTGTACTTGGGTAGGATATAATCCCACATATGAATATCATCTTCTTGATCAAAAAATTTATCATGGCTCCAGCAATGGAGCTCCAAAAGGTTGCTATCAGTCATAATGTCATTAATTTTGAAGTATTTATTGGCCAAAGGGTGTGTTCGACATCTAACAGGGGTGGTTGAAGAGGGTTTACAGTCTGGACGCTTTGGGAATCCATTAATTTGTTTCAATTAATTAATAAAATGACTTATTTAATGGTTTCAGGTACTCATAATTACCTGGAAAATCACGAATTTGGTCTGCAGAAAGGAGTCTAGGTAGTTGCAGGCTTCAATCTTGGTCAGTAAAGGCTTTTGGTCTCTTTCAGAAATAAAAAAAGATAATGAAATAACGGTTAGGGCTGGGGTTAATTATTTTTGAAGTCTGGGATTTATCGCATGGCACAAGGGTTAAATTTTTTTAAATAGTAATGGTTTATCGCAATGCCTTGGAAGTGGTTTGGTGGTTTATCACATGGTCTAATATCGCACGCCGAAAGGTGGTTTGGCGGTTTGGGACTGGGGGGTGCGATAAAAAGTGATGGTGGCATGTGGCAGGGGAGCGAGGGAATGAAACCACCCATTTTGCACCCCCCCCCCCCGCTGTTTTAAAGTTCGAACAACGGGGAGTGCGAAAGGGATTGGGGACCACTTTATTTGATCAACAGTGATCGGACGGTAATGAAATTTGCGAGTTTTGAAAGAGGTGGGGTCGAGAAATTAGTTAGGCGGAGGGTTTAAATGAAAAATGGGTTTATGAAATATATCAAGGGTAGGCTAAAATAAAATAAGGAGGGTTGGGGAATATATAAAGCGGAAGGGTTAATTCAAAGGAAAGTGGGAGTTATATTAAGTAGGGGGGTTAATTAAAAGGGAAAGTGGGACCTACTTAAATATTTGATTTTTGCGCTTTAAGACTTTGAATAAGTGGGTTTTATTGTATTTTTATGAAAAAGGCAGAGTTAGTCAAGGGAAAGGGATTTTTTCAAAGAGAAAAATGGGTTTTAGTAATGGGAAGGGGATTTTTTAAAGGGAAAAGGGGGTTTCAAAGGGAGAAGGGATTTTAAGAGGGGAAAAGGGTTAGGATAAGGGGAAATGTTAGAAAGACATTAGTGATAAGAGATAAATCAAATGATGTTTTCCATAAATTTTGAAAGTATCCTACCTACCCTTTATTTATCCTAACATTTTTTTTTTTTAATTTCCTTTATTGGGTGCATTTGATCTTGTTGACCCTTTTATTTATTTTGATAAGCAAACTAACTTATTTCTAACCTTATATCTTCCAATGGCTCAGATCAAAGTTATGAGCTCATTTTTATTCTCTATCTAACTACTGATCTACCAATATTAAATGGTTTGGTCAAATATTTATTCACTAACTATTATAACATGAAATTTAAAGGCATGAGCAATCAAGATTAGACTGTATGATCATCATGAATTGTGGAATTTTGGACAAGATGCACACAATTTTATTGCAAAAGTAAAGTAAATTAAGAGTAGTGGAATTTGAATGTGCAACACTTTCATAATTTATTTTTGTTTCTTTTTATGGGGTTCATATTTTATATCTTTTTTTATCTTTCTTTATTTTGGTCCTTTGATTATTCTTTTAGGACATACCCTCTTTTAATTTTTTAATATGGAAAACATTTGCAGAAAGCAAATGTATGTACAATATTACAAGACTTAACATAGTCAATTCAAAATTATGATTCCTATTATTATAGGACCCTAACAGTGGCTCCACTTAGGGATGACATCTTTTTGTGAGATGTCAAGAACTTTCTGATCACTGGCCTTGGAACTTTGACTTTTCTTTATTTGGAACTGCTTTCTGTGATCTCCTTTATTCAAACATATGATGTTATATCTTTCAAGGCTTCAAGGTTTCCTTTTCAGGCTTCAACTTTAGAAGATAATCGTCCACTCCAATCTAAATTTTGCTATGATATTTACAATCAGTAAAATAAAGAAAATGAACTGCTGTTTAATCTGGTGAAAATTAGTGCTTCAGCATTTGACCATTGACTGGTCCACTTGGTAGATCTGTTCCATATAATTCTTTCAAGAAAAATGCATTGTTTCCTTTGTAACCATAAATAATGTATGGGCCCTTCTAGAGAAAGTAAAATTTCCCATGTTTTTCCCTTGTCTTCCCTTTTGGAATCCCATTTGAGTACTTGATCACCTATGAAGAAATCATCTGCTTTAGTTTTCTTATCAAATATATTCTTAATTGTGTCTTGAATTACTTGGGATTTGATATAAACTTCTTCCCTCTTTTGCTGCTAATGTATTGTTTGGTTTATCCTCCTTTGGATGTAATTTGGTTCTACTTCCAGCTCTTGAATAATTTTCATTACTGGCTCTCCTAATGAAGATGGAAAAACAACATCCATCCCATATAATAATTGATAGGGACATGTACCAATATATTTCTTGGTAGTTAGTTTGTCTGCCCATAGGGCATTCACCAACCTTTTATTCCAGGTTTTCTTGTTATCTTCTAACAACTTCTTGATGATGTTGACTATGATTTTGTTTGAAGATTATGCTAGTCCATTACCTTGAGGGTAATAGGCAGTGGAATGGACTAGGGTGATATGGTATTTGTTACAAAAATATATCATTTTCTTATATTTGAAGGTAGCGGCATTATTAGTGATGAGCTTTTGTGGGCATCCAAATCTAGAAAGGATGTTGTTTTCAAGAAATGAAATAATGATAGAGTCTGTGGCTTCTCTAGAAGGGATGTCTTCTATCCACTTGGTAAATTAGTGAGTGGCTGTCAATATCCATTTATGTTGCGCTGAGGAGAGTGGATGAATTTCACAAATGAAGTATAAACCCCATTGTTGAAATGAAATTTCTATTGAGATAGGTTTGAGGGGTAATGGTAAGAATTTCTTCTTCCCTTCAAATATTCGACATTTGTGACATGAGGTCACATAATTTTGGACATCTACAAAAAGGGTAGGCCAGTAAAAACCTGCCCTCAAAATTTTGTTAGTTGTTGTTTTCTAGTATAGGTGTCCTCCATAATCTCCTGCATGAATTTGTCAGCTTCATATTTTAATAAACAATTTAATAAGATTCCAACATGATCTTTCCAAAATAGAGTATTATCTAAGATACACTATTTCATTGCTTTCATTTTTAAGAATCTACTTTTGGTTCTAGATAAACCAGGAGGAGCTTGTAGGTTGAGTAAAACAAATATAAGGTCTACATACTAGGTTGAATCTATGAAAAATTCACTGATTTGTGGAGTCTCCATATCTTCCTAATCATCTATTGCAACAATGAAATTTATGTCTAAGGCTTGACAGCTCGATTCAGCCATGAGTTTAGCCAAACCTTGGTCTTTGATTAATTTTGTAGGCTTGATTTCAATGTCATATTCTAGTATTGTGGCAATCCATTTGCCTCTTTTTCCATCAGGCCCATTCTAATCTAGAATGTCTTTTACCATTGAGTTTGGAACATATGCTATTATGTGAGAGTATAGAATGTACACTATGAAATATTTTATGGCTTTCACTAAAGAAAGAGCTTGTTTTTCCATGATATTATGATTTAGTGTTGCATCTCTCAAAGTTTTACTGAAGAAAGCAATGGGCTGTTCAAGACCCTCATCATTCTTTTGTAACAAGACTGCTGCAATGGTGTGTTCTGAATCAAATGAAAAATTATGAAATCTTTATTAAAATTAAGACTTATGAGGACAAGTGTTTTATTAAGTGCTTCTTTGAATGCTTCAAAAGACTTCTTAGCCTCTACTATCCACTTACGTGTTAAATCATTTTTTAACATGTTATTTAAATTTCTAATTAGTTTTGCTAAGTTAGGGATGAATCTTCTAAGAAAATTTATTTTTCCTAAAAATGCTTGTAATTATGTAATGTTTCTAGGATGACTGATATTTAGGATTTCTTCTATTCTAGTTGGATCAATTATAATGCCCTCTTTTCGAAATGATGTGTCCCATGAGTTTTCCTTCTTCTAATACAAAAAGTGATTTTTTAGGATTTAAGGATATTCCAAACTTTGTGCATTTTATGAATACTCTTCTCAGATGATCTAGATGTCCATTATCTAATTTGGAAAACACTGTGATATCATCTAGGTAAATGGCTAAAAATTCATGGATTTACTTGGCAAAGGCTATGCCCATAGCTCTTTGGAATGTTGCTCCAACATTCATCAGTCCAAAGGGAATTTTCAAGCACATGAAAGTTCCCCAGGGAGTGGTAGATGAAATCTTTGCTTTATCTTCAGGTTGGACTAGGATTTGGTTGTATCTAGAAAATCCATCAAGTAATGAAATTCTGGATGACCCTACTACCCTCTGTAGAATGTGGTCCATTTTAGGGAGAGGATAGTTATCCTTCAGTGATATTTTGTTTAAGTTTCTGAAATCAACACAAAGTCTGATTTCTCCCAATTTTTTTCTAGTGGGGACAAAATTAGAGACCCAATCAAAATATCTAATGGGTGTTATGATTTGAGTGTCATACATTCTTTAACTTCTTTTTCTATTAATGGCATAAGAACAAGGTTAATTATCCTTAGCTTTTATTTAAAGGGCTTCTAATTTTCTTTGATTGGTATTTTATGCTGGATAATGCTGGTATCATAAGACTTGAGGTATTTATAACTCCACGAAAAGATATCTTGGAACTCTTTAAATAATATAATTTACTTCAACTTTTCAACTGGAGGTAATGCTTTGGATATCTTGATAAGCTTGGGATTTTCTTCTGTTCCTATGTTGCATTCCTCTATATCTAAACTTAGAGGCTCTGTTTTGGGTTTTCTAGCTACATCATTGGAGTCAAAGAGGTCTTCTAGTGGGGCTAATCCCTTAGGAAAAATGTTGTCTGTGAGATTTAA
The DNA here is from genome assembly GCA_034641835.2 of Pinus albicaulis. Taxonomy (NCBI): domain Eukaryota; kingdom Viridiplantae; phylum Streptophyta; class Pinopsida; order Pinales; family Pinaceae; genus Pinus; species Pinus albicaulis. The sequence goes on along the minus strand of CM076575.1, from coordinate 713,338,717 downwards.
AACTTATGATTCATCATTGGTTAATTCCTCAATTTCTACTGTTCCTAATTTTTCTATTTCTAATTTAGTGAATCTAGTTGGTTCTATCTTATTTACATCATTTACATATATATCGTTTTTTATGGTATAATCTAATCTACAATCTATGTTTATATTACCATTTTGAAATTCTCCCTCAAAATTCATAAAATTATAAATTTGTGAGTCTTGTGAAAATATTTTCCAATACTTCAAATTATAAGGTATGGTTGGTCTATGTCTTACCTCAACAGTGTACTGATGATTTGGCTGAAACGGTAACCTGCATGTGCTGGCAAAAGTGGCCAAACTATGTGCTTGCATATTCTGCTTTCTTGGAATGACAACAAAGTCAATCTCAAGAAAACAATTTACCAAAAGTATAGGATGGTTTCTATATATTGGCTAAGGCTAGGGTTATTAACAAGATACTCTCCCTTGACTTGTTTTATGATGAGTTCTGAGTCTCCCATGATGGAAACTCTTTTGGCTCTAAGTTTTCTTACAATTTCAAGGCCTAGCACTAATGCTTTGTATTTTGCCATGTTATTAGTGCATTTCAAATTTAATCTGAAATCATGTCCTTCTGAATGATTATTTTCTAAAATGTAGATCCATACACCAGCTCCTAATTCTAATTTGTTTACAGAGCCATCAAAATCTAAATGCCACATAGAATCATGTGTTATGTTTTCACTATAAATTTCTTTGTGTTTCTCTTCTACAATGTGATTTTATCTTTGTCATTGTCTGAATTACATAAGAAAAATGAGTCCAGATCATAATGAAAGGAATAGATAGGATAATTATATGGTATTTCTGAACTACTTACCATGTATTTCATCAAAGTTTCTCTAAAAATCTTCCTTTGCTGACCAAACACAGAAATTGTAGCATATGACATGTCTAATTGCAGTGATCCCTGTAATTTTTCTCCCCATGAACGAGATAATAACATACCATATTTGGGAGGGATATCAACAACTATTATATCCATAAAAATACTCTTTGCTGGGCACTGGACTAAAGTTACACACAGGTCTTTTATCAGGCCAAGGCATTTGACTTGACCTGAATCAAAAGAGAAAAGGTCTTTGTAGGGTCAGGTGATGTCTAAATATAATTTTTCCATAACTGCTTTAGGCATTAAGTTATGAGATGCTCCTGAATCCAACATAGCATTATGTAAGATTTTATCATGAATGTTTAAGATAATGTAGAATGGAGGGACACCCCCTTGTTTATGTTTTCCATTAACTTCAGGACCAAATAGTAACTCATGTTGATCATCATTGAGGTTAACAAAATTTTCGCCTTCACCTATGTTTAGTGTTTCAGTGATTTGTGCCATGTATGAATCATTTTTCACTAGCTTTGTTAAAGGAACTGGTATTTGCAATTTGGCTATCTCAATTTGAATATTGAATTGTATTTGAGTTTTTCCTAATTAAATGATTTCATCTTTACCAATTGCGGTTTGTGTGTTTTTGTCTTTTTTATCAACAATTGGTAATTCAGTTTGTGTGTCAACTGTTTTGTTTTCAATTTTCTCGTCTGGAACATTTTGAGTAGCAGTTGATGATATTTCTACAATATTTGGGTTTAAAGTATTCTGAGTTTCTCTAGAGAGAATTTGTAGAGTTTTGGTCACAATAGCTTCTATTGTTTTCTGAATTTGGGTTTGGACTGATTTCTTAATAGGAACTTCTGTCTTCTTTTTGCTTCTAAGGCTATACTGTTTATGAACTTCGTAGATAGAAAATTCGTAGCCTTGTTTGTAGTCAAAGGACTCTCCAGATTCTAATTGTAATTGTTGTAACATGTACAATTCTTGTTCTTCTTGGGTAAGAAAAACATCATTTTCATTCTTTACTCCCATAAAATTTATCTGGGTGTCCTGATCTTCATTTTGTTGTGAACTTTTAGCATAATTTTCCTGGAAAGGTGGTCTAATATGTTGATAGAGTACAACTTCTCTTGATTTACCAGTATTAGGATTTTTCCTAAAATTTTGGTTTCTAATTTGGGGACCTTGTTGATTTTCTCACTGAAGTTTTCTTTCCATGTTCTCTAATATTTCCATTAGTCTTTCTACATTTTTGGCTAAACTATCTATCTTAATATCTGAAGTGGATGGTTCTTCATTAATGGTCTCTCTCCTCTCATTCCTCATCCTAGCTCTTTTAGCTAATAAGTTAGCTTCTACACTAACCGCATCACTCTGCATCTATTCTAAAGTTGCAGGGTTTCTTTATCTTAATTGATAGGACATGTCAACATAAAATCCATCTAGAAATTTGATTAGGGCCATGTCTGGTGGAGGTCTGGTATTCACTGGAATTGCATTATAAATGTTGTTAAACCTAGTATAGTAATCCTGAATAGATTCATTAGGATATCTCCTAATTTTTTCATATTCAGATAATATATGTAGAGAGTTTTTCTTTCTTTCCCATCTATTAATAAACAATTGGTGCAAAGTAGCTAAATCAACAATATGGTTAGTAGGTAGATATTTAAACCATTTTTTAACATCTCTTGCTAGTGTTTGAGCAAATAATCTCATTTGTAGATCGGCCTCATCAACTTCATGTAATTCAAAATAATATCTCATTTTATTTACATGTTGTTAAGTCGTATATTGACTAGTACCATCAAACTGATTTTTTTTTACTCTGGTAATATTGTGGCATGGCATGTAAAGGGGCCTGTAAGACCAAAGGGTCATATCTGGCTGCCATGGCTAAGAATTTAGTTTGAATGGGAGGTAAAGTAGTGGTGCTTGAAGATGAACTTGAAACGTTTGAAGATGAACTTGGAATGCTTGAAGATGAACTTGGAGCGCTTGAAGATGAGCTTGAAACCTTAGGTTGGAGAGGAATTTTACGTATGAATGGTTCTATGGAATGAACTTGGTGGATACTATAGATGAGGCGGAACTAAATAAAGTTGTCTTTACAGTTTCTGAAGATATTGTAGAACGCTTAGGGGTAGTAGCAGTTAGGGCAGCTAATTAAACTGACTGTTGAAAATAGTATTCATCTATATCTTTTATAAAAATTGAGGTTAAAACATCAAGTTTGTCAAAAGTGTCTAGAACCTGTTGATCTAAATCAAGTTGTATAGTTTCCTTCTTTGATTCAATAAATTGAATAAAATTGGGATCTATTACAATATCATAGATTGAGTTTTTAGATTTGGTTCGAAATAAAGAACGCTCAAATGATAAATCAAATTGAATATCCTGTATGCTTGATAACTCCTTAGGAAGTGAATTTTCTTTGATTAACTGACTATTACTTCCTAGACTTTCTATATTTTCAGGTTTTATTAAAATTCTATGAGGATCATTAAAAATTGTAGCAGGTTGTGGATGAGGATGAGTCCTGGTATAATGTGTTCTTCTAGAAGCCACAATTTTAACTTAGTATGATAGATTCAAAACAACTCTTTAAAAACCTTAATGTGAAAAATGGGGAAAATTGTTTCCTTTAAGATTTATTTTAAGTAGGGACTGATTTACCTAGTATGGTCGCCTGATATGTTATCACTATGAAATTTAAAAGAGTTGTTAAATGCATTAAAAATAAATATCAAATGTAACTATCAACCAATTTTGGAGATTAGGATCTAGCCTTCCTAAACTCAAAGATGGATCTCTCTTAATGATTTAAATTTGTTGATTTAATAAATTTTAGGCTAGTTATGTACGATTGTTTTGGATTGATTTTGATTTGATTGGTGGAATTAATGATTTAGATGAATATGTGCCTTTCCATTTTCCATTGGGATATGGAGTCAATATACTTTGAAAACAGAAGAGAATCAAATTATAAAGGAAGTGTTACAGGAGAGGACAGGTGAGAAAAATCATATCTTAAGGCTGAATGATGAAGTGATTTTTTCAATTGGGATCAAGGAGAAATTAACAATTCATTAAACCAAATAATGAAGGAAGATGAAGGAGGTCAATTGGGATCAGAGGGCAATTAAGAATTCTCTAAACCGGATATCAGAAGAAAACATAGAAATGTATAACAGTTCAAAACTGAGTGTAAATTTTTAAAAAATTCTGTAGTAAAATTCATGTTATAACATTCAAACTTAGAACACATGTAAGTTTATGGAATACTTAGAAAATAACATGAACAGTTGAAATGTATACTTCACTGAAATATCTCAACACATGAATCCTATATGGAAATTTCTTTATAATTTGTCCTGTCTTTCAACTGGAAATGGTACAATAACCCTTAGGTAGTAGCTCCGTTAACTATGGAAATATTCAGAAATCCACCCTCAATACTTAGAAATGATGAAGTATTTATACAAATTATTACAAAAATATCCTGTCAACTGACTAGGATTTATTCAAGGAAAAAAAACTATCTTTATGAAAAAATATAGTGACACCTTTGAACTGACTGAGATCTGTCCTTGATTCTTTGTTTGCTGTTGTCTCTTTGTTCTTTCATCTGTCTTCTTTCATATATGTGTTCTTTCACCTTTCATAGTAAATCACACAATTTTTCCCAGGTTTCTTCATCTGGAAGTTTGATCTTCATCATCATGCGGTAAATCTCATCTGCCTCTGTGTATTTGGCAAACATGGGCTTATTCACAAAAATGTGATTTACCTCATGCTGGAGGTAAAAGAATTTTTCCAAAGTCTAAAGGAGCACTTTTCCTGTGGGTACGCCCTTCAATGATGAACTATTGGAAGTTTCTTTGGCTACTTCCCTCATCTTCTTATCATATTCTTCATGTCTCATGAGTTTATCATTAATTACCAGAGGATTAGGCAAACTGTTCTATCTCAATATATCAAACTTTTTCATAAACCTGTTCACTGCAAGTTTCATTGTTTGACATTTGTCTTCATGCTGTATCATCAGATTTCTCTTGGAAATCACTTTCTTCACCTTTAAGATAGTCCCTTTTCTTTCAACTATCCCGAGTTCTTCTAATTCATATCTGTTTTTGGAATTAAGGAATTTGATTATTTCAGAGGCTTCCTATGGTTTCTTTCTAATATTTGCTTTGACCTTTTGAATTGCATCACCAACTTCCTTTACCAAGTCATTCTACTCAAATATGATCTGTATAGAAGGCCAAATATCATTAACAGAGTTAATGAAATTGGCCCACAACTACTGTTTTGCTTCGGCTAAAGGCTCTTTTAGTGATAACTCCTTTTCTAGCTTATGGATTATTTTAGTCAATCTATTGGATTTTTGTACTTCTTCTTGATTCATTACTTCTTCCAATTTGTTTCCATCTTCTAAACTCTTCACTTGTTATTTGAGCTTGTTAATTTCTATAGTTTGAATGGACATATCTTCCATTTCTTTGATCAATTTGCTGGCCTCATCAGTGGGATGGGCTACTGGTATTGTTGATGCTCTTGCTGATGTAGTTGTTGGATCTGCTGTTGATACTGGAGATGCTGTAGACAATGGAGCTTATGTAGAAGCTATAGGAATAATAGTAATGGGAACTACTTCCATGCTGGATTTTTCTCCTGCACAAGTTTGTCCATTTCTGTTTCCCATTAGGGGAATTTTGAGGTATAAAATGGGCCTCCTAAGGAAAATGTACAATCAAAATTCACTTTATGAAAACCAATCACATTTTAGGGGATGACATCATCCCTAATAGTTGAGGTGGCATTGCTTGAGTTAAAGGTACTTGTCACATTCTCAATGGTGGATAAAAATCATGGTTAACCATGGTAGTGCTCTAAGTACTTTTAAAGTCATAAAGTGAAGTACTCATAATAAATGTCATTTCACATTTTTTGAATAAAATATTTTATTGTCATTTCATATTTTTTGAAAGACAATGCATATCCCTACACAATCTTCATATATTGACACACTTTTCAATAAATATTATATTTGTATATTTTCAAATATTTATTTATAAATCAAATAAAGTCAATATGTAATATAAAATTCATACATAAAACAATGTATTATATTATATTATTTTTATATAGTATATAAATTACATTTTATTATATAATTTTAATAATACAAGTTTTAATTAATAGTATATTCTATAATTAAGAATCTATGAATTTATATTTATATTTTATTTTAATTTATTTAAGTACAAAGGACAAATGCATTAGTTGTGCAATGATAATGAATTTTTCTTAAAAATATCATTCTTATTTATAGTCACATCAAGACAATTATTTTTATTATTTTTATTTTGGTACAACTTTTGAATTGAATTTAACCATGGTTACATGGACTTTGGTGCAAAAAGTGAATTTCAAATTCATAAATATTATTTTATTGGTTTAACTATTATTTTATTATTTCCTTAGGAGGCCCATTTTAGACCTCAAAAGTCCCCTAATGATTTCTTTCAGTTGAGCTGCCAACTGAATGATGAGATTCATCATTTCATCCTTTTGATTATCAATTTGCAAAACCTCTTTGGTTTGTGAATGCTTTGTAGTTGATAAATTTAGATGTTTATTCAGTGCAGCTATGTCTTCATTCTTCTTATTTGTTAGTTATTTTGCTGCTTTAATGTATTTTAGATTATAACCAACTCCCATTACCAAATCTTCAAGTGACTTTATCCTCTTATCCGTTGCTTGTGATGAAGCTATCTTTAATTTTAACTGTGTTTTTATATTTTCTAGAGAGTTCTGTAACTTCTGGACACATAAAGCTTTGTGTGTCATGGTGGAATAAATCATTTCTCCTTCCTGTTTATGAAACTCAATCTAATCAATTGGATGCACATCCTTGGCAAGAACTTCAAAGGCTATTTTTTTTATAATCTTCTGATGTTTTTCGGGCCTGCACTTTTGGTTGTAGAAATGCCATTTTCATCTTCGTTGTTTTGAGGTAAAAAGCTGAAAGCAACCTATTCTGATCACTGGGAGTTTGCTTCCAGTATTGTGCATATGTTACAAACTTTAATGCTTCATTTCTGATTTTAATCTCTTTGTATTTCTCCATGATATCTTTTTCTTTCTCAACTAGCTTGCTAGATGATTAAACCTCTACACTATTCTTCGTTTGAATGATTTGTGCACTGGAAGTTTATGGTAAAGGTGTTTCTTTTGAATGTGTTGTAGGAGCATCATCTCTGATAACAATATCTATTTTTGTGTCAACTATTTCAACTATCTCTTCCTTCTCTATCACTGGATTTAGCTTTGTCTTCTTTCTATACATAAGCTTGAATTTAGTATCAGATGTAGTTTCTGCTGAATAAGAGCCTTCTTCTCTAGCCTCTTTGAATTTCTGTCCCATGGGGCTGGAGTAAGCAGGAGGGAACTAGTATCAAGCTGCTTCTCCACCTCCTATAAAGTGTTTTCCAACCACTCTGACTAGTTGGAGTATCTCTCAATTTCAGGCTTAGAATCATGAATGGAAGGGTTCAATTTTAACTTAACTCTTAATTTACTTATGACACCCAGGGGGTCATATGAGCATTTGAAGCTGCTGCTGAACTTTAAGTCTTGTAGACATCTTTCTGCTTCCTTTCCCACATTCGTATTGTTGCATATAAAAGGCCCTAGTTGGTTTTTAATCTTTAATTGGGTCTTCTTTTTTGCTGAAAGGAAATTGGTCTCATCAGAATTCAAGATATGTATGATGTATTCTAAAGAAAATATCCTCATTGGGAGATATTTTGGAAGCTTGTATGGCAGTAGTTGGCTTCTATTCACTCTGATTTTTGTATGATTCTGGTATAAATACCAGTCTCCTATTTTTCTCTGATTTGATAACTGTAGAACCTTTTTGATTTCTTCACTGATTCTAGGCTGAATGCTACTGCTAAGAATATTAACTAATGGATATACAAAAGAATCAATGAAGTATTTGAAACTGAATTCAGTGGAATCCTTTCTGATCAAGTATGTCCAAAAGACAAAATATTGGGGATTACCCTTTGTGTCCAGTTTTTGTAGGTTAATTGCAAACCTTTCTGATTCAAAATAAATGAACAAATGGAATAACATTGAGGATTATTTGAAAAATCCTTCTTCAGGCATTTTGATCAGTTGATCATGCATGGCATCTACCATGTATTGGAAAAAATTGAAAGTTGTAGCTGGAGGCTGACCCGAGAAAAACATGGATAGGAAACCAATGATGGATTCATCTACATGTTCATCAGTGAAATATCCTAAAATCCAGGACAACATGGTCACAATTTGTCTAGTTCTTTCTGAAAACATGGTAGTAGAGTATGGAGGATTATTTTTAGGAGTTTCTACTGATGGAGGGAGGAAAGTCTAAAAGATTTGAAACCTTTTAGGGAAATCCAACTTTAATTAAAGCTCAGTAAGGGTTTCAATGGAGAAAGGCACTCCCTCTGGTTGTGGTTGAATCTGCAGTATTTGATTGATGTATTGAGCAGTGATGGTAAATAGGATTTCTTGGTTAGGGGTAGCTAAAGCTCTTTCATTTGGGAAATAATTGATTTGGAAGATTATGATGAGTTCAAGGAACTGATAGGCTTGTGGAAATGTATACTTGGGTAGGTTAGAATCCCACAGATGAATATCATTTGGCTGATCAAAAAATCATGGCTCCAACAATCAAGCTCCAAAAGGTTTCTATCAGTCACAGTGCCATTAATTTTGAAGTCCTTATCGGCCAAAGGGGTGTGGTCGACATCTAACAAGGGTGGTTGACAAGGGTTTATAGTCTGGATGCTTTGGGAAGAAATTAATTTGTTTCAATTAATTAATAAAATGGATTATTTAATGGTTTCAGGTACTCGAAATTACCTGGAAAATTGTGAATTTGGTTTGCAGAAAGGAGTCCAGGTAGCTGCTAGCTTCAATCTTGGTCGGTAAAGGCTTTTGGTCTTTTTCAGAAATAAACAGAGATAATGAAATAAAGGTTAGGGCGAGGTTTTATTATTTTTGAACGCTGGGATTTATCGCATGGCATGAGGGTTCTAATTTTTTTAAATAGTAATGGTTTATTTCAATTCCTTGGAAGAAGTTTGGTGGTTTATCACATGGTCTATCACACGCCGAAAGGTGGTTTTGCTATTTGGGACTGGGGGGTGTGATAAAACGTGGTGGTTTCGTGTGGCAAGGGAGCAGGGAAATGAAACCACCCATTTCGCACCCCCCTCGCTCCCTCTATTTTAAAGTTCAAACAACGGGGAGTGTGAAGGGGATCGGGGATTGTTTGATTTGATCAATGGTGATCAGGTGGTAATGGAATTTGCGAGTTTTGAAAGAGGTGGGGTCGGGAAATTAGTTAGGCAGAGGGTTTAAATGAAAAATGGGTTTATGAAATATATCAAGGGTAGGCTAAAATAAAATAAGGGGGGGTCGAGGAATATATAAATCAGAAGGGTTAATTCAAAGGAAAGTGGGAGTTATATTAAGTGGAGGGGGGGGTTAATTCAAAGGGAAAGTGGGACCCACTTAAATTTTTTATTTTCACGCTTTAAGACTTTGACTAAGTGGGTTTTAATGTATTTTTATAAAAAAAATGGAGTTAGTCAAGGGAAAGGGGTTTTTTCAAAGAGAAAAAGGGTTTTTAGTAATAGGAAGGGGGATTTAAATGGAAAAGGGGGTTTGAAAGGGAGAATGGTTTTTAGGAGGGGAAAAGGGTTACGATAAGGGGAAATGTTAGAAAGACATTAGTGATAAGAGATAAACGAAATGATGCTTTCCATAAATTTTGAAAGTATCCTACCTACCCTTTATTTATCCTAACATTATTTTTATTTCCTTTATTGGGTGGATTTGAGCATGCTGACCCTTTTATTTTATTTTGATAAGAAAAATAGCATATTTCTAACCTTATATCTTCCAATGGCTCAGATTAAACTTATGAGCTCATTTTTATTCTCTACCTAACTACTGATCTACCAAGATTAAATGGTTTGGTAAGATCTATATTCACTAACTATTATAACATGAAATTTAGAGGCATGAGAAATAAAGATTAGACTGTATGTTCATCATGAATTGTGGCAATTTGGACAAGCCACAAATAATTTTATTTGCAAAAGTAAAGTAAATTAAGAGTAGTGGCATTTGAAAGTGCAACACTTTCATAATTTATTTTGTTTCTTTTTATGGGGTTCATATTTTATATCTTTTTTGATCTTTCTTTCTTTTGGTCCTTTGATTATCCTTTTAAGACATACCCTCTTTTCATTTTTTAGTATGGAAAACATTTGTAGAAAGCAAAGGTATGTAAAATATTACAAGACTTAACATAGTTAATTCAAAATTATGATCCATATTATTATAGGGCCCTAACATATGGTATCCAAAAAATGTTGATCTTACTCTTCATGCTTACACAAATGCAGACTAGGATGGAAATGATGATGATCAGAAAATAACAAGTGGTGGTGCATTTTAAATGGGGCCCCAATTAGTATCCTAGTTCAGCAAGAAACACAGTTCCATTGCCTTATCTACAACAAAAGCAGAATATGTGGTTGCCCCATCATGTTGCGCATAACTTCTTTGGATGATGCAAGAATTACAATATATTCAAATTAAATTTTCTCCTCCCATCTCCATCCTATGTGATAATACAAGTGCCATCAATATCTTGAACAATCCTATTGTGTATTCCAAAACCAAGCACATCCTTATCAAGTATCACTTTTTACGAGAACAAGTGCTTGAGAAAAAGGTTAACTTGGAGTATGTTCCCTCCAAAGAACAAGTTGCTGACATATTTACTAAACCTCTTCCCAGGGAAGCATTTGAATATCTCAGATAGAAGATGGGAGTTGTCTCTGGCTCACTTATCAAATATGTTTAATTTCAAAAGATTAAATTCGGTACGCAGGTTTCATCTATCGTAGTCGCGTATATACACGAGTTCCTCTCTATACAGTCGTGCATGGACTTTGCTATCATAAAATCTATGGGTCAGCCTTCAGAATAGTCTGTGTCATATTTTTGGATCTGTTGCTCAGGATGCACAAGTTTAGGGGGAGAATTAGCCTTGCTGAGAAGAATGCATTGTTGGCATTATGTTGTTTGTTGAATTATGATCTCTCTCTTGAGATCCTTTGGTCTTGGTTATAAAAACTCATTTCTGTAACTTGATGTAAAGTTTGTCATATTCATTCATGTATGGACTTGCTCAAATATGTAAACCCACTTGGTTAGGTAGTTGAGTCAAAGTTGTAAACTCGCCTAGTTGGGTAGTTGTGCCAAATATGTAATTCCACTTGGTTGGATCAATGACGTAAGTATGCATCCTTGGTGATAAGAAAGTTCATACTCAATTGAGTTATAGAGTCATGTATTCTATTGAAAATATGAAGACTCAGCATGTGCTCAGGGGGAGCATGTTTAGTACAGATCAGATCTACAAAGCTCTTTCTTCTACAAGGAAAGAGAAACCTTGTTTTGACATTAGTCTGCCGTTTGTCCTTGATGTAAAAGGGGGAGAGTAACCTGGTGTTTGGTGTTTGAATAATTCTTATGATTGATGTGTATTTAAGGTATCTACAATATGTGGTGATCAAACACCATCATGGTTTCCATCAAGTCCAAAGGGGGAGATTGTTGGCATTATGATGTAATATGTTGATATGTTTTCTTTGATGGCAACCTACTTGATGAGTTGCCTTTTGATAGCAACCTATTTGTTAAAGATGTAAAAATTATGTATCTAAAGGTTAGTTTAGATGTGACAAAAAAAGGAATTCTAGTAAATGATAGAGAAATGATAAAGGTAATGTTTCATAATGAATACGCAGGTTTGATGAAGGCAACCTGAGTGTACTCACAGGTTTGATGAAGGCAACCTGCGTATACATCCAAAATTAGTGTATACACAATTTTCATGAAGAGATCTCGCATATACACGCGGGTGCGAAGAAGCCAAGTAGTGTATTTACTTACACACTCAATTTATGATACCAAGGGTCCTTACCATGGTTTTAGCCCACAGTATTGAGCGTTGTGTCGTCTATTTGATTCCATCCCAGAATACCATCGACACTTATGTAGTTTTGGCTCATGGTATTGGGAAAGACTCAAACTATATAAGGAGAAGAAGATCATAGTGAAAAGCGTGCAAGTGTAAGGGTTTTGATTGAATATTTCACTCTGAAGTATATTTGCATGTAATTGGTTACAATTTATTAATATATCTGAAATAATGATGCAACTATGAATACAATGATGGATCACGATCTATAGACCTGAAATGACTATGTATTTGCTTGATCTATTTATGAGATGTTTATATCTGTGATTTGTCACATGTTTGCTGAAGTGAAGGGTATGATTTGAGTAAGTCCATTGATCTGAAACTTTACGTAACCTGAATATTAACAGATCTATATGGTGGTTCGTCACGGTGAAAACGCATACACACGCAGGTTCATTTCAACAAAAGCGCATATGGACGTTAGGGTTTTTATGAATATTGCTGAAGAGAATTTCTGATCATTTATGCTATATTTCTACTGTCTTTCAGTGATGTCTTCATGTAGATATGGATTTTTTGAATACTGTTTATGATGCTAGTTGATTATGTATAAATATGATCAATGACTGGGTGATTGAATATGATGGATGATGCTGACTAAATAAGGGTTCTGTAAATATGACAAAGTATGCCTCAATGTCTCTGATATGTTCCGAGTCTAATCAGATTCCTAAATTCCGTATATAAATATCTATATGCAGGTTTTTCCACATGAAAGTGCATATATTCACATGTTGCAGTAAGTGAAGTAGCGTATACAGTTTTTTTTTATGAATGATCAAGGTTACAATTGATTCAGTGTGTTGAGTAGTCTGGGTTCAGTTCTGATATTCTGGTTACAATGATCTCACCATTCTATTTAAAGTTTTGTTTATGGCTATTAGTGTTGATCTATAAATTGAGTTGTGTTGAATCTGTTGGATCTAGTGTGAAAAGTGATGAAACCTGGTTTATAGTGGGTCTGAGGGTTGAAGCCTTTAGTATGGAAGTAGAAGCTCTCTACCAATAGAAGCTGGTGTACTATTCAGGGGGTTGTAGCTCCGTTCAAGTGGTAGCTAGTAAATGATATCAGAGGGTTGGAGCTCCCTTCCAGTAGCAGCTGGTGAACGAGATATGGTTGCAACCTTTTGTAGGTGGGTGCCTACATACTGATATGAGTATGCATTACTACAACATTGTAAGAAGTTTTATATATAATAAATATTGAAGATAGAGACCACAACAACGATGGTTTTTTCTTGACTTGGGTTTCCACCTTAAATCTTGGTGTTCATGTGTGATGCTCTTGTGTGATGATTTATTCTGTTATTACTACACATGTTTACTGCTTAACTCTCTGATGCATAACTGATGATTTGGGCTAAGTAATGTTTCTGAATCTTTATCTCAACAATAAGTTATTTGCGTATACGCAAGTTTCTTTTAGGATAGCTGCATACATATGCTAGTTGGGCTAATCAAAGTCGTGTATAGAAATCAGGAAAAGAAAATTAAAATATTGTGATGAAGATTCAGGTGAAAATGTGAAGTTAGGTTACACTTTTTGCCCTTTTTTGAGAAAAAACTTTCATTTTTTTCTGTTCTTCAACTTTCTGCAAGCTAAAACAATTTTTCTATTTAGAATTTCATTTTGCGATAAAAATAAAAGTTGTCAGAAATTTTATTAGCTTTCTATTAATTATTTTTTGGAATTTTTTTATACAAATTTGATATGTCAACTTAGCATTTCTTTAAGTGTGTTTTTTTTAACAATCAAAGGATTCATAAGAAGTGATGTTAATACGCAATGTTGTATTCTTTGAAACTTTGTGTTTTTGAGAAAAAAAATGTGTTACAATAATGTAGATAGAGTCTACTTTGTTTTTGTCATATTTACAAAGCCAACGGATGCATATCATAATTACTAGAATTTTTTGAACTAGTCCAATATGAAAAATCTGCATATTTTGAATATGTTTCGTGACACAAGAAATTTCTTAACATATAAGTTATAAACTAAAAATCTAAAAACTACCCATTAGAAATGACAAACCAATGTAATGCACCATAATTTTTTCAATTTTTTTTACAATGTATTTTGGAAGATACAGAATTATGATTTCATTGAATCATAATGACCTTTAGAAATTGTTTGCACCCATTTTATTACAAATTAATTAAAATTAGTAAATATTTATGAAATTCCATAAAAGTTATATTTCTTGAAAGTAGATTGAATTCTGAAAATGCTTGTCTTGGTTATGACAATTAAATCAGAATGTTTCATGGAGTTTAATCAGTCCAAAGTTGAAGATATGTATTCAGAGCTTGGTTCTGGGTAATTGCTGACGCGTTAGTTTGGCCGAAATCTTAAACAAAGTTTGGCCAAATTGTTTTTTGCGCTGACGACCCGTCAAGTCTAACGAGATAAAAGTTCGATCGATTTTTTTATAAAATTTCGGCCGAAATTTTACCCAATTTTCCGTATGCTGGAAAATACCACGAAGCCCCTCCAAATTTTTTTTTTGAAACAATATAAATTTCTGCGAAAACATCATTATTTTCACATATTTTCGCACATTTGGTCTGATTTTACAAAGGTCTTGGTCTAATTTTGCAAAGAATTGTTTTGGGTTTAAGGACTTTTCTTAGAGGTACATTCAAAGGACATTTCTTGGAGGTATGTGATACTTTTATTTTTATTTTTTTGGGCTTCATTTTTTTTGAAAGTATGGATTTGGGCTTAATTTTCATTGTTTTTGAAGGTATGGATTTGGACTTAATTTTCAAAGGACTCTTTTTAGGCTTAGTTTCGAAAGGACTCTTTTTAGGTTTAATATTCAAAGGGCATTTTTTTGACATTTTTTGGAAGTATTTTTTAGAGTGAAATTTTCTTAGAGGTTTTTTTGAAGTATTTTTTAAAGTGGCATTTTTCAAGAAGTTGGAATTAATTTTCAATGGAAATTTTTTAGAGGCATTTTTTGAAGTGACTTTTTTTTAGATTACGTGTTTTGGGTTGAAGTAAATCTTTTATAATTATTTTTTTAAAATGAGTTTTTGTCTAACTTTCTAAATAATTTTTTTTTGTAGGACTTGGAAGGAAATATTTCGAGTTTCGTTTCATTTTTATAAGACATTTTTTTCTCGAATTTTTTAAAGTAAGTGTTTTGGATTGAAGTATGTATTTATTGCAAAAATTTTAAAATGAGTTTTTTTATTTTTTTTATTTTTATAAATTAAATCTTTTGTGACATGTTTTTTTTCATTGATTTTTTGTCTAAATTTTAGGAATTTTTTTGAACTTCATACTCTATTATCATGGGAAATCGAAGGAATTGTACAAGAAAATATGATCGAAAAAGAGACCCTAAGGAATGTAGAGAAGAGACGAGACAATCTCGCAAAAGAAAAATTAACTCTCAAATATTGAAGGGGAAAATCAACCTCAACTAGAAGTTGAAGGAGGTATGTAAATGTAAATGTTATGAGTTTGATATATTTAAAATTTTCCTAGTGTAAAATGTGAAGCTTAATTTTTATTTGATGAACTAATTTGAAACATATTTTGCGATGTAAACAGAGAGAGATATTCCTCAAAACATTGATGATGAGATAAAAAATTTTGAAAGAGAAAGTGAAAGAGATATTGAACCAATGATTGAAGATGGTGAAAATGTTGAAAGAAATTCAAGTGAAGAAATTGAATCACAAGGTATCTATATATATATATATATATATATATATATATATATATATATATATATATGTTGAACATATAACATATTATTGAAATTATACATATATTTATTAATTTAGTTATTTATTGAATAACTAAACTTATTATGTACTATTCATTTGAATATGTACAGATGAAATCAATGTCGACGAGGAGATGTTGGAAAATGTTGACACTTACACATATGGAGATAAAAGAGCTGACCATTATATACGATATCGTGTTAACCGAATTTTTGATACGTACTTCATAAAGGAAAACGTGACAGTTCAAGCCTAAATGTTGAAAGGTCTCCTATTGTTAGTATGAATCCTTTGTCGAAGTGTACGAAAAAGGACCACTTTAGCTACGCATAACTAATAGCCCTAACAACAAAAGTGGCTGCCAATATCTTCAGATCTGCGGTTAGTTGAACAAGAAAAGAGCTGCAAAAAACCAGATCTATGCATGGAAAGATATTAAGCAGTAAAAACAAGGGTTTGCTCCATATACCAATAGACAAGACAAGAACAATTTTTGAAAGAATTTTTGTATTAATTGGGCACCTGGGAGGAAAACAAGAAGGCGTATCCAATTCTCCTCAGTGGGATGGGTTCTTGGAAGTCCTCAGCACTTCAAATCTAAGATTTCTCTCTCTTGTTGGTGTAGAAAACCCACACAAATAATAGAACTCAAAGGGAGCTCACACAGCAAATGGTAGAAAAAAGTGACCAAGTGTATAGATCCAGAGTGATCTAATAGGCAACAAAAGGTGAAGAATGGTAGGAAAAACCCTCCTATTTATAACAAAATATTGGGTCATTCTAGATCTTGGTGCATGATTAAAGTAATGTTAACCAAATCTAGATCCACCTTTTATGGAATATTTTATTATATTTGTTGGAGGGAAAAAGTATTTGACTTGGGTCAAATCCCTTTATTTGTCAAAAATAAATAAATAAATGATTTATTTATCTTTTTAAGGAAGCGATTAGAAGATAATCAAATAAATAATGATTTATTTAATTATTTAAGGAAGTGGTTGAAAGATAATTAAATAAATAGTGATTTATTTAATTATTTGTGGGTGATTTGGTCATATTTAACAAAGAATATTATCTAAATAAGGTTTAAATAATTATTCCTAGAAAATGATAAGATAAATAAAGGTTTATCTAATTAATTTCTTTGGTTTTGGGTTAAACATGACTGGGAATAATAATTAAATTATGGTTTAATTAATTATTCCATGAGGAAAATCAAACAAATATAGGTTTGTTTAATATTTCCTTTTGGGGTTTCCTGTCTTAACATAGTGAAAGCAGTTTTACTTAGGGTAAAACTGGTCTTACATGGTGTACTTAGGTCCATCTAATGATAATAGGTTAGATGACCAAAAAATGGTGTAACAGATTGCCCCCCAGCGTGCGAGTGTCAGGAGCAAATCGTATGACCGAAGTACGTTGTAAGAACTCAATCACTAGACAACAAAAGGGAAGTCAGAGAGAGAAATGCAAGGTAGATAGTGTGCTGAAGAACTAGACCCTGAGGAGACGAGACTCACAGGTGCAACAAGTATCTTTTTATGAGAGGGTACCTGTGCTGAAGGCGGCGGGGGAGGCATACCTATGCCCGCCGAGACAAAGTACAAAAGAATAGTGTGTCTAGTAAACAAGGGACCGAACCATAAAGTACAGCTGGCATAATCATGAGCCGGATAAAAATACAATGAAGAATCCCATATACATGCTGTGCCTGGGATAACAGCCAGGACTTGTACAATAATATCTGAGTACATGAGATACAAATACAACCCAAATGCCCCCTGTAAATGGAGAAGGGCTCAGAAAATCTGACTGATACATGCAAGTCGAAGAGGCGCTGCAAGTGGCTACGGCCAACATCATCAAATATCTGGAGCTGCATCGAAGGCTGCAAAGAAGAGGTCATCCGGGCATGTGGGGGGCTACCTGCAGGGCCACCCCCTCATGAGGGTTGAAACATCTTACACACACCCGAGAATCATCAAGAGCTGCTGCTGGATTGCTGGACCATCAAGTATACGAATCTCGATCATGCTGAAAGGAGCTGGAGAAACAATCAAGCCAAAGGGAAATGAGATATCCCTTTGCCTGATCCGAGGCACCGAACAAGAGTGGAAGCTGGAACCAAGGTACACCGCCCTCTAGACCTGGCTTCTGGAATGAATGAGCTGATGTCGACAGAAGGAGGTCCGCCATAGGTGAGAAAATGAGAGACCCTCAACTAAGGCACGAGAGAAAAGAGTAGAGCGACGGATAGACTGACACTAATGATGATAGTGAAGTGGAAAGGACTGAGTAGCGAATGGACGACTTCCCTTGCTAGAGCATAAAGGGCATGAATGACATGGCAGCGACTGACACAACATCATCAGGGATGGGGGGCAGTGGAACTGAAGGTCATAATGTGCGACACAAGAGAGAGACCAAGTAATGATGGATGGAGGGCTATAGTGGGGTACAAAGGGACTCGGTATAGACTCCATGGAGGGAATGATGACTCAACTTGGATGCTCTAAACAAGGGCGACTTGATGGTGCTGCCACACAGTAAAGGCCCCAATGGGGGACCATGGAAACACGAGTACATGATGGGAACTCATGACGAAAATCGACACGAACGAAGACAAGTAAGGAGGCAAGATGGTGCCCCAAGTACAAGTGTCGTAAGTGAGGAAATTCAATTTTAAGGAGAAGTGAAGTGACCCTTCTTGGACAAAATGTGTCCTGGGGAAGTATCAGATCACAAAAAAATAACAAATACCCATTTGCGGGCTCGGTGAGAGCTTTCCAACGGTGCATACGGTTCGTCAAATGAGGCTATGGTGTGGTCGCAACAGTCGAAAGAAGAAAAATGGGTTCTCTTTTAATAAGGCAGTTTTCCCTCCAAAATCACTCATTTGCTATTGTTGCTATGGTGAATGTGGAGAGGAGAGAAGGCCCTAAATCTTGCGGTGAACGTAGCGGACAAACCGATCGTTGGAATCGAGATCCGTCAGTTGCAGGTAGGAGGCCTAACCTTTCTCGCATTTTGATGGATTAAGTTTTCAGTTTAAGGCCCAGAAATCCAGAAACAGCCCCTCCTTCATCTCTACGGCTGGGTCACACTTTTTGGGCCAAAAAGTGCGACCTGGGAAGCAGGTTTCAGGCAGAAAAGTGTGACCTGTCCCAGAAATGAGCAGAAAACTGCGACCTGGGAGATGAGGCGGTTTTGGTGCTGTTTTATGGCTGGAAATTGGGTTTTGGTGTTTGGTTATGGTTTTCCCGATCTGTATGCTGACAAAAATGATGTGTTTGTGTAGGTATGGCATATTTACGGGTCAACTGGAGAGAGAGAGATCTGGGGACACTACGGGAAGAGATCCAGGCGGATCAGGGCATCCGTCGTGTATTGGCCAGATTTGGGGTTCTCAAGTTTTTGGAGAACCCTTTGATGAGGGAAAACGGGGAACGGGTGCGGCCGGATTATCGATTCCGGGATCCAGATCAGGAGATATTTGTAGTGCGGGGGCACAGGATCGAACTGACGGTCCAGGACGTGTACTTCCTGACTGGTCTCCTGCCACTGGGGATGGTGGGAGACACACAGCCAGTATTGCCGCGGGGGTGACATATCATGGAGTTCGTGGAGCGTCATTGTCGACCGGGTCTCCAAGTCAAGGGGACTCGAATACCGGTCGGGGATCTAGAGAGGCTAGAAACCCGTGCAGTGGCCGCAGCTGTGCTGCGTATCCTGGGCAACCAGGCGCTCCATCACATCACTGGGGGGCAGATGATGATAGTGGAAAGTGTGCTGGGTGGGACCTACTATGGGTGGGCCCAAATGATGTTGGTGTCGCTAAAGCGAAAGTTGTCACTATGCAGGCGGCAGGTGAACCATGATTGCTCATATGAAACTTTTTTGTGTGCCTTCTTCTTTGAGAAGATCCCGACCTTGAGGCCTCATGTACAGCTTCCAGATGGGGGCCCGAGAGAGCCCATGATGCGTCATTGGGGACGGCTACTGTGCAGAGGAGAAGGAGAGGCGGTCGGGCGAGTGTTTGGACCGGAGTTTTTTGCCCATTGGGATCAGATGTCATTGTACATAGACGACTATCCCTATAGTGGGATGAGCTACTGTGGAGATCCGGACCTGCCACTTCCGCCTGGTCGAGTCTGGGGGCCCGATGGTAAGTGACAGATTGCTATTCTTGTGTGGGCATGTTAAAGTTTTGGAATAGTAATTGATGGTACTGATTCATATACTTTTGGTATGCAGATATAGCACCGGTAAAACCGGTCGGATATATGGGACGACCGGCAGCGTCTGGAGCTACAGGTTCGAGTGGGTCAAGAGCGGCGCAAAATGAGGATGCAGCCGCCCTGCTGGAGGACATCCGCCGTAGATGCGAAAGGTTGTTGACCGGAGTATTAGAGCGCGGGTGGCAGGACTTAGACGACCAGTTCCTAGAGCCATGTGTAGGTCTACCCTCGGAGTGGCGAGGTGTCATGCGGTGCATGGCGATGGCCGGTCAGGCTATGCGCGATCTACATGCTGCAGGGGCAGAGCCATTGGCCCAGGATCCTCCAGATAGTGATTAGGGGTGGGGCATGTGGTGCCCCTTATGATGTATGTAGGGGCAGGTGGTGCCCCCAGTTTTGGGTTTTTTGTAACATGCTATGGGAATGTCATATGTATCAGAGTAGATGGACTCTAAACACATGTTTTGCGACACATATTATGGATATGCATTGTTTTTTGATGGTTATGAATGTTATTGTCTTGTATGAAATGTGTGTGATAAATGCCAATCTAGAACATGGTTTGCAATACTATCTACATAGTGATTCTGTTCTCGAGGTACATGGTTGAAAGTTATGGTTTCAAATGCACGTATCAATATTTTCACTCGTAAATAACATCTAAACAGCACAGGGTTATGCACACGATAAACACCATTTAGTTGCATTACAAGAAGTAGGGAATCCAAACGAACGTGCAGATGGAGGATGCGATGAAAGAGGGCATCGGCTAAGAGACCACGCACTGCATCATATTCGGCCTGATTGTTGGTGGCAGAACCAATACATACCCCGTTAGAAAGAACAAGGGTATGCAAGGGGGTGAAGATGGCCCAACCTGCCGAGGCTAGATTCCTGGAGTAAGGACTTGCACCATCGGCGTAACCGATAAAGGGTGTGGACGGGGGGTCCTGCGGAATGGTGTGACAAGACAACAGATGAGGGGAGGAGAGGCAATGACAGCAGCGTGAGTGCACAGAAGTCATCGGGCGGCAACCGCAGGAGGGAGTGCAAGGAGCAGGATGACCATGACTCATATAGGGTGGTATATGAGGGCTATCGGAAGTATGGTGAGGACTCGGGCTGCGGAGGTCAACAGAGACACGGGTGGAGTGATCTCGTGTATGGGTAGGAAAGGGGTGGTCAAGGGACAAAACAGGGGAGGATGCAGATGGGCTAGGCTCCAAGTGTCTCGCAGAGGAGGATAGGTAAAGAATGGTTACAGTAGACTCCGTCATCTGAACATCAGGGGGGGGAATGTCGATGGGAGCGGGGGGATCCTCAGGCTGGCCTGAAGCGTACTGCGCGAGGATGGGAGAGGCGGATTGATTTTGTTCAACCTCATACTCTCGGATTACCTCTAAAGAGGCGTGGTAATGCGTCAGGTGAGGACAATGGTGGGAGTAATGGCCATGAACGCCGCACAAAGCACAGGGCTTTTTGGTGCAGAGAGTCTTGGGGTTCTTGGTTACGGACGAAGAAGGAATGGAGGCTTCAGGGACCGTAGACTCGGGGAACGCGACTTTAACCATGGGCTGAATATGGGGCAACTCGGGACAAGCATGGGTGGCATGAACGGTGACATCACATAAGGTGCAAGGCTTTGCGGACGGAGAAGGGGCCGGGTCAGTCGTGGTGGTCTTGTCTTTAGGTGCCTTTTTGCGGGCTTTTCCTTTCTTCCCGGGAGCCGTCACGACAGGAGAAGGGTCCTCTGGAGGTGCTGGGGTCACAGTGGCAATAGAGGAAGCTAGGGGGACCGGTTGAACCGGTGTCAAAGCCATATAGGGCTTGGGATGACCAGGAGGGGTGGCGGCTGGGGGATCAAGGTACCAGACCGGTATGCCCAAGGTCAAGTTAGGGAGAGAGAGGGTGGCCATGACGGGGACAGAATATACTCCGGGAGGGGGAGCTAGGAAAGGGATCTACCTAGCAGGGTAATGACCAGGAGGGACGGCTTCGGGATGGTTAAGGCCAGGAGGAACCGATCCAGGAGGATAAAGGGGTTCAGGGATACTAGCTGTAGGGGTAGGGACAAAAGGAGGAGGTCCGGCTGGCTTAGATGAATGGCTAGGAGCAGGTTGCGGAGGGCGAGGGGGAGGTTGCTGACTAGCTGAGGCAGGCCGCTTACGGGTAGCCTGGGACGATTGCATCATGCAAACATTCGATGAGCTGGGATCAGTGACAGGAGGGGGGGGAAGGTTAGGGAAAGTTCCAAGCAGGGAGGAATCTTTGTAAACGCCGAGGGAGACACTGGTCAAGGAATCGACGGTTTGCTTGTTGGCTACAGAAGAGATGGTTGTCTCAGGGGAGGTCTGAGATTTTGGCTCATGATATGTCAACTGGTCAATGGTGACTATCTTTCCATTATGGGGGAAAGACATCTTGTGAAAGACCGCGGATGGGACAACGGACATAGCATAGGTGTAGCTTCGCCCCAAGAGAATGTTGTAATCTAGCGGGGCGTCGATGACTTCAACGTCAACACAAACAGTCTTACCAGCGAGGGTGATAGGGAAATTACGAAACAGGCCAATGGGATGGGAGGCATGACCGTCCCACGCTCGAAGGGTGATCGTGGAAGGGGCCAGCTCAAGGGATCCGAGTTGCTTCCAAACCGAAGCGGACATCACGCAGGTGGATGCCCCCTCATCAATGATACACTGGGACACGTTGGCTTTCCGGATTTTGACTCGGATTTGGAAGGCGATAGAAGGAGGGAGAGGAGGATGGTCCGATTGAGTGGCGTCGAAAACAATCATTTGGTCATCAGCAGGATCTACAACGCCCATGGCAGATAGTAGAGCCTTCTTTTGGGAAGGGCACGACTGGAGGAGTTCCAGTGTGGAAATGGCGACAGGAGATTGCGCCAAATCATCTACTATGCTATACGAATGAGCAGCTTGACTGGAAGCAGCATTTCGACGTAATGGTCCCTTAGGAAGCTTGGTATGAACCTCAAATTTGGGTTGAGGGATATGTAAGGGGACACTGGGTGTCGAAAGAGGCTCTATAGAACCTGAAGAAGGAGGCTCGAGGACAGAATGAGTAGGAGGCTTGGGGTACTGGCGAGACCGAGTTTGAAGGTGAAGATAGACGGACGGGTTAGGATCGGAGTGCATCATAAGGATCTGGTAATCAGAGGAACCAGAAAGGGAAGGGGGGGTGGCTACCTGGCTGTCGGGCAGTTGGGTAGCCACGAATCCTTGGTGAGGGAAAGGATCAGTAAACACAGCTGGCTGGGTAGTGGCCACATTAGGAGGAGCATGAGGGGAGGCGTGCTGTCTGCGCAATGTGGCTTGAGACTCCCACATCTGCCGCATCTGGGGTAAGAGGGGACAATCGTGGGTGTAATGACCATAAACACTACAACACGAACAAGGCTTACTTGTGTGAAGCGACCTGTCCGGCTTGGGCTGAGTGCCCTGTTGCTGGTTGGCAGTGTTAGGGTCCACACTAGGATTGGGTCCACGGGTACCAGGGGCAGATTGGTTTGGATTGCCTCTCTGCCTTCTTTGAGAAGAAGGGGGATTAGTCGCGCCCTGCTGTGCAAATACTTGCCCTGGAGGGGGCTGTAGGTGCTGGTGCTGGGTTTGATGAGGCAAGGGAGGAGGGAGCGCATATGCTGGAGGAGCTGGCGCACCAGGCTGCGGATAAGGGTAATGGGTAGGTTGGGAAACATTGAGTTAAGCAGGAGGTTGGGCAAAAGGAGGAGGCATGCCGTATCTTGGATACATGCTACCGGGAGGGGGGAGAGTGCTGGAGGAGCTGGCCCCTCCATGAGGGAGACCATAGCCCATAGGAGGTTGAGCGTACGGATGGGAAAGGGCTCCAACGATACCGTCGGCGGAATGAGATGCCCCCGGGGCGTTAGCGCCACCGGGCCTGGGGAGGTCAGGAAGGACGGTATAAACATAACCAGATTGAGCGTAGATCAGGTCATATTTCAAGGCTATCTGGAGGGCAGCTTCTTCGGTTTGAGGAAAATGGGAGGCGACATCCTTGCCGATGGGATCCGGAAGGGTGCGAAGGAACCAGTCCATATAAATCCGATCTTCGAAGGGAGGGGCTCGACATAAGCTCCGTCTTCTTCGCCACTCTTGAAAATTGGCGGAAAGGCGGGTTGAAGAGGATTGCTTGAAGGAAGTCAAGAGCTCCGTGCCATTGTCGTATCGGAGAGGGAGCTGGAAATAGGACAAAAAGGCTTGGGCAAGGGTCATAAAGGTGGTATGGGACGAGGTGGCTTGTTCGACATACCATTTAGAAGCTTCGTCGGTAAGCGTGCGTTGGAACAAACGAAGACGGATGGAGTCATCGGTAATGGAATTGGAAGAACACCACATGTGGAAAGATCAGACATGATTGGTTGGATCTTCTCCAGCTTGGCCTTTGAATTTAGGGATATCGGAAGGGAGCTTGGTTGGCATGGCAGGCCAACCAACATTGTGGCAGATAGGGTCGTTGATCAACTGATTGAAATCGGGGAGGCTGAGGCCTGCAATGTACGGCAGCAATGGGGTGGCCGGGGTCGTTCCTGTGGCGGTTCTGCTAGTAGTCGGGCTGGAATTAGGGCCGGGAGAGCCGCTAGCATTAGGCCCTGGACCAGACATGGTGAAGGTGACAGGGGGAGAACTAAGAGGAGAAAGGGAACCCGATGAATCAAGAGAAGAGTCAGAGTGCAGACTCGAAGGAGGAATGGCTCAACGACGGCGGGTCGGAGCAGGTCGATCGACCGGAAACTGAGGGTGAAGGCCAAGAAGTCTCCGGAAAAGGCGCCTTGGGGGCGCAATGACGACAGGAAGAAGGAAACCGACAGGGGCAGAAAGGGACAAAATCAATTGAGGTCAAGGGCAGAAAAGGTGCAGTGATAATTGATTTTAGAGTCTTTTCCAGGCGGTGTTAACCAGGTGCTTCTTCGCTTAGGGTCAGTGTGTGGCGTGCGTTAATTTTAATTTTTAAACCCTTTCCGTTTTGAGAGCAAGAAAAAAGTGTGTTGTGTAGCTGAAAATAAACCTACAGAGAACAGTATAAAATGCTGAAATAACAGAAAAATAATAGCTACTTGTGCATCTATCTAACCCAAGAAGGCGGGTCTCTCAAAACTAATCTGAAAAGAAAGGGAAAAATCTAGGCAAAACACACAGAAAAGAGGCCAATAGATCTAAGGTCAAAAGGGACGGGGATCTAAAGGGTAAAGCTGCTGAAAAGAGGTGCAGATCACAGCCAAAAGATAGAGGCAAGGTGGCTGGAAAAAGGAAGGAAATCAGCAAAAAATGGAGGGGGCAAGGTGGAGGCCCTAAAATTAGATCCAAACAAATATTCAGGAGGTGATTTGAGAGGTAGAAGAGCTGATTTCAATGGATCTGAAAGGGAGGTAACAGATCTGGAAAAAAGGAGGCTGAAGCTCTGAAAAACAGACGGCTGAAACAACTAAAACTCTTCCACAAAAAGTGGAGGGTACTAAAGCCCTATGGGGCTAGGTTCCCACTTAGATGAGTAAAAACAGATCAGAACTTGGTCAAAGCGGGCTGAGACAGAGGCTGGAAAACCCTGACAAAAGCTGCAGCAGAACCTAGAAAAATTGCAGAAAAATCACTGAAAAACTGGCAGGTCGTAGTTTCTGACCTATTTTCAGTGCAGGTCGCAGAAAAGGGGCAGAAAAGTGCGACCTGGAGGTCCAGGTCACAGTTTATGGGCCAAAAAGTACGACCCCCCGCTCCGGTAGTCTCGGCAGCAGATTTTCAGAAAAGTTGTCGTCTCAGTTGCGGCTGGTGTCGCTTACCTGCGCAATAGGGCCAGAAACACACGGAAGTTAGAAATTTTAATTTTTTAGGGTTTTATGTGAGAAAAACAACATAAAAATAGGAAAAATAAACAGCTGAAAAGAAGCCCTAGGGTCTGAAGTAGCTGGATATGCAAGAATATGAAAAACGACAGTGGTCGTAATTTAAAACCCGTGTGGAGTCGCCGTTTCTTAGTATGAATCCTTTGTCGAAGTGTACGAAAAAGGACCACTTTAGCTATGCATAACTAATAGCCCTAACAACAAAAGTGGCTACCAATATCTTCAGATCTGTGGTTAGTTAGACATAAAAGAGCTGCAAAAACCAGATCTATGCATGGAAAGACATTAAGCAGAAAGAATAAGGGTTTGCTCCATATACCAATAGACAAGACAAGAACAATTTTTGAAAGAATTTTTATATTAATGGGGCACCCGGGAGGAAAACAAGAAGGTGTATCCAATTCTCCTCAGTGGGATGGGTTCTTGGAGGTCCTCAGCACTTCAGATCTAAGATTTCTCTCTCTTGTTGGTGTAGAAGACCCACACAAAGAATGGAACTCAAAGGGAGCTCACACAGCAAATGGCAGAAAATGGTGACCAAGTGTATAGATCCAGAGTGATCTAATAGGCAACAAAAGGTGAAGAATGGTAGGAAAAACCTCCTATTTATAACAAAATATTGGGTCATTCTAGATCTTGGTGCATGGGTTAACCAGATCTAGATCCACTTTTTATGGAATATTTTATTATATTTGTTGGAGGGAAAAGGTATTTGACTTGGGTCAAATCCCTTAATTTGTCGAAAATAAATAAATAAATGATTTATTTATCTTTTTAAGGAAGCGGTTAGAAGATAATCAAATAAATAATGATTTATTTAATTATTTAAGAAAGTGGTTGAAAGATAATTAAATAAATAGTGATTTATTTAATTATTTGTGGGTGATTTGGTCATATTTAACAAGGAATATCATCTAAATAAGGTTTAAATAATTATTCCTAGAAACTAATAAGATAAATAAAGGTTTATCTAATTAATTTCTTTGATTTTGGGTTAAATATGACTGGGAATAATAATTAAATTATGGTTTAATTAATTATTCCATGAGGAAAATCAAACAAATATAGGTTTGTCTAATATTTCCTTTTGGGGTTTCCCGTTTTAACATAGTGAAAGCAGTTTTACTTAGGGTAAAACTGGTCTTACATGGTGTACTTGGGTCCATCTAATGATAATAGGTTAGATGACCAAAAAATGGTGTAACA
>CM076575.1:713122120-713311570 GCA_034641835.2 Pinus albicaulis | reverse complement strand
CGCACATGGATTGAGAGATCAGGATAGGTTGGATGGAACATCCAACTTTGTCATCTGGAAGGCCAAGATCCTGTCAGTGTTGGATGATCATCACATCAAGCATCATGTCTTGAATGTAGTTGTTGTCCTTGTTGATGTTGATGCTCTTAAGAAGTACTAAGAGGCTCAAGCGAAGGAAAAACACATGATCATGGAAGGAGTCAAGGATCATGTGATCGCACATATTGATAAGAAGAACACAACAAGGGAAATGTGTACTTCCTTGACCACGATGTACCAGGGAACCTCCTTCTAGCGGAGGATGTTTCTTGAGAATCAACTGAGACTGTTTCAGATGTAAAAGGGAGAAGAAATTGACCCCATCCTTATCACATTGAGAGTGATCCAAGATCAACTGGATTCTGTAGGGGCTACACCAAATGATGGACATATGGCCAGGACTGCCGTGAATGCTGTCACGGAAAACTGGGAAACC
The DNA here is from genome assembly GCA_034641835.2 of Pinus albicaulis. Classification (NCBI taxonomy): domain Eukaryota; kingdom Viridiplantae; phylum Streptophyta; class Pinopsida; order Pinales; family Pinaceae; genus Pinus; species Pinus albicaulis. The sequence continues at coordinate 713,311,095 of CM076575.1, read as the reverse complement.
TTTGTCCAAGGTATTTTGGGCAGAGCCGCTCTTCCAAACTGGGAGGACATGTGGGCAGCTCTTCGACAAGAAGAGATCAGAAGGTTGACCAAGGTGGGAAACATCAGTACAGAGATCAAGATCAAGAAGGAGGAAGAGGAAGATGCGGCTCTTGCATTTAAGGGACAACATGGGAAGAAAAGAAGGAAGAAGGAAGACCTCTCGAAGTTCAGATGCTTCAAGAGTGGAGAATTGAGACATTTCACCACACAATGTCCTCAAAAGAGGAAGGGCAAAGAAGATTATGATTCGAAGGTTGCTGCAATGAAGGATGATGACAACGATGATGATGATTTCACCATGAGTGCTCATGTGCCTTGAGAGAAGAGGTGGGGCGACATTGATCTGTAGTTCTTTTGAACTTCAGTGGTGGGGGCAAGATCCTTGGGGTGCCCAAACTCTTGGATCACATACGAGCTACTGGAGCCCTTAATGACAATACCAGGATGACTGGAGTCAGTTGGTGTGAGGAGGATGAAGCAAAAATGGCAGAGTTAGGACGTTGAAGGCTAAAGCAGCGCAAAACGGATGCAACAACAACCCAGTGGTTGATGGACTTCAACAACGCTGTGCTTACATAGTGCAGAGCAACAACAACGCAGAGCATCAGAGGGTCAGTGCAGAATTAGCAGCAGAGGGAGCTTCACCATTGAAAGGCATCCATATTGACTTGTATGTCAGGATTATGGGATGTTTTCAGTTGCTTAACTGTCAACAACTGAGTTGTAGTGCGACAATTCGCAGTGGCAGTGCTATGGGAAGCATGATGCAACATTTGAGAGGGAGATGGAGTACAGATGATGCAGTGACAAGTGGCAACGTCATGGGAATGAGTACAGAAGGAAACAATGCAATGGATAAGGGGCAGCAATCAAGCATCAGTAGCGCAAAGGATCGACGTCGTAGATCAGGGTGATTCTGGTATAGAAGTATTGCTATAGCACATTCCTCACTAAGAGGGAGCGTTGATTCTTGGGTAGTATCGGATGTGATTTGGCTCCGAAACTTTGTGAAGGGGCTATAATACATGAGAATTCCAAGACTCATAAATCATTTGGAGAAATTCCACCCATAGCTTAAGTTATTAAAATAATTAATTATTTTAAATGCAGCCTAAGTTAAAACTTAGTGAATTTAAAGAATTAAAGTGAATTAATTTAACATGTGGGAGAGGATGTTCTAAGTGAAGAAGATAAAGTCTTTTCTAATCTTAGCCGTCGATTAGAGATTAGATCATGACCATTGATTCACCAATATGAAAAATATAAAGGAAGGCTTAAGGGTCAGTTGGAGAACACACACAGTGAGTCTAAGAGATCAAATTCTTTTGACAAAGTAGTGCTCAGACGAAGATCAGATCTGAGTGATTCAGTGCAGCAGTGAGGGGCATATGCAGTGATTAGTTGGAGGAACAAGAGTACATAGCAGAGAAAGGGCAGCAGAGGGACCAACGCAGCTACTAGGAGAGGTGACGCAGACCCCAGAGAGTGTGATGTAGGCCCATGTAGGGTTCACGCAGGGGCTGTGCAGTGTCTCTGAGAGACAATCTAGATTTAGCTAGAGACTGGGGTTTCTGAGCTGGGAGGGCTGAAACTTAGTTTCTGAGAGGCAAATCAATGCAAAGAAGGGGTGACACAATCCTCAACTAGTCCCACGCAGGCCTACGCATCTACTGCTTAGAGGCTATTGGGGCTTCACCATTTTTTGATCTGGATTAGCCGAGACTTGTTGTGTGAGGTAAAAATCACAATTTATTTCTGTCTTCCGAGGTTTTTCTCTGCTGGGCAAGCCAGATTTTGGCACCCTATATGTACTCAGAATAATGCTACTTAATAATATAAACCCTCAGATTTGCTACACCAATTTACCCGCATTAGGTTTTTTCGGTGACATTTGTCCGAAAAATACGTGTGTCCTTTGTCTAAATATGGCACTTATTTTTCAGTACTTGATCTGTATAATTGTGTAGGTTGCAGTGTATTTGCATTAATATTTTTATTGAAGATTCAAAAAAATAACTTGTAATTTAAATAAGGCAAGTGCATAATGCAAATCAGATTTACTATAGTAGAATTTATGTTGGTTTAGATCCATAAATTTTCACAATTTGCAGTCCTTGAGTAGCTTCAGCTGCTTGGAGAAATTTCCAATAGTAGTCAGATAATGTTTCCCTTTGGGAACTGAAAAATACTCTTTCTCTCTACAATTTACCTCACAATACATAACAATAGCGCAAATGTACAACAAGCCTAAATCACAAAGTTTTTCCCTAACCTCTGATTTGGAAATTTCCTTCTACCTACAACTATAATCTCCTATTACAATAGTGTTTTAAGAGGTTTTAGTTGCAGAGAAAAGGAATCCATTCTCCCTTCACAAACCACTATTTATAATTATAAAAATGAATTCTAAATAGGAGAGCTGTTGAAGAACGAATCTGCTTCAAAAATTTTCATTGGTCAAAATTCTTTCTTCTCTAGCTGGAGCAATTTCATTGATTCAAATATTCTCTTCTTGATCTTTCCAACTGCTCTCTTGCCAACAACCAATCAAAAGTAAATTAAAATGAAAATGAAAATCATAAATGCCAAATATGGAAAAACCAATCATCTGCTATCAAATTTTAAATAAATAAATAAATAAAAAGAAATATAAGATTTCCATTTATCCTTGTAAAGATATTAATGGTCAAAGAGAATACAGTCGAATGTATCTACAATACATATAGGTTTTGAGCAAATGGAAATGCAAAAAATTAAACTCAGAAAATTAGTTTTGGTTACAATTTCGGAGTTCAATTTTTCTGCTAAATTTTAGATTAATTTAATGACCGAATCTGGTCATGAAACCACTTCAGAGATATTCTTCATGATTTTATCTATCTAACGAGCCGTCCTGGGCCTCATTTTTCCAAGTAAAACTCAACTAATGAGCTTCCAAAGTTGAAAAGTCAAAACTGCCAGAATTCTGAAAAAATAGCTGTCTAGACTAAAATTATGAAAATTTAATTAATTTTTTTAATTATAATCCTAATTAATTGGTAATTAATAAATTTATTTATTAAATATATCTAATTTAATTACAATTATTAATTTAATTAATTAGAAATTAATTTAATTATATAAATTAAATTAGATATTCCGTTATAGTTAATTAAAAGTTAATTTAATTACAAATTAAATAAATATATATATACTTTATTGAATTAAATTAAATGTTACATTATAATTAAAAACATTATTATTTTTTTAAGTCCAAATGGATGGGCTAGTGGCTATGATAACTCATTAGAGTCTCGAAAAAACATGGAGAGGAAGGCTTGAATTAATATTGGGTATCGGGATTTTTAAAATTGAACGTTTTGACATAAAACAAAAATGCTATGGTTTGATATGTTATATCGGGATTTTATATTTATTGGATTTTTTTATTATTATATTGGGACTTGATGTCATTGCAGGTTTGAAGAATGTTTCATTGGAGTTTTTATAAAAGAATAAGGGAGGAGGTGAGGTGAAATGGGTTTACGTGGAGAGAGACTCATTTATTATAAACTATAATTATTTGGGAATTAAAAATTTGATAAAATGAATTATCATTATTTTGCCATTTTGAGATTTTGGGTCTTGTAATTTTTTTTAAAAATTGGAAATTGGTATAAATTGTCGAGATCCTGAAAACAAATAATTTTAACTGTTCTACAATTTGGCATAGTGATTTTGTAAGACCGTTAGTAAAAAATGAATTAACTAGTAAAAACTTAACTATGAATTAATATTTACAATCAATTACTAATTTATTTACAAAAATTAAAATAATATACATTTTGTATCTTTTAAACTTAGGAGGTAAAAATTATCAAACTTTAGATGAGTACCATTTGCAAACCGTGTAACCAAATCAAATGAAACAAGAACCAATGGAAAACTTGCAAAAATTCAATTTCAATAAAAATAATAAAATAGAAATCCGACGAAAATGAAAATTTGGAAAAATTGTAGGACACTTAACCAAAAGAAAATATAAAAAAGGTGATTTAGCCAAAAATTTATGGAAAAGGTCTTCATTATATGAAATAAATAAGTCAAAAATGGGGGGGAAGGGGGGCGGAAAGGGTTGATTTTTCAGCTCAATAGATCTTAATGCCTTAAATGTTATATGGTTGATGTCTTATGTGCAATTATTGAATGATGGAATAATAAATAAGAATGCAAAAATATCAAAATCATAAAAAATATTGATCAATATAGAAGACCTTTGTAAAATCAACATGATATTAGATAGAGGATTCAAGAGCAACATTTATCTGGATTTTCAAGGAAAGGTCATCAATGAAATTGAAGTTTTGGTCAAAATCCTTCGGCCTTGAATAGGGTGAAATAAATCTTAGTATAGTTTATGTCCTCAAATATTATAGACCGAAGCTCAAAATCCCTCTGTAATCTTAGAGAAGTACAGAGGTTTGAGAACCTCTTAATGGAATACTTCAGAAGGTCGAAGCTATAGATTAATAATGGAATAATCCTAAGTCCTGTTGTGAAATGTAACTAGGTCGGTCTTCATAATTATGTAATTATGAAAAGAAGGAGACAAAGATAATAAAATGTAGTTTGTTGCACTTGCTTCTTGGGTTTCATGAGCAAGATTTTTATGTAGATAGAATTCTTCTTGATGTTTATTAGGTTCTTGTCTTCTAGGTATAAATAGGATTAAGTGTCAAAATCATGAAGGATATAGTTCAGATGGATATGCTCCAAGACCGTGTAAAGAAGCTTTAAAAAAGCCTTCAAAATATGTTGGAAGACAAGCTACTAATACAGTGAAAAGAATGTTGGAATATAAGTGAAGTAATGCCTCATAAAATGACGGAGAACATAAACTACAAGTTGGCCTAAATACCAGTTGATTGGTCGGCTCAATAGCTAGACAAGTCATCTATATAAATTATTTTTCTGCGGCTCATTTGGAGCACAAGATTTGCGGACAAGTCTGAGGTTGGACAACGTGGAAAAGGGAGCAACTAATGCGGACAAGTCTGAGGTTGGACATCGTGGAAAAGGGAGCAACTAATGCAGACAAGTCTGAGATTTTATAGCATCCAAAAGTGTGGATCTAAGGACATGGTTTAGTGCGGATTGAAGAGCACAAAATTGCGGAAAGAATAGGAAGGATATACTGCGAATAGGTGTAGCAAAGGACAAACTTCGGATAGGTGCAACAAGGGACAGATTTGCGGATTAATAAAGCTGGTTTGCGGATAAGTGCAGAAGGGTACAAGTGTAGATATTTTTGAGCTCTAAAATATCTATTGTAAGAATTTGTCTAAGTCTAGAGAGTGATCTGAAGGTGATATTCAGGGATTTACCTTCCTAACCACATTGCAAGATATTCAGTTACAAGTAAATCAATTCTATCTCTACATTTGTATAGGTACTTTGATAATTGACTTGATGAAGGATTAACTAAGAATACATAAGCAAGCTCACAAGTAATTATCAGGAAGATAATTTTTGTATTAATCTTAAGCCCTCCAAATTCTCAACATGGTATCAGAGCTATGGCAAAAGACAATCACCTTATTGACAAGAAGATTTTGGAATTAGAGAAAAGTTACTGTCTAAGATCAAATTCAGAGAGAAGAAGTTTGGTGCTTTTACAAAGAAGAAGTTGGGTGCTATTGCAGAGATACAAGCTCGGTGGTATTGATACAAGTTCGATGCAATTTCAGTGATACAAATTCTCAACACCTTCAACATCGTGCATCAAAGTAATTGGGTTAAGGAAATCTAAGGGTCATCTCTGTCTATACTTTAGATAGGCCGAGGAATTCTTTAGTAATATACAGGTCTACCATACAGTGCAGATAAGGGTGATTGAAAGTTTGCAATGTGTGCTAAAAATATTGGTCTTGAGCTAACAGATTTTAGATAACTTAGAAAAGAACTAAAGATATACATCAAATCAAGAAAGATCTTTTTATTGAGATTAAGGATAAGAAGACTGTAAGAAGTTGAGGCTGGGAGTGCAGAAAATAAGGCTTTATCATCATTACAACAAAGATCTAATCCTTACCCTCGAAGAAGATCATTCAAAGAGAAATCACTAACACATCTTTTCTCCACCGCCATCAAATAAATCAAGCTGAAGACCTTATCTTCACTTATCAAGTAAGTATCTTTCATTCTATAATCAAATTTGGTTAAATGACTTTGTTTTGCAGGGAAATATATAAAATGGTTAGGTTACCAAGAATCCTTGCACGAGGAGGATAGTCACAGTCCTAGAAGAAAGCAAAGTCATGAAAAATCTATGAAGGATTGGAGACATCAAGAGAATATATGATAAGCTGGAAGAACTATTCTATGCAAAAAATAAGGTTATGTCACTTAGACCAGATTTTCACAAAATTGAGGTATCAAAGGATGAAGGGATATTTTCATAAGATCTCAACTGTGAGATCTGGAAAAGATGATAAGATGGACAACATAACAAATAGACAATAAAATTACCTCATTCAACTAGTGGTATCTATACTATATGGAAAAAGACAAATCAAGGGAAAAAATGTTGAAGGATAAGAGACTCAAACATTTGTAGAAGGAAAAAGGGAAGTTGAAGAAAACTTGTCCTAAAGGGAAAAATCTCAATAGGAGAAAGAAAAGAAGATTTAAGGAAAATCACACAAACTTATGAATATGGAATTGATTTATGTTGGTTATATGATAGGAAGCAATGTAGCTTCCTGATCTAAGTATGGCAGGAACTTCTGGTGAGTCAGCTCCGGGAAAACCTCTTTGACAAAATTTAAGAAAGTAGTCATCAAGAGCAACGGTCATCATAGAAACATACTTCTGGGATGTGATGACATATTGATGAAACAAGCCAAGGGAATGAAGCTATTCATTCCTAAAAATTTCTACAGGATGACTCAAGGGAAAAAGGTATGAGGTATGTATATATTTATATGCTGACATTGGATGCTGTGATGTCATATTATATGGTTGCAGGTAATGAACTTATGTACTTAGAAGTATGAACTATAAAAGAGTATCTCTCAGTGCACGGACATATGAAATCAACATAATATATCCTGATGGTATATGAGGTGGTTGTTGAAAGTTATTGGAAATGGAAAATTGGCAGAAAGGAAGATATCATGAAATGAAGCCATGTCTTGAGGCAGGTAACATTCAAAGGGTAAGTAGATGTGACTAGAAGATCTCCTGGGAAGATATGTAAACTTCGACGAAAGTTTGGAAACCCTTAGCAAAAACATATCATTAGGAGATGTGTCAATCTGTATAAAGGATACCGATGCCTACAGGAAGAAGTCATGGTGAAAGATCATCACTAAGGTAAATTTCGTTCTAAAAGTTAATATGAATATGTTTATCTGGATGAATCTGTGCAGGGCTTCTAATCATGAGAAAGGATGTATGATCCTTGGAAATGATTCGAAGGAAAGCAGCATGGCATAACAATGGACCAGATAAAGGAAGTCTGATGAATCACTCTGATAGCTGACATGACTCAAGATGGAAGTGATGGATGATCTGTGCCCTATGAAGCTAAAAGTTGGAGATTCCTCATATCGAAATCCATGACATCGAGAACAGGAATTCTTCATGAGAAGCTGGGTGTCTCACCATTGCTGCTAGAGGTCCCTGGTTAAGAGGGAGCCTGATGGTAAGTTTCTTACTTGGAAGAAACTTGGTAATTCCTAAGAATGAGATTATGTACATTCTTTGTATAAGAATGAGTACATTCCCTTGTGGAATAAGGTCATCCCTGTTTGAGAGGGAGAGATAGACACATCATTCTGATCTTGGGAAGACAAAATGGAGGATTGGATAATCATCTGCCATTCGATACTCTTTGAGAATGTGATAGGGAATTCAAGATAAGAGTAGTCGGGGATCGATATTCTTTGAGGGCTAGCTACCCAAGAGAAGAATAGTCCAGGAAGGTCATACTTTGGGAACACCTGGGTGGAGTATGTACCTTGGAGAGGCAATGCCGAAGGTGTCTATAAGTCATGTGTCTCTCCAGCATTGAAGCCCATTGTCTCGTTGAAGAGATGGGGCTCTTAGTCAAGGCCATGCACTAGTACAATGCTGGTTAATATGATGCGATTACCAATCCGATTTTTCTTATGAAGTTCTTTAAGTTTGAAAGTGATCATGTAACTAAATGAATACCTCCCTAGTTAAGAGGGAGTGTTGTGAAATGTAACTAGGTTGGCCTTCATGATTATGTAATTACAAAAAGAAGGAGACAAAGATAATAAAATGTAGATTGTTGCACTTGCTTCATGGGTTTCATGAGCAAGATTTTATTATGTAGATAAACTTCTTCTTGATGTCTATTAGGTTCTTGTCTTCTAGGTATAAATATGATTAAGTGTCAAAATCATGAAGGATCTAGTTCAGATGGATATGCTCCAAGACCTTGTAAAGAAGCTCTCAAACAACCTTCAAAATATGTTGGAAGACAAGCTCCTAATACAGTGAAAACAATGTTGGAATATAAGTGAAGTAGTGCCTCATAAAATGACGGAGAACATAAACTACAAGTCAGCCTAAATACCAACTGATTGGTCGGCTCAATAGCTGGACAAGTCATCTATATAAAAGACTGTTCTGCGGCTCATTTGGAGAACAAGATTTGTGGAAAAGTCTGAGGTTGGACAACATGGAAAAGGGAGCAACTAATGCGGAAAAGTCTGAGGTTGGACAATGTGGAAAAGGGAGCAACTAATGCGGACAAGTCTGAGGTTGGACAACATGGAAAAGGGAGCAAATAATGCGGACAAGTCTGAGATTTTATAGCATCCAAAAGTGAGGATCTAAGGACAGGGTTTAGTGCGGGTTGAAGAGCACAAAATTGCAGAAATAATAGGAAGGATAGACTGTGGATAGGTGTAGAAAAGGACAAACTTCAGATAGCTGCAACAAGCGACATATTTATGGATTAATAAAGCTAGTTTGCGGATAAGTGCATAAGGGTACAAGTGCAGATATTTTTGAGCTATAATATATATATTGTAAGAATTTGTCTAAGTCTAGAGAGTGATCTAAAGGTGATAGAAAGTAAGGAAGGTAAATCAAAGATTTACCTTCCTAACCACATTGCAAGATATTCAGTTACAAGTAAAATCAATTCTGTCTCTACATTTGTATAAGTACTTTGATAATGGATTAAGATTCGCTATAAGTTGATAGGTAACTGAATAACCTGTAGATGATGGATTAAGATCAGTTTATGGTTGAGCCATGAAATGTAGCTCAACATGTGTTGAAGTACCAACATGGTACAACTGGTCATGGCATATTCAAATATGATATCAAATTGATAGGTATAGTTGTATGGCAAGTATTGTTGAAAATTGAAAGAGTTTGTATATCACTTATGATTAGGATTTGCTATCATGGATGAGCAGGAAGAAAAAATTTGTTGCACTTAAAGTCCAAGTATGTTGCAACGTGAAAGATGAAGCATTATGACTGTAGCTTGTAGGATTGGTTGATTAGGTGTGGGTGACAACAAGATGGCAGGTCAGGGAAGCTTGATATTTAGTGCCAATATAGGGTACATGAAGAGAGAAGTAAGGATCAAGTACATATCCATTTATGAGAAGACAACTAATATCTTGATGAATTCGTTTCCCTCAGGGAATTTCATGTACTTCAAAGAAAATATGGGGCTTGTGTGTTGGAAACTATATCACTACTAAGAGAGGGGGGGGGGTGGGTGAATCAGTAGTGAAGGAACTTTTAAATTTTTATTCAAATAATTAAATATTCAAACCATGCATAGAATGAAGCACATAAGAAAAGATTAGAACATAAAAAAATTAAAACCATGCAAACATTCAACACAAGAGACAAAAACATTTCTGATGGAAAACCCTCCTCCTGGATAAAAAGCCACCCTTACTGCTGCTGTGTTGCTCAATATATTTTTTTAATCTACTGAATAAATTATACATGGATTAGCTTACAACCATAAGTTGAAATACTGGGCTTCCTTCATAGTATCCTGGAACCTATCAGTTAGGAAGTATGTTTCTCTCACAGATCTATGGAAACCTATCCGCTGGAAGCCCCCACGACTAATGATCCTCACCCAACTCCCAATTGACTATCCAACTCCTATTGGATGGAGATATGTTCTTTCTATTGAATCCATAAAATCATTGTGTACTATGAATCATCCACACCTTCACTTCCTCCATGTTAACCATGTTTCATATATTTTCAAACTGGGCTCTCTATCCTCTCAACACGAACACAACAAAGATCTCTTCAAAGAACAAAATCAAAACCAAAAACTACATCACAAAAATGCATCGCAATCTCACCAAAAACTGCATAAAGTAATATATTCAATACATTAGCTAAAACCGTCTCTACAACAATTAAAAATTCTCACAGCTACATGTCGCACTCAAACAATAAGCTGGATAATATACTAGGAGAAAACAATCTCTAAATTTACCTGCAATTTCACAACAAAAACACCTTCTACGAATCCACACTTCATCTTATCACTCACTACACAAAATGTTGGATGAAACACATTTATGCTATCTACTGCTATAGCTGAAAAATTCTTTAGAAAATCTGCAACACAACCCTCACACAACTTGCACACTCTTTTCCACTCTCACACTTACTCAACACATAAAAAGAACCAACCCAATATTATCACAAAAGTATATGTCAAATTATCCTCAACAATCTCAAAATCAATACCACAAGCAGATACCATGGTTATACCAATACCCAAGACACCTGTACCATGGTAATGTCCAATCCAATACCATAGGAAAATACCATGGTTCTACCAATACCTAGGACACTTGTACCATGGGGCGGATATGTGAAGATGTGTTACACTTTTGTGAGAATCGAGGGCAGAATTTTTTTTTCGGCAATAGTTTGGTCGAACTTTCTTAGAAAGTTTGGCCGAACTCGTGCTTCCATTTAGATTGACGACACACTGACGACATGGGCAAACAGAATTTTTGTCAGAGATGGGAAAACTGGCAACAAAATTTTGGTCGAACTTTGAGTTCGGCCGAACTTTTACTCTTAAAATAGTTCGGCCGAACTAGTTTCTATAAATAATCGCCCGCGAAGTTTATTTTTTTACCGGTCTGTTTGTTCGTGTGTTTTTCTGTCTGTGCTGCTGCTGGTCTGTTTGTTCGCGCGTTTTTGTTTGTGCTGTTGCTCCCGTCTGCGCTGTTGGTCTGCGGTGACTTCAAGTGACTGCAATACCAGGTATTTGTCCTGCTCTTTATTCAACATATTCAACATCCTATTTTTCCTGCTCTTTATTCAACATATTCGGCATGCTCTTTATCTGTGTTAGTAGTTATGTATTTTTAGTGCTGCCTGTTGCTTCAGTTGTAGGAATGATGTTAGATGTATCATGTGAATGTCAAGATTTAAATATTTAACCGTGGTAAATATCATATGCTGTGCAAAATTACCCAAATTAATACATCATTCTATGGAATTTTTGTTATTTTTTGTGAAGGTGAATAATAACCGTGGTAACCTGATTTTGTTCGTGCGTTTTTGTCTGTGCTACTGCTCCTGTCCGCGCTATTGGTCTGCGGTGACTTCAAACGACTGCAATACCAGGTATTTGTCCTGCTCTTTATTCAACATATTCGGCATGCTATTTGTCCTGCTCTTTATTCAACATATTCGGCATGCTCTTTATCTGTGTTAGTAGTTATGTATTTGTAATGCTGCCCGTTGCTTCAGCTGTAGGAGTAATGTTAGATGTATCATGTGAATGTCAAGATTTAAATATTTTAACCGTGGTAAATATCATATGCACTACAAAATTACCCAAATTAATACATCATTCTATGGAATTTTTGTTATTTTTTGTGAAGGTGAATAATGCATGCATGATAAATACCTCCAGATGTAATGAAATAGCCATCCATATGTTTACATCATAAACCCAAAATTGGACTTCAACTAGACACAATACATCATCATGACTAAATTACATATTTGTAGCCCCAAATTTCGTGAAACACGGGAACAAGAGGCTCACAAAATATCCAATTAAAATTCATATTCTGAGCACTTTATTGGGAAAATATTCTATACTAGTATTTCATATGATGGAAACAAAGTTTGATTTCTGGCAGGAATGGTAAACTATACTTCTCCTCAATTGCCTTTAGTATAGTTTTAATATAATGTAATGCCTAGTTAGGATCATAAAAAAATGATATTCTGCTAGCATTCTTCAAGGGAAATTTCTACTTTGAAGGGCCTCTTTTTTCTGAGTTTAAGGGTAGGACATGGGTCAAAATAACCTCTTTAATGTTTTTGTAAACCTTTTAACACTGTCCAATTTGCTAAGTGTTTTAAGTACTGAAACAAGGCTAGCTTCCATCATGATCAATAGCCGTGATTAGGTTCAGTAGTTGTGATTAGGTAGGTGCAGATATCGCTATGTTACCCTTTCTGTCATGTTTCCTTTCAACCATTTCTTTTATAATGTAACTATTTTTTAGTATCATTTTCTATCATTTCTTTTATAATCTAACTAGTTTTTAATATTATGATAGTTGGATTCATTACATTCACTTTCATAATCTAGTTAAGATTCTAATTTCATATTATTTAGAGCTAATCATATCTTATTTTGAAATATATTCTAGCTGCTATTTCACTAACATGGTAGCTATATTTACTCATCTCATTTCATATTTTAGTTGCTTTGTTTTCAGTAGTTGGGAAATTTCTACTTTGAAGGGCCTCCTTTTTCTGAGTTTAAGGGAAGGACATGGGTCAAAATAACCTCTTTACTGTTTTTGTAAACCCTTTAACATTGTCTAATTTGCTAAGTGTTTTAAGTACTGAAACAAGGGCTAGCTTCCATCATGATCAGTAGCCGTGATTAGGTTCAGTAGTTGTGATTAGATAGGTGCAGATATCGCTATGTTACCCTTTCTGTCATGTTTCCTTTCAACCATTTCTTTTATAATGTAACTATTTTTTAGTGTCATTTCCTGTCATTTCTTTTATAATCTAACTAGTTTTTAATATTATGATAGTTGGATTCATTACATTCACTTTCATAATCTAGTTAAGATTCTAATTTCATATTATTGAGAGCTAATCATATCTTATTTTGAAATATAGTCTAGCTGCTATTTCACTAACATGGTAGCTATATTTACTCATCTCATTTCATATTTTGGTTGCTTTGTTTTCAGTAGTTGGGAAATTTCTACTTTGAAGGGCCTCTTTTTTTCTGAGTTTAAGGGCAGGACATGGGTAAAAAAAACCTCTTTACTATTTTTGTAAACCTTTTAACATTGTCCAATTGACTAAGTGTTTTAAGTATTGAAACAAGGGCTAGCTTCCATCATGATCAGTAGTCGTGATTAGGTTCAGTAGTTGTGATTAGGTAGGTACATATATCGCTATGTTACCCTTTCTGTCATGTTTCCTTTCAACCATTTCTTTTATAATGTAACTAGTTTTTAGTATCATTTTCTGTCATTTATTTTATAATCTAACTAGTTTTTAATATTATGATAGTTGGATTCATTACATTCACTTTCGTAATCTAGTTAAGATTCTAATTTCATATTATTTAGAGCTAATCATATCTTATTTTGAAATATAGTCTAGTTGCTATTTCACTAACATGGTAGCTATATTTACTCATATCATTTCATATTTTAGTTGCTTTGTTTTCAGTAGTTGGGAAATTTCTACTTTGAAGGGCCTCTTTTTTCTGAGTTTAAGGGCAGGACATGGGTCAAAATAACCTCTTTACTGTTTTTGTAAACCTTTTAACATTGTCCAATTTGCTAAGTGTTTTAAGTATTGAAACAAGGGCTAGCTTCCATCATGATCAGTAGCCGTGATTAGGTTCAGTAGTTGTGATTAGGTAGGTGCAGATATCGCTATGTTACCCTTTCTGTCATGTTTCCTTTCAACCATTTCTTTTATAATGTAATTAGTTTTTAGTATCATTTTCTGTCATTTATTTTATAATCTAACTAGTATTTAATATTATGATAGTTGGAATCATTACATTCACTTTCATAATCTAGTTAAGATTCTAATTTCATATTATTTAGAGCTAATCATATCTTATTTTGAAATATAGTCTAGCTGCTATTTCACTAACATGGTAGCTATATTTACTCATCTCATTTCATATTTTAGTTGCTTTGTTTTCAGTAGTTGGGAAATTTATACTTTGAAGGGCCTCTTTTTTCTGAGTTTAAGGGCAGGACATGGGTCAAAATAACCTCTTTACTGTTTTTGTAAACCTTTTAACATTGTCCAATCTGCTAAGTGTTTTAAGTATTGAAACAAGGGCTAGCTTCCATCATGATCAGTAGCCGTGATTAGGTTCAGTAGTTGTGATTAGGTAGGTGCAGATATCGCTATGTTACTTTGCTGTCATGTTTTCTTTCAACCATTCTTTTATAGTATAAATGGATTTTTAGTATTTGTAATTTTCTTTATAATCTAACTGGTTTTTATGGTTTTAATATTCTGTTAGTTGGATGTTCTTCATTCACTTTCATAATCTAGTTAAGATTCTAATTTCATATTATTTAGAGCTAATCATATCTTATTTTGAGATATAGTCTAGCTGCTATTTCACTAACATGGTAGCTATATTTACTCATCTCATTTCATATTTTAGTTGCTTTTTTTTCAGTAGTTGGGCATGCTTTCTCCCTGTCCTAAAATTATTCTCTTATAGGCATTGATTTAAAAAAATGCTCGACACATAATGGCATAATATTTGTAAAATATATAATCATGCAGTCCCTATTTTTAACTTTATAAAAATAACTCAATGGAGTTACCTCAATTTCACACCGATGTAACATGACTCACACAACAAGCTGATATATAACAATTTACAAACTATTCAATCTAGTCATACAAAATAAAAGTAACTAGAATTATCACAAGCCTTTAATATATTGTCACAACAGTTGAATGGCTTATGTTTAGCATTTTTCCACTCTTCATAGATTCAAAAGAATTACAATCTAGGAAGACTAGCAAAAAATTGCAAAGTTTTAACCAAAATTCTAAGAACAGAAACATAAAAGTAGTTAGATTAGCAAGTACACACAAAAAAGAAATCCTAAATACTACATCTAAAAATTTTGTTGAACAAAAAAAGAAATAAATAATAACATAAATACTTTTCCAAATCAGAAGGCATTGCAGACAGAACAAAGTATCAACAACGTGCACATGGAAGCAATTTATCAAGAGGTTCCATACAGATAGCTTCAATGGAAACACACTCACTTGAAATCTTCCCTTTATTAGTCTCAATGGTTGGACCATCATTGCTGGAATTTCCAAAAGCATCCTCTCATCTGCCCCAATTAGTGTAGATCCATGCAAGACCATGGAATTGTTGGAAATCTCCTTGATATTACTAGATTTAATTGAGTCCAATGTTGATTCATCAGGCGGTTTAGATTTATCCTCTGAAGATACAAAACCATGCTCTAAATCATCCTTTTCATCTTTAATGATTTCAAAATCACTTCTAGTTCCTTCATATTCGTGTCCTTCTTCAAGAAAACTTTCTTGTGGCAATAACAAAGAAGGATTTGCAGGAAGAGAATTTCCCATTGAAATTTCATCCTCATTGTCAAAATTCCTCCTCCCTTCGATGTTATGTTTACACATAGGTTGAAAATCATCATAATTGTAGTTTCTCCTTTATGTGATGTTCCACTGTAGTTCCTTTTGACATGATGCCATGGACCCTCCAAATATATGCTCTAGTTAGATTTCTCTCTCCCATTTGTCATTTGTTCTTGAAGGAAGGTGGTCATTCATTAGGAGGGACTTTTACCATTTTGTAGTTATGATTTTGCTTATTAATTTGTGGGATACTAATATGAATCAAAGAGTGATCTAAATGATTGACCGATCTTCATTGTATTCTTGTTCCCTCACTTTACTTGGGAGGTTAGTCTTTGGTCCTAGTCCAATGGGACCTCCTCTAAGGCCTTAGTATTATAATACGGATAATACTATTGAGGCTCTAATTGAAGTAGGATGGCCATGGTATTCCATACTGGCCACTTTCCATCATTCCCTCTATTCCATATCCATTCTTCGGGAAAGTAATCTTTGATCACAGAGATTGACACACTCATCCCCATCCTTGTGTTTGGGCCAAAGAAAATTGCACTAGAGTTTCATGCATATAAATGAATGATGAAAGAAAAAAAAGCCACGATAAAGGAAAAACGAAAAATGAAAAAATGGCTGGGACAAAACTTAGTGTGTGGGAAAAATCCTAGTATGAGCTTTGCCCCATAGTCATCACCTACTTCCTAGAGCACTTGATGCTCCACACATAAAAGGAGCGCTGTATTGTTCCAACCTTAACAAGCAATAAACTGCCTCATCCTAAGGAATTATAAATGCTCAATCTCTCAAAGGAAAGATTGGGCTCCTAAGCCATGCACCCATAACAAGAAAATATGATAAAATAGTAAAAGGCACACTAGAGGGGTGGAAAACGCAAGATAAGGAAAGGGAAAACTCATGCCTCCATGATTTCTTTATCTGTATTAGTAGTTATGTACCTGTGATCCTGTAGCTATCCTATATTACTAATAGTTGATAGAGTCATAGATTATGGAATAACAGTAACCATTGATCTCTTAGAGGCTGTGATTTGGTACCCTATAAGATTGAACACTATGTATATATAAGCTAGCAGATTACATGAACAGTTTCGATTCCTGGTATGATTACCATTCATTACAGTGCTACTATATTCACAATACAAGTAAGATTGAACACCATGTGATTACAAATTCAACTTATCTAAAAGCTATAGTATAAGGAAATCTAGAATTCCAAGCATAGTGATGGAAACATAAGCAATAGAGTAATTAGCCTAATTAGTGATATTGGTCTCATTCAACATATGGGGTTTATAGTACTTGCTTATTCATTACGGATATTCCTGGGAGCTTATAGCTAGTATTACAAAACACTCTTATGCGTGCTTTATTCTTTAATACATGGGATTTATAGACCCTGTTTACGTAATAAGGTAAGCTTAAGCTCTTATAGAGGTAGTTTACATAATATCAGTGTATTCCATAGGTATAAGTACATCCATAATCTCTGATGTGGTGAACATGATATCATTACATCATTACAGATAAGCTAATGCGATTAACTTCTTACAGTAATACCATTACAGTTTACTCTATGTAAGTGTACACTAGTTCATTTGATTACTAGTATCATACCGAACCAGGGAAGGGCCAAAAACCATATAGAAAGGGAGTAAAAATTTGTGCCCCAATGTTTCTGTAACCTGAACTAATCAACCTTAATATAACCTAAACTAATCAACCTTAATATAACTTGAACTAATCAACTTGAACTTATACCTTCTGAGTTAGCCATGTTAACCTTAATATAACCTGAACTAATAAATGTGTTATTTTGTACCATTTGTTATTGTGTACCATGTAGCTAGAAATATTAAACTAGATATAAGTTTATGACAATTATGACAAGTGTATTGTTTTTTCATCCTTATGTTCTTTTTCATTATTATGTCTTTAGGTTTGGAGTAGGTGACACAAGTCCCTTTATCCCTCTATTATAAGTGGGTTATGGTTTGCTTGACAATTATGACAAGTGTATTGTTTTTTCATCCTTATGTTCTTTTTCATTATTATGTCTTTAGGTTTGGAGTAGGTGAGACAAGTCCCTTTATCCCTCTATTATAAGTGGGTTATGGTTTGCTTTGTCTCATTGTTATGGTATAGTGATTTGTGATCCAGAGAAAACTTTTTAGTAATTTCAACTTCAAAATTTTTATTTTTAACTAAGAAGTCAACATCTTTATGCTCACACATATTTTTTATAACATATGTAATAGATATACCTTAATATAACCTGAACTAATCAACCTGAACTTATACCTTCTGAGTTAGCCATGTTAACCTTAATATAACCTGAACTAATCAATGTGTTATTTTGTACCATGTGTTATTGTGTACCATGTAGCTAGAAATATTAAACTAGATATAAGTTTATGACAATTATGACAAGTGTATTGTTTTTTCATCCTTGTGTTATTTTTCATTATTATGTCTTTAGGTTTGGAGTAGGTGACACGAGTCCCTTTATCCCTCTATTATAAGCGGGTTATGGTTTGCTTGACAATTATGACAAGTGTATTGTTTTTTCATCCTTATGTTCTTTTTCATTATTATGTCTTTAGGTTTGGAGTAGGTGACACGACTCCCTTTATCCCTCTATTATAAGTGGGTTATGGTTTTCTTTGTCTCATTGTTATGGTATAGTGATTTGTGATCCAGAGCAAACTTTTTAGTAATTTCAACTTTAAAATTTTGATTTTTAACTAAGAAGTTAACATCTTTATGCTCACACATATTACCTTTGCTTTTTATTCTCTCTTACACACAGATATATATATATGAAGAGATGATCCCATTTTCTTAAATTTTATTCATAGATCAAATGTCATTTAAATACAAGATTTATCATAATGTACAATGATTCATTCCATATTATTTATAAAAATTTTCATTAAAAAATGAACCCTTTAAATGATGAACCTAGTTAATGCTTCTTCTTCATGAAGAAGACTACTTGATCTTTCAATTTGAATTTGATGATGGTCCTTTGTTATCTTTCTTGACTACTTCAAATTATTGACGCAATCATATGCTTCTTGTTACTCTTTCTATTCCTTCCTTATATTGTATTATCCCCCTTAGATATTGTGTACTCTCCCACATAGATATTGCACTCAATTTTGATGGTCCTTTGTTATCTTTCTTGACTACTTCAAATTATCAAATTATTGACACAATCATATAGATATTACACTCAATTTTGATGTTCCTTTGTTATCTTTCTTGACTACTTCAAATTATTGACACAATCATATGCTTTTACCTTAATATCTTGTGGAGCCCATTTCATCCAAAACACTAAAAAAAAAATAACTACTAGATGTATTCCGCTTCTACTCTAGATAGAGAAAGTAACGACTCTTTCTTGCTTAACCATTAAACCAAAGACTCTTCTAAGTAGAATTATACATTGTCCACTTATACTAAATTCACAAGCCTAGTTGAATCTCTATATGTTGTCAATGTAAATTTCTCACAAGTAAATTTGTCAATGTAAATTTCTCAACTTCTACAAGTTTTATAGGCAGAGTCTGTAAAGGGCCAGGTAGCCTCTGGATCTCATCTTTTATGGAAGGTGACATATCTAGTAAATTCCCCTACAGTCAATCTCTGGAATAGATCTAAATAGAAGTTCTTCATTTTAATATCCATAAAACACAACCACTTTAAGGTAAATTGTTTACATGCACATCATTTCTCCCACAAACTAAAGGCTTCCTCCCATTAATTTTAGATGTGAATTCTACCATAAAATTTTTAAGTCAAACTTTAAGATAAACCATGCACATGTAATTTGCAATAAATGTCAATTTAATATCTAAATTCACATATGTTTAGTGGTGTCATTGTTTCACTTCCGATATTATGTTGCTTACCTTGATGAACAGGTGGAACTCTGCTGGGAGGCCTCTCTGTTTTTTGACTCTTTGCTCATACTGTCAAAGGTCGTTATATGTTATATGGGCTATACTGTATAGTTATTAGACTACATATCTTCATATAGAACTTGAAAATAGTATGATGGAAACCAAACATAATAATTTATTAGGACATCACAACTTGCTAATCAGTTATTAGACTACATATCTTCATATAGAACTTGCAAATAGCATGATGGAAATGTGAACTAATTAGTTATTAGACTACATATCTTCATATAGAACTTGCAAATAGCATGATGGAAATGTGAACTTGCAAATAGTATGATGGAAATGTGGATCTCAAAGAAAATTCATGATTAATGCTTCTAGAAACCAAACATAATAATGTATTAGGACATGCTCCTTTAACTTGAAAATAGTACATGGTCGAAATGTGGATCTCATGACTCTTCATGATTAATGCTTCTAGAAAACAAACATAATTTAATGTATTAGGAAATGCTCCTTTAGGCTTGGTGGAATTACCTTTGCTTTCATGATTAATGCTTCTAGAAACCAAACATAATTTAATGTATTAGGACATGTTCCTTTAGGCTTGGTGGAATTACTTTTTCTTTTTATTTCTCTCTTACACACACACATATATATATTAAGAGATGATCCCATTTTCTTTTTTATTCATAGATCAAATGTCATTTAAATACAATATTTATCATAATGTACAATGATTCATTCCATATTATTCATAAATTCATAATGTACAATGATTCATTCCATATTATTCATAAATTTTTTCATTAAAAAATGAACCCTTTAAATGATGAACCTAGTTAATGCTTATTCTTCATGAAGAAGACTACTTGATCTTTCAATTTGAATTTGATGATGGTCCTTTGTTATCTTTCTTGACTACTTCAAATTATTGACACAATCATATGTTTCTTGTTACTCTTTTTATTCCTTCCTTATATTGTATTCTCCCCCTTAGATATTGTGTACTCTCCCACATAGATATTGCACTCAATTTTGATGGTCTTTTGTTATCTTTCTTGACTACTTCAAATTATCAAATTATTGACACAATCATATAGATATTGCACTCAATTTTGATGGTCCTTTGTTATCTTTCTTTACTTCAAATTATTGACACTTGATTGAATATAGATATCATATAGATATTGCACTCAATTTTGATGGTCCTTTGTTATCTTTCTTGACTACTTAAAATTATTGACACAATCATATGCTTTTTGTTACTCTTTCTATTCCTTCCTTATATCTATTCTCCCCCTAGATATTGTGTACTCTCCCACATAGATAAATTGCACTCAATTTCATAGGCTCTTCTTTTGAAGTCAAATATATTGTATTCTCCCCCTTAGATATTGTGTACTCTCCCACATAGATATTGCACTCAATTTTTATGGTCCTTTGTTATCTTTCTTGACTACTTCAAATTATCAAATTATTGACACAATCATATAGATATTGCACACAATTTTGATGGTCCTTTGTTATCTTTATTTACTTCAAATTATTGACACTTGATCATATAGATATTGCACTCAATTTTGATGGTCCTTTGTTATCTTTCTTGACTACTTCAAATTATTGACACAATCATATGCTTTTTGTTACTCTTTCTATTCCTTCCCACATAGATATTGCACTCAATTTCATAGGCTCTTCTTTTGAAGTCAAATATATTGTATTCTCCCCCTTAGATATTGTGTACTCTACCACAAACAACTATTCCTAATTTGTTTCTCACATATTCAAATGCTTCTCTAACAAGAGGCTTTGAAGGATCTACAACCTCCGGTTGAAGGATGAAGGGCAAGGACCTTCAAAGTACAACCAAAGGTTGAAGGATCTACAACCAAAGGTTGAAGATCATTAAACCAAAGGTTTAATAATACAACCTTGAGTGATTCTACGGGTCCTCTACACCCTTCACACAGTGAAATTGGGATAGGTCTAGTGTTTACTTCTACAAGTTCTATAGGCAGAGTCTGTAAAGGGCCAGGTAGTCTTTGGATCTCATCTTTTATGAAAGGTGACATATCTAGTAAATTCCCCTACAATCAATATCTAGAATGGATCTAAATAGAAGTTCTTCATTTTAATATCCATAAAACACAACCACTTTAAGGTAAACTATGTACATGTGTCATTTCTCCCACAAACTAAAGGCTTCCTCTAATATCCATAAAACACAACCACTTTAAGGTAAACTATGTACATGTGTCATTTCTCCCGCAAACTAAAGGCTTCCTCCCATTAATTTTAGATGTGAACTCTACCATAAACTTTTTAAGTCAAACTTTAAGATAAAAAATGCACATGTCATTTACCTCATGATCTTGTGTCATTTTTCTCATGCATTTGCAATAAATGTCGATTTAATATATATATTTTTATTGAATTTGTTTTTTTTCAGGGATAAGAAAACCATTAAATATGGTTGAAAAATGGAAATTATGCATAGAAGTTTCTTGCTATCCCAATCCAGGGAAAGCAGTGATTACATATGTGCTTTCCAATATTGTGACTAGCAAAGTCGTCCAAAGGAAAATGAATATACCGGGAAGAACAACAAACAACGAGGCATATTATATTGGATTGATAGAAGGCTTGGGAACAACGATGAAGTATGGATCAAATGGAATTGTAGTTTTCACCAATTTTGAACTTGTGTGCAACCAGATGAATGGCGTGTGCCAAGTTAAAAGGGAGAGGCTAAAAGAACTGCATGGAATAGAAAACAATATTGTTAGCCAATTTCAATTTTTTAGTATAAGGCATTGTATAAATGTGAATAACATGTCTATTGATCTATTGCGTGGGGAAATGCCAATTCATGAATCATAATTCATCTATCAAAGATGAATTAGAATTATACAGAGCAATGCCATTGCAAGATTCATCTCTCAAAGATGAATTGGTTTTGAGATGCTCTTCTTCAAAAATTCAAGATTCATCTCTCAAAAATGAATTAGTGTTGAGACGCTCCCCTTCAAAATTTATTGATGGACATTGTAACATGTCTTGGATATGTTTGTGTTGTGTACTTATAAATGCATCTTTTTTAATGACCATGTGTTTTTTTCAATTATATACCAAGTGTGCTCCCACCACACCATGTAAAGCGCAACTTGGTGAACTTCACATTTGCAACAAGTGGTGAACTTCACATTTTTATAAAATTAAAATGTGGGGACTTCAAGAAATTTTTGTTTAAATGGAGTTTTACGCTTCTTTTTTAATGACCATGTGTTTTTTTCAATTTTATACCAAGTCTGCTCCCACCATGTAAAGTGCAATTTGGTGAACTTATCATTTTTATAATTTCTTTTTTGCTTAAATTGAGTTTCACACATTAATTATTGCTTTGAAAGTTGTGTTCTACATAATTTGTGTGCACTAAATTACAAATTGATTTTCTGAAATCTATTTTGTGTAAATGTCCACCAATATATATATATATATATATCATGGAGGATGAACTACGAAGATCAACCGAATCCCATATGGGGGTTCAAGGATCGGGGGATGTTCACAGTATTTAAATATAATCTTAATCTCCATACATGTGTGTACATATGGAATTGATTCTTTATTAACTTTGTGAGTTAAATTAGTTGTTAATAAGTTTCATTTTTTAATTTTTAGGAGCTAAGAGGAGAAGGGTCTCTACTCCATCGATGGAGCGTGCCCATGGTTCACCCAGTTGTGGTATGGTTCACGCAATTTAATCAATGAATATGTATATGTATTTATATGTACACATGAATGTATTTTTCAATTGATTATAAATTCGTATTTGTTTATGAAGCTTCTCTCTCATCTCGAGAGTTTGGTGGTGGTTCAAATCCACTTAGAGGCCATCAATGAGTGGTAGCAGGTTGCGTGAAGGGGGTGATATTTATTCCCCCGAAGGCCAATCAACTACTGCTGGTCCTCAGCAAGGTCATTTTGGGTCTGGTTCTCAGCAGGGTCGTTCTGGGTCTCAACAGTTTCATGTTGGAGAAGATGTTAACCAACCACGTCAAGGTTGCCATCAATTTCAATATTTTTTTCATTAAATTTGTAAAAAAAAAATTACATGTGTTTTTTCTAATATAAGAAATTTTATATATATTGATGCAGAGGCCGAAAATGTTCCAAATAGTGGTCAAAATAGACGCAGGGCAGACCGCTACATTCAAGAAGAAGGTTGTCTACCCAGCACAACTTATCCGGCTGACATTTCTGATATACCATGGGAAACAAACATGGCGCAATGCACCTTACAAAGGTGTGAAAAACTTCATGCAAAATTGCAGAGAGATCTCGTGGCTTTGACTCTACCTACTGAGAGTCGACAAAGCCTTGAAATAGTTACACATTCATTGGGAAAAATTGTAAATGTGCACAGAACTCTTGGGCCAACGACTTATACATTTGTAGAAGTGATGAGAAAGAGAAAGGAAACAGTAATATGTCCAGATAAATGGGAGGATGTAAAACAAAAAGTTACAAAAGATGTGGCGAAGTCAATGTTTAACTTCAAGGAAGGGCCAAAAAGAAAAACGCTGAAGGTACAATATTTCAAGCATCCAAATATAGCTCACTATTTGTATGATAGACGCCTTGTGGCCTATGGAAGGCTCCCATGGAATGACGAGGTTCCTGTTTATTTTGCACAAATGTTTTACGCATAATTTTTTTTTGGTATGAAACCCAACTACAATGACCTTTCGTCAGAATTTTTTGGTCTAGGGAAAGGTCGATTATACGACCGTAAGGGCGCTAAGCAAGATGTGGATTTGCCTCACCCTGAGGCGCCATTGGTGAGTCGACCTTTTCGGGTCGAAACTCTGCGGTCAGAGATGGATGCGACTTCTCAAATAAGTCGAGAAGCAAGGGATGTCATGATCGACAATATTTACAGCGGATTGGGTGGAGTCGATGTTTGTCTAAATCGACAAAGAGCACGTGAAAATGCATGTGCCAATTTTGTGTATTGTACAGATGAAGAGATTAACAACATGAATGTTGAAGATCTCTGAATATATGCAAAAAATTGTCGCAATGGTTTTCAAGACCTAATTCTTCATGAGGAAGAGGGCAAGGGAACAGTATGTGTTAATGACCTTAGAGTTTGAAATTATTTTAATACACAATTTGTAATAAATACATGTGTATGTACATGTATACATTTATTTGTATGTACATTAATCTAACAAAAATGTATGATTATATGTTAAAACACCATTTGCAGTTCTCACACATGATGCATGACGAAAATGTTAATATCACGTTCGGGACCTCTGGTTCAAACAATGCAGATGGGTCTGACCATCAAGATATGTTGGAAAATGTTAGTGTTTTTTAAGTGATATTTTAAAATAAATAATTGTGCACACATGTACATGTATGTATATATAATGATAAAATGTTTTAACAGATTCCGATTCCGTCTGATGTTTTTGGGATGGTAGTACCTTCTTCTTCCTTGGGAGATGTAACTTCTACTTCCTTAGGAGATGAGCCACAAGTATGGACAATTTTTCACTTTTAAAATTTATTTTTAATATATATATATATATATATATATATATATATATATATATATATGTATGTATGTATGTATGTATGTATATATATATATATATATATATATATATTCCACCTCAAAAAGTTCCATTAAAAATTGAGACATATATATATATATATATATTGAGTTATTTTAAATTTTTTGAATATAGGTTCCTATAGAAGATTTCTTTAATCCACGGACTCTAGCGATGGAGATAGGATGTTCATCCACACCATTTGAACAAGTTGTCTTTAACTTTTTTTTAATATTATTGAAAATAAGTTTATATATGTATACGTGCATTTTCATTTTAAAGTTTTATATATATATATATATATATATAGATAACTGTACATGTATATTGTACAGTTTACCATTGCAGATGTTCCTATGGGGGCGGAACTTGTTCATCAAATGGAGAGGGAACCTCATGAGGTATTGCATGATTTTTTTGTTATATTTTGTTTTTTACATGAAGTTCTAGATATATATATTCTCACTCATTTTTAAAACATCAAATTTTAATGTTCGAGTACATGTGCATTGTGTATGTAGGTTTCCCATGATGCTTCACATGATAGTGCGCGGATTGAGACCCTAATAGGAAATACGCTAGATCCGTCTCTATTTGACGGACATGATTTGTAGATTTGATTTCAAGATTTAGATGGTCTTAAAATTTCTTTTTTATATATGATCTAGATGCACTGTCATATATATATATATAACTTGATACAGTTTGATACTTGTGAGATCTACAATTTTTGGACATATTTTATTACATTGTTAATATAATTTGTTTTGTTTCAAAAAGTTAATTTTTGGATGGTTTTAGTACTTTTGGCATGTGAATGTGAAGTAATGTTGTCATCTATAAATTAATGTTGTCATCTGAACTACATTTGGCATGTTATGTAATGATGTGTTATAATTTTTTTTGTTTTTAAAATTTAAGTTTTAGATGCTTGGAGTACATTTGGCATGTGAAGTAATGTTGTGATCTATAATTTTTTGTTAAATTAAAAGTTAAAAGTTTTGAATGGTTTCAATCTACATTTGGCATGTGATATAATGTTAAATGTTTTTATTGGATAGTTGAACTATAATTGGCATGGCATGTGAAGTAATGTTATGTATGATATAATCAAAAAGTTTTTAAAACTCAAGTTTTTGATGGTTTCAATCTACATTTCGCATGTGATATTTAATATTTTAAATGTTTAATGTTTTAATGTTGCACGATATATAATCAAAAAGTTTTTAAAACTTAAGTTTTGGATGGTTTCAATCTACATTTGGCACATGTGGTATATAATGTTAAATGTTTCGATTGGATCTAGTTGAACTATAATTGGCATGGCATGTGAAGTAATGTTGCACGATATATATAATCAAAAAGTTTTGAAAACTCAAGTTTTGAATGGTTTCAATCTACATTTCGCATGTGATATTTAATGTTTTAAATGTTTAATGTTTTAATATTGCACGATATATAATCAAAAAGTTTTTAAAAGTTTTGGATGGTTTCAATCTACATTTGGCACCTGTGGTATAATGTTAAATGTTTCTATTGGATAGTTGAACTATAATTGGCATGGCATGTGAAGTGATGTTGCACAATATATATAATCAAAAAGTTTTTAAAACTCAAGTTTTGGATGATTTCAATCTACATTTCGCATGTGATATTTAATGTTTTAAATGTTAAATGTTTTAATGTTGCACGATATATAATTAGAAAGTTTTTAAAACTTAAAAGTTTTGGATGGTTTCAATCTACATTTGGCACATGTGGTATATAATGTTAAATGTTTCTATTGGATAGTTGAACTATAATTGGCATGGCATGTGAAGTAATGTTGCACAAATCCATTTAATTTTGATTTAATGTTAAATGTTTTTTAAATGTAAATCCATTTAATTTTGATTTGATGTTAAATGTTTTAAATGTTTTGATATAAAGTTAAATTTTTTGATCTAAGTTTTTGATGGTTTCAATCTACATTTGGCCTATGGAAGACCCCATGCGTAGACAACGAATGTGTTGTAGAAGGGGAGGTGGGGATAGGGATGGAGGAGGCATGAGTGCTGGCTCTCGCCCTCCTCTTTCCATCCATGACACAGGTAGCCACCCTCCTCCAGCAAGAAACGAAGCACAATTTCACTTCACCAGTGCCATGGTCAGACCGCGAATTACGCCGACCATTTCCATCTCCTTTCAGAAGGAGCCGCAAGATGAAGGTGCTTCTAGTTCCAGGAGGTGGTGGAGAAAGTCCACCATCCCAGCCCATCAACTCCAGGACACCAGAAATTTGGCAGCTCTTCCAGTCAAATCCACCTCGACGAGCTCCAGCAGCGATGGCGCGAGCAGCGACAACTCCTCCCAGCACTCCAAGGGAGTAGATGATGATTCGGAGGACTACGGTTATCCAATTGTGGAGGAGAATCCTCCTACACACATCGATAGCTAGCCTGATGTCGGATCCTCTTTAGCTTTTTCCCGGTTATGGGCAGTCCCTTTTCTGTTTTTTTGATTCATACCCCCTCTGGTGTTGGCTAGTTAGGCAACCCAGGAGATAGGTCTCGCTATGTATATTATGTTCATTACAGTTATATATGTGTAAATCCTTTAATTTTGATTTAATGTTAAATTTTAAATGTTTTGATATAATGTTAAATGTTTTGATCTAAGTTTTGGATGGTTTCAATCTACATTTGGCCTAGATGGAAGACTCCCATGTGGAGTATTGTTTTGATTGAATCAAAAAGAGTAAAGAAGTAGTTGTATATATGTAAATCCATTTAATTTTGATTTAATGTTATTTAAATGTTAAATATTTTGATCTAAGTTTTGGATGGTTTCAATCTACATTTGGCCTAGATGGAAGATACTCCTATTTGAAGTATTGTTTTGATATATTCAAAAAGATTAAAGTAGTTATATGTAAGTCCCTTTAATTTTGATTTAATGTTAAATGTTTTGATTTAAGTTTTGGATGGTTTCAATCTACATTTGGCCTAGATGGAAGACTCTCATGTGAAGTATTGTTTTGATTTAATCAAAAAGAGTAAAGTAGTTATATGTAAATCTCTTTAATTTTGATTTAATGTTAAATTTTAAATGTTTTGATATAATGTTAAATGTTTTGATCTAAGTTTTGGATGGTTTCAATCTACATTTGGCTTAGATAGAAGACTCCTATGTGACTTGTAAATTGTTTTTATTTAATCAAAAAGTTTTTAAAACTCAAGTTTTGGATGGTTGAAGTACATTTGGAATCTTAAGATTGCTTTTGATCTCTACATAGTCTTGTTTGAATGAAAAAATTTCCAATAGGAAGAACATAGCTTTTCAATGCAACTAACCATGTATCAATTGATCTCTAATTGAAAAAAGAGTTTAAAGAAGTAGATATATGTACAAATTATCCCTTTAATTTTGATTGGAAATATAAGTCTAGTACATATATGTTTGTTGAATTTGGGTCAATGTCATTAATGCACTCAAATAGGTAGCCTTGTTGATTTATAATTTGGTAAATTGATGACATTCAGTTAATTACATTCTAGAACATAGAACATATATCCGACCATTGGACAGACAAATTTTGTACTAGATTTTCAATCAGGAATAGAGATGTGGGTCAAATCCCACCAAAAGTCGGAGAAGTGCTCCGAGTCTCTTGTCTGAAAGGAATCTTCGTACAAAACTATACTGTGGATGATTTATTTACATTGCACGGATACTTTTTACCAGAAAATCTCACAAGAAAAATTGGGCACATTAAGTTCGTGTATATATCCAATACGATTTTTCATCAATCCACATAGAAAAACAACTTTTAGTTAAAATTGCATTCTAGAGCATATATATTGAGTACATTTAAATAATTTTTCATCAATACACATAGTAAAACTAATTGAACAATTAATTTCATTCTAGAATGTATATATATCCAATATGTAAGTAACATTTTTCATCAATGCACATTGAACATATCCGACCATTGGACAAACAAATTTTGTACTAGATTTTCAATCAGGAATAGAGATGTGGGTCAAATCCCACTAAAAGTCAGAGAAGTGCTCCGAGTCTCTTGTATGAAAGGAATATTAGTACAAAACTATACTACGGATGATTTATTTACATTGTGGATACTTTTTACCAAAAAATCCAACTAGTTTTTCATCAATGCACATAAGAAAAACTAGTTCCAGTTAATTGCATTCTAGAACATATATATTGAGTACACGTGAATCATTTTTCATCAATGCACATGGTAAAACTACTTGAACAATTAATTTCATTCTAGAACATATATATATATATATATCCTTGATACATGTAACATTTTTCATCAATGCACATGTATATATCCTTGATACTTTCAGTTGATACTAGAGCACGTGCACATGTACCAAAACAATTTGTACATGTGCAAACACTTGCACAAATAACATAAGCAGCTCAATTTTTAGTTGAGTGTACTGGAAGTTCTAAAACATATTTAATCCAAAGAGAATAAATTGTTGGGCAATTCAATCAAAAAAATTCCAATGGAATGCCATCTTCAATAATCCGTTCATGATCGGATTTTGACATTTTCCATTTCTTAATTTTCGTTTTTCTCTTTAATTGAACCTATATCAACTTTATGCGTGCTGCACACACCAAGTGACTATATTGAAAACTTATGGAATCAGGTTCATAGTCTTCAAAGTAAACAAAGTCCCCACTTTGATTAGTTTGTTTGAAAAAATAACCTTTCAGTATAATAGATCCTCTGTCATATTGAAATCCGTGATCATTATAGTTTTCTAATAATTTCATTTTTCGTTCAATGCAACGCATCAAATAATACTTAACATTTTCATCGTTGTCAATAGGTGCAATTACAACAAAAACATCTCCTGCACAATAAAACAAACTTTTAAACAAAATTATACATATTTAAATTTATTTCTAGATCTTTAAATCATTAGAAAGCAATTCAAATGTTACCTTCTCTAACAAGATCAGAAACTCGATCACCATTGGATGATATTGTAGTTTCCTCTGATTGCATTTCTTCAAACATTGCAACAAACATTTTTCCCTTTGTATTTAGCTCTGTATGTTTCCAATCGTTCACATACATTTTGTTTTCACAAACGTCATTGGATTTTGTGTTGTCTATGCAAACATCACAAAACAAGAATATTTTCTTTTATCTAATGCAAACACATTTCTGGACGACTTTGTTTTAATTGAATGCAATTTTCGAGTCCCTTTTATTGTTTCAACGTCATTTCCAATTGATCTATCTACGTCTTCGATCCCAATATGCCAGAAAAACCTTTATATGGAAAATTAAAAGAAGAATTTGTAAATATGATATCAAAATAAAATCAAAGATAATCATTGCACGATAAATGTACACAATGTTTAAAATTAGATTTCCAATAAAAATTAAATTGAATGTACCTTCGCACTTCCCTTGATGGGTTAGTCTCATGGCTTAGAGCAGCGATGCACCATTGAACAACTTTTTTAGCGTTCACAAGTTGGCTTGCAGAGGGGTTCATTTGATATCTTTGAAGTGCTCGTTTTATGCATGCTCCTGCACCGTCATGTTCTCCTTTTCCATAACCAGTCTCAAAAAAATTCCAACAATGTTTAATGCAGGTTTTATTATGAAGACAACACAACCAAAAGAACGATCGTGCAAATTTGAATTGACCTGCGCATCCGTCTGACCATATCCAATGTTCATTGATTGTTATTCCATGATTTTTCAAGGAATCTTAAATTTTCCCAAAATAATGTTGTACAAAATATGTATCATGTGTACAATCGTCACTGATATAAAAGTGATATTCTTTAAGGATATGTTGATTTTCACTCGTGCTTTCTATATGATCGACGTTTTGTTCAGCATGTCTATATAGAATATGGAAGAGCATGGAGACTTGGTCAGAATGATAGTATTCACTCTGAATTTCTTTTTGTGGAACAAATGTGTAATTTTCTGCAAAATCAATCACTGACAAAATGGTCCCTGGTGGAAAAACTTCACGAGATTTTTTGAATTGCAAGTCTTGCCATCGAGCTCTATGGGAATGCTTGGTGTATTTGTAAATTTTTGCCTCAAACTTTCTCAAAAAGTCTATCAGAAAAATTTCATCTTCTAGTAATTCAATTCTTTTAACACTATTTGCACCATGAATCAATGTATCGATATATTCATATCTCTTCCATTTCACTTTCATGTTGGACAATGATTGATCATTTACATCAATACGATATTTGTTTTGAAATTTAGTCAAATTTCCACAATCATCGCATTTTTTACCACCAACACATTTCTTTTTGTAAAATAGCTCATCGCTTTCTCTTTCACATAGAATTTGAGATATGAAATCACGGATAGTGGAAGGAGGAGGTGAATCCTTCCATAATGTTCTACCGAAATCAAGGAATGTGTCATAATATAACTCAAATTCCACATGATAACGACAACAACAAGTGTCGCGTACGGTGATAGGTTTTACATACCATGGTTTTTGTTGAACAAAAGAACTGATTGAAACATGAATTTGACGATTCTCTTCTTTGAACTTGTTGAATAACTCTATCTAAGTGGTTTCCAAGAAATATTTTTCATGTTCTTCGTACTGACTTCATGTTATTATTCTTCGCATCACATGCCATGCAGTTGGCGAAGCACGCGAATTGTTCTTCCAATATTCATATATTATTTTTTTAACATTTTCTCCAAGTCTATATTTGTATGGTTGCCTACAAATAGCTCTCCAACAAGCGAGTTCATCATTTACATCTACTTGCAGCCGAAATTTCCGATGTTTGTGCAAATTTTTTCGCGAGGTTCCTAATGCTCATGCCATAGACGTTACCAAACGATTCTCTTTAGTACTTGATGAAACCATTGTCATATGTATTCCTCTACGTACAATTGAAACATTTTTATCTCTAGATCTCTTAATTGAATTTATAGTACTACTTATATTTTGTATCAGATTTTCCTTCATTTTTTTATCTTTGGTTGATTTTCGAATACCCAATAGTGTCGTAGCTTCTTTTATTTTCCTTAACGATAGGAGACCTTTCAACATTTGAGCTTGAACTGTCACCCGCTCATTTAAGAAATACTTTTCAAAAATGCAATTAACACGATATCGTATAACATGGTCAGATTTTTTATCTCCATATGTGTGAGTGTCAACATTTTCTAACATCTCATCATCGACACTGATTTCATCTGTATATATTCGAAAAAATAGTACATAATAAGCTTACATATGAACAATAAATAACTAAATTAATAAATATATGTATAATTTCAATAATATGTGCATGTGTTCAATATATGTGTGTGTGTGTGTGTGTGTGTGTGTGTGTGTACATACCTTGTGATTCAATTTCTTCATTTGAATTTCTTTCAATATTTTCACCATCTTCAATCATTGGTTCAATACCTCTTTCACTTTCTCTTTCAAAATTTTGTATCTCATCATCAATGTTTTGAGGAATATCTCTATTTGTTTACATTAAACAAAATATTTAAATTCAAATTAGTTCATCAAATAAAAATTAAGCTTCACATTTTACACTAGGAAAATTTTAAATATATCAATAGATCATAATATTTACATTTACATACCTACTTCAATTTCTGCTTGAGGTTGATTTTCCCCTTGAATATTTGAGAGGGTTTCTATCTTTCTTTTGCGAGATTGTCTCGTCTCTTCTATACGTTCCTTAGGGTCTCTTTTTCGATCATATTTTCTCGCACAAGTCCTTCAATTTCCCATGATAATAGAGTATGAAGTTCAAAAAATTTCCTTCAAAAAATTAGACAATAACTCAATTAGAAAAAGCATCACAAAAGATTTAATTTTTTAAAAAAAATCATTTTAAATTTTTTGCAAAAAATACATACTCCAATCCAAAACACTTACTTTAAAAAATTCGAGAAAAAATGTCTTATAAAAATGAAACGAAGCTCAAAATATTTACTTCAACTCAAAATACGTACTCTAAAAAAATGTCACTTCAAACAATGCCTCCAACTTAAAAAAAAAAAGTCACTTTAAAAAATACTTTCAAAAAATGTATTTTCGAAATTAAACCTAACTCCATACTTTCAAAAAAAATGAAGCATAAAAAACATCCAAAAAAATGTATTACATACCTCCAAGAAATGTCCTTTGAATGTACGTCCAAGAAAATTCCTTAAACCCAAAACAATTATTTGCAAAATCAGACCGTTTCCAAGAATTTGAAATTAAGCACAAATCCATACTTTCAAAAAAAATGAAAAAAAATATCCAAAAAAATGTATCACATACCTCCAAGAAATGTCCTTTGAATGTACGTCCAAGAAAATTCTTTAAACCCAAAACAATTTTTTCAAAAATCAAACCGTCTCAAAGAAATGTCCTTAAACCCAAAACAATTCTTTGCAAAATTGGTCTGCCTCCAAGAAATGCCCTTAAACTCAAACCTACAAGAAAGGTCTTTAAACCCAAACCAAGACCTTTATAAAATCAGATCAAATGTGCGAAATGTGCGAAAATTATGAATGATTTCGCGGCAATTTATATTGCCACGAAATGTGTTTTAGGAGGGGCGCCGCGAAATTTTCCGGCCGACGGAAAATTAGATTATAGTTCGGCTGAAATTTGATTAAAAGTTCGGCCGAACTTCGATTAATAGTTCGGCTGAACTATTAATTCGTTAGATTTAACAGGCCATCGGCACAAAAAATAGTTTGACCGAACTAGCGCGTCACCAGTCATGCAACTTGATGTTTCTGCAACTTTGGATTGATTAAACTCCATGAAAAATTCTGAATTATCTGTCGGAACCAAGACAAGCATTTTCAAAATTGAATATACTTTTAGGAAATATAACTTTTATGGAATTTCATAAACATTTACTAATTTTAATTAATTTTCTAATAAAATGGGTGCAAACAATTTCTGAGGGTCATTGTGATTTAGTGAAATCAAAATTCTGTATCTCCCAAAATACATTGTAAAAAAAATTGAAAAAATTATGGGGCATTACATTGGTCCGTCGTCTCTAATGGGTAGCTTTTAGATTTTTAGTTTATAACTTATATGTTAAGAAATTTGTTACATCACGAAACATATCCAAAATATGCAGTTTTTTCATATTGGATCAATTCAAAAAATTATAGTAATTATGATATGCATCCATTGGCTTTGTAAATATGACAAAACCGAAGTAGACTTTGTCTAGATTGTTGTAACACATTTTGTTTTCTCAAAAACACAAATTTTCAATGAATACAACATTGCGTATTAACATGACTTCTTATGAATCCTTTGATTGTTAAGAAACACACACTCAAAGAAACGCTAAGTTGACATATCAAATCTGCATAAAAAAATTTCAAAAAATAAGTAATATAAAGCTAACAAAATTTCTGACAACTTTTATTTTTATCGCAAAATGAAATTCTAAATAGAAAAATTGTTATAGTTTGCAGAAAGTTGAAGAACCGAAAAAAATGAAATTTTTTTCTCAAAAAAGGGCAAAAAGTGTAACCCAACTTCACATTTTCACCCCTACATTATTATTGTTAGGTCGGCTAGGATTATATTGTGGCCCCATGGACTCTTATATATAGAAGGATGTTTTGGTCATTTGTATAATCCAATAATCGTTCATTTATGTAATGTATTGGAGGTTGCCCCCTCGAAGTAGCTGATTTCTAAGGCATTGATCTCTCTTTTCTTCTATTTTTCGAGTTGGTTTCGTAACATTATTTTACCGGGACTATCAATCAGAGGCTTTTTTAAAGTGAAGGGATGGGAAGGATCCATTGAGTTGAACTCAGTTTAGTGATTTCCTTGAAAGGTGAACCATATCACTTATAAAGGATGTATGTTCCTCCGTGAAAAATATTTAAAGCAAGAGGGCTTCATAATTCCATAAAGATATACCTTTAATTATAAATTAAATTCACTGAAATAGACAGAGTGAATATTTCCCATGTATGTCAACCACTTTTAGGTGAGGAAAAGGCCTTCCATGTGAATCATGGTGGAATAACCAAAATCAAGCGAAAACCAAAATCAAAAGGAAAATAATTCCAAGTTGAAGTGAAAAAGAAATCAACAAACTCCAAAAAATGTAAAAATGAAGAAAGAAAAAACTAAAAGAAAAATCTCAAATTTAAAGAACCAAGTCCATCAATATCTAACTATAAAATGTCTCAACAAATGTATAAAAGAAGAAAACCATGTGTGTTCCTCATATGTTGAGAATCTAGTAAATTTTATCATATGGAGTTATAAGTTATTAGGCTTCTGAAATTAAAGGGTGAATAGCAATTATGAGATATAATAAGCTAAATGAGAAGTCTGCGCCTGCTACAAATTTTCTTGTTTCAAAGGAAATCTTGCATAAAAGCATCTTACCCATTTTCCGATAAAAGAAATGCTTATGAAACAAATAAAAATTTCAAGGACTCCCCAATTTAGATGATTTTATAAGGATCATTATTGCTTCTCCCAAAAACTTGAAATCAAACCAAACAAATGAGAATGAGTGTTAAATCTGAAGTGTGCGGTATTTTTTTAAGTCTTGCTAAACAGAGTTTGAGATCAGCAAAAATTAAAAACAAAATTGAAACTTAATGTAAAGAAAAGGAAATGAATGAAAGTGGGCATATGAAACTTACCATTGGATATTTTGTTTAATTTTACCTGAGAAATATCATTTTCTCCAACAAAAGATAAATTCTTCTTTTGATTATAATTAAAAACATATAGAAGTTGCTTTCAATGTAGTTTTCATTGGCCCAAAATCATAATTTATTTAATAAAAATTAAAGAAATCGGTACTTGAAGGAAACTATGATTCATGTTCAAGGAATTGGAAGTGGACCAAATCCATCAGAAATTAGAATGATGATGTGTTTTTGCAACGATGATTGTTCTCTTTATATTTTAAATTTCATGTTAACTCCATGATTTTCATAAAATGTCAAGAATCGATAGCAAGACACAAACAATGTAATTCATATGTGTAGATGGAGAGGTCCTGAAATTTTACATGCTAAATATAGAGTGAGATATCAAAACTCAAATATAAGAGAAATAAAACATGATTTAGCCATGATCCATTACCTTTACCTGTTCCAAATTTCTTACCAACTCCTATATTACCATACTGGATGCTCAAGAGTGCCTTGAAAATCAAATGAAGATGCACACTAAAACATGATTGAGATAATGAGATGGACATCCAATAATGAGACAAAGGAAAAAATGTAAATGAACCACAGTTGATGAAATTTCGCATTAACCAAGAAAATTTTCGAGAAGAGTAAAAAGAGGCTTATATGCACATACTATGAAGAATGTATATCCCTAAAGTCACAAATTCATCCTGAAAAATGAATGCTTGGATTCGATAGAGTTATAGTTAAAATATATCCAAGCTCCTAACCACCATGATAACATGAAAGAAAGCATAAATATACAAAGATAATCAAATAGGACTTCATGTGAGCATAGTGAAAGATCAAAATGAATTGATCAGAGACGTATGAAGATACTTAACCTGATATTCCAAAGTTTTGAGGTTCCGAGAGAATCTGAGAGAAATATAAGAGCTCTGATAAACAAGACTTCCGAAATGGCAACAATAATCCGAAAGATAAAATTCCGATAAATAAATCATTTATTATTTAAATGTTAACGACAGAATTTGTTTATGGAGATTTAATTGATTTTCACTTCTGATATCAGAAGTTCTGATATATAAAAGTATTTGAGTATAAAAGGAAAGTATCAGGAAGCAAGACCTTGGAACAAAAGAGTTTCAGAACTTTCATAAATAAAACTTATGATAAATACAT
Source organism: Pinus albicaulis (assembly GCA_034641835.2). NCBI lineage: Eukaryota > Viridiplantae > Streptophyta > Pinopsida > Pinales > Pinaceae > Pinus > Pinus albicaulis. Next base: position 713,273,970 of record CM076575.1, on the reverse strand, counting down.
GTCCGATAGCGAATGTATTTTTATTGTATTATGTAGAAATATCGGTATATCTGGAATCCAAATATCGGAGATAAATAATTTCGTAATTTTTATAAAATAGTTCGATGTAATATAGACTCAAGTGTCTGATAAGCCAGAAAGTCCGAAATTTTGAGGAAATATCTTGTAAAAATGAAAATCAGAGGATCGAGATTCCAAGATTCACCAATTAGAGGCTTTGAGTCAGTTCGAAAGAAAGGAATATGACTAAAGGGAAAACTATATGAATGAGTGTGGTGTAGTGGTTCAACTCAACTTGACAATTGTAAGATTCAGAATGTGCATAGATAAAATCATGGATAGGATTATTTTATGACTTGTTGCAAGATTTTGGAGCAACTTTCCTTTGCTTGTGGACCTTAATTAATTTAAAATGCGAGAAGCTGTAGACCCATGAAAAATCTAAAAAAGGAATGGCTAAGTGTTCAATTTCGGAAATGTTAATGATTATTAGCTCATCTCGTGCTTTGTGAAGAAAAAAAATATGAACAGAAGCAACAATATAAAATACCCAGATTCTGATGAAAAAGCAAATGTTTCCCTGAACATGTTGTGGATTGTAAAGGCCTGACTGCTCGCTTTATTCTAAAGCCAACTGAATTTTCTCATACACGTCAAGTTTCCAAATCAAACTAATGAATACCTACAAAAAATAAGTAAAAGGGAAATAAGAAATAGACTAATGAAAATAGAAAAGTAGCAATAGATGAAGATGAACATATTTATTCATACCTCAAAGAGTCAAATTGTAAGTTTACCTCATGAATCTTCAAGTTCTCCCATCCATTTATCAAAATTTGTGTATGTTCAAACATCATCTATCTATTCAACCTAAAATACTAAGTAATGAGCTATTAATTTTCATATGTTTCATATTTACATTGAGGGAAAAGAGTGGTGAAAGTGAACCTCTAGAAATACTTGTGAATTCAAAACTAAGTATTCTAAAAAATAGTCAGGTCATAGCAATTCTTTGGAACTTCACCATATATGATTTTATAACAAAAACATTTTCAACAACTTTGATATGTTCTAAGCCACTTTGTCAGAAAATGAAAGAGAATGCCAAGGGAAAAATTTGGCATCATTACTTGCTTATTGAAAGCCTGGAATAACAAAATAACTACAAACATGAAAGGAAACTAGATCTAAGCTATTATATCGCTAATTCTAACTAAATGAAAGGAAACATGACTAAGTGTAGTCATAATTCCATTGTAACCATTCTCTCATTTTAACTCCTGGATGTATATACAGGGCAATCAACAAGAGTTAAACTGCAACTAAATTATTAAAAGAAAAATTCAGCGTACTATGTACAATTAACAAATTCAGAAAAATAACCTTATTTACAAAATCCTTACCTTGAAATTCTTCCAACCAATTGTTTACAAGGTAAAAAAATAGAATGTATTTTATTGAATGATTGGAATAAGTTCGAAGGAAGAGGAAGCATCATGCTTGGATTGCAGTAATACATTTTTAAATATTGAAGGCTGCTTAAGACTGGCAAAGTCAGAAATATTCTTTAGTAGTGGGACTTCCAGATATTTTTCAAATGGATCGATATGTAGAAATTATATGCACTAAGCATGCATATGTCCTAGATCCACCTGATCTCACACTATTTAACTTTATGCAAGATACTGAATCTATTCCACTTGTTAATCTTTTGTGGAAAATTTAATTGCACACACATGTAAAGCATAAATAAAAATAATCGCACATAACACAGTTTTTAACTGAGAAATCCTAAAGCTGAAAACCCCAACTATATATTATGTATCATGGAATCATATGAAAATCCTCATACAAAGCTTATCAAGCTCTCAGTACAGTACAATCGTCATACACTAATCAGGAACAATCTTACAAATCCATGCACCAATCTTTGCCCTCCTACTAGCCTGCCTCCACTGCGCAATCCCTGCTGAAGAATAGCTCTGAATGAATTCGAATTACCCTTTCCGTGACTGCGCAATCCTCATTGGCAACTCCAATATGTGTGTGATGCAATCAATGCATCACTATAGTCACAACAGATAGTCTATCTTGCCCTTTCACCTATCTCTCCACTGGGTCTCCACTGAAACTGCCATGCACTGTAGTTAACTGTTGTATTGTTCAGTTGATTAATGAGTTATTATTTGTGAATTAATTAATTAATTAATTCACTCCACTTTCACTAGTGTATCAATCAGTTAGACTAGATACAAATAGCTCAATTGAGTCTAACTGAGTTAAACTAAATACAACTCCATAACTACTTCTTCCAACTGTGTCGTAACTCTGCCACTTGAGTTCTAACCGAGTCCTCCATGCATTAGCTCCAATAAACCCTTGGGAATTGCGTAATTCCCTCAGTCCACTGATGTGCCACATCTGTGCTCTAAAACAAAGTGCTCCAAGAGAATAAGTTGTTGTTTAGTGTCTGATTATTATTAAGAGCTAATAATAATCGACATGCATCTACTTTTACATCAGCGATCTATAAATAGACTTCGCCCAATATTTTAAAAATAGAATTTCATCTATTTTTCCAACTTGATCAACCATCCACAAATAGCATCCTGCAACTTATGAAATATGATCACCATGTCTAAAAATAGACTTGTGCCAAAAATAGCCTGTGGGCCCACTTAGTGAAGGCGACTCTTTTCACTAAGCTCATCATCTTGTTGAATCTCAACACTCCCTCTCAACAAGATAGGGATTTATTTTAACCACGAATCACACTTAATTGGTATTTGAATTTTCTCCTGGTGAGTGCCTTCGTCAGAATATCTGCATCCTGATCCTCCGTAGGAATGTACTGAAGCAACATGATCTTCCGCTGCACACAATCTCTAATATGATGATATTGGATATCAATATGTTTATATCTATCATGAAACATAGGATTAACTAAGAGTTTAATGCAACTCTGATTATCACAATGTATCACCGTGGGATCTAAATGTGAACCGAACAAACCAACCAAGATCTTCCTCATCCAGATAGCCTCACATGAAGCTTGACTTGCTGCCATGTATTCTGCTTCCACTGAACTGAGTTCCACGGATCTTTGTTTCCTGCTATACCAAGAAAATGACGTAGATCCGATACTGAAAATCCCCCCTGATGTGCTCTTTCTATCTGTTGGGCTTCTTGCCCAATCTGCATCCGTGAAGCCATGCAACTTCACCTCATCTGTCTGTCTATACCATAAACCATACTTAGATGTGCCCCTGAGATATCTCAGGACACGCTTGCCTGCCTTCCAAAAGATCTTGGTAGTCTTAACCATCGCTTGTGAAAGCTGGTTCACCGCATAGCATATGTCCAATCTTGTATTGACTAAATACATGAGTGAACCCACCAACTGTCGATAAACAGTGGCATCCACTACCTCTGCCGATGTAGCGTCCTCTTTCTTCCAATTTCCTGGAAGAGGAGTGTCGATAGGCTTGCAACCTTGCATGTGAAACTTCTCCAGTATCTCCCGGGCATACTTGCCTTGAGACACAAACAGTTCACCTTCCTGCTGCCATATTTCCAATCCAAGGAAATAATGAAGGAAGCCCAAATCCTTCATCTCAAACTCCTTTGCAAGATACGCCTTTGCATGAGTGTATCAACTACTCATCATTTTGTTAGTATTAAATCATCAACATAAAGTACAATGATTAAAAGCTTACCCTCCACCACAATGCGAGATGCAGGTTTGCATCCGCGTCACTCTTGGTGAAGCCAAGTCAGGTGAAATAGCTATCGATCCAAGTGTACCAAGCACGAGGTGCTTGTTTGACCCATACAACACTCTTTTGAGCTTGCATACATGTGACTCGGCTATTTGAAGATCTCAAATCCTTCGGTACACTCGATGTACGACTCTTCCTCAATGATCCCATTAAGGAACGCGGTCTTCACATCCATCGATGAATGTGCCAACTCATACGAGAGAGCAAGGATGGTCAGTATGGAAGAATATTGTGCAACGAGGTGCAAAGGTTTCTTCATAGTCAATCCCCTCGATCGTGAGAAGCCTCGGGAAAAATCTTGCCTTATACTTCTCGACGCTCCCATCAGCAGCTTGCTTTACCTTGTAGATCCATCTTGATCCTACAACTGATTTTCCCACCGGCCTTGGAACAATCTCCCAAGCACTGTTTCTGAAAATGGAGTCATACTCCTCCACCATGGCATCTACCCATGTGGGCTCTTACACTGCTTCTTCAAAGAATATGGCTCTGTCACGATACACTTTCTCATAAGATCCATGTATCCAGTAAATTGGTTAGGTGACTGTCTCTGTCTGCGCTCTGATGTAGGGACTCCTACATTCTGTGCTGCATCAAGCTTCAGTCTCTCAGCTTCTGTGGTACGCTTTCTACCTTTTCTGATGTTTGGTTCTACATGAGTGGACTCCTCCACTCCATGAATCTCCTCCTACAGCTGATCCACATCCAGAGGCTCATCTTTGGGAACAAGAAGTTCCTCCTCTGCATGCAAGTGTAGCTCCCTCTCAAGCGACAACTTCATGGATTTCACCTCATTGAATTTTATATCCCATCGCACAATAGTCATCCAACTGTCTCACAAATACATATGATAATTATGGGGTGTTTCTGTGTACCCCACAAATAGCCCAACTTCTGCAGTCGGCTCCAGCTTCTTCCTAGCGTCCTTTGTCACATGAATGTAAACAGGTGAGCCAAAAATCTTCAAATGAGAAATATCAAGCTTCTTACCAGTAAAAGCTTCTTCAGGTGTACTCATGCCAAGTACTCTATGAGGACAACGGTTTTGCACATAAACCACAGTGTTACATGCTTTCGCCCACAAGTGCATCGATAGGCCCTGGTCATGCAGCATCGCTCATGTAGCACCCATGATCGTTCTGTTCTTCCTCTCCGTGACCCCATTCTGTTGTGGGTCATGAGGCACTATGAGTTCTCTTCGAATTCCTTCTTTGCTACATAATTCTTTGAATTTTCCCGAGATGTATTCACCACCATTATCACTCCGAAGAGCTTTCACTTGCTTCCCCGACTCCTTCTCCACCAATGCCTTAAACTCACAGAACTTTGAGAACGTTTCACTCTTCTTTTGCATGAAGAAGATCCAGCATCTATGAGAATAGTCATCAACAAATATAACATAATACCTGTGTTTTGTTGTTGAAGCAACCGAGAACAGTCCACACATGTCTGTGTGAATTCTCTTCGGGATCACCGAAGCACAGTTCTCCTTCTCATGAAAGGTGGTCTTCATAAACTTACCCATAGTACATCCCTTGCACTGATCTGACTGCGCAAGAGTACCCTTGGGAATTCCAGTATAAATTTGCTGCAAAATCTTCAAAGCGCCATGGTGAAGATCGCCTAATCTCCTGTGCCATAATTCGCCCTCATCCGGCTCACCACTTCTTCTGCTTTGCCCACCATTGCAGCACAGCCATCTACATCTAGCTTGTAGAGATTGTTAATTCGAACCCCTATCTTCTTGGTTTGACCCATTGTTTTATGTCGAAGGAAGGCTTTTCCCTCACTAAAAACAACATCATAACCCTTGTCTTCCAACATTGCGACTGAGACCAAGTTCTTCTTCATACCTGGAACATGCATAACATTCTTCAACAAGAATGGATTACCGGACTCCCTCTCAAAGGTAATGGTCCCAATTCCAGTTTCACTGTACCGACCATCATCGCCCATCTCTATATGCATCTGGAGGTCCTTTTCCTCCAAGTCACTAAACAACTCTTTGTCTCCTGTCATATGGAAAGATGCACCACTATCAAGATACCACACCAATCCCATACAACTTGAAACCAAGCATGAAATCAAGGAGAAATCAAGTTCAAATTGCGAGGCTAAGGCCTCTCCAGCTGCAGATCCAGCAGCCTTCTTGTTCTTCTTCTTCTGTGGACAATTAGTGGCGAAATGTCCATGTTCGTGAGAGTGAAAACACTTCACTTTGGACAAATCCTGCTTCTTGCCTTTAGCATCGGATTTTGAAGGATGTTTCTTCCCCTTCCCTATCCTTTCTTTGGCAGCCAAAGCGCAATTCTCTTCATCTTCATTCTTCGATGAAGATCCATCCCTGGTACCCCACCTTATCTCCTCCTGCACAAGATCCGACCAAAGTTGCTCCCATCCCGGCAGTTTCTTCCGTCCATTGACAGAGTCTTCGTAGCTATGAAAACTCTTCAGAAGCCCAAGGAGAGCCAAGCTCACCAATTCTTCATCATCAACAATAACCCCCACACTTCCCAATTCATTCTTGCAGTGGACAAACTTCGTGAGGTATTTTGGAATACTATCGCCTTTCTCCATTTTTATTTTTCTGAGCTTGTATTTAAGCGCCAACTTCCTCTGGTCACTTCTGCTTTGGAACAAGTCTGTCAAAGCCTTCCACATTAAGAATGGACTGGCTTTCCCGTGAAGGCTAGACACAATATGGTCCTTCACATCTTCCAACAGAATCCTCCTCGTCTTTGCTGTCTTCTTTTGCCATACGTCAAGTAATGCAGCATCTCTAGATCCCGGCTTAGGAACATCGCTATCGATGAAATCCTTTAGTCCATTATCCTCCAGCATTGCCTCCATCTTGTCCTTCCAGGCTATGTAATTCGAGCTCCCATCAAGGGCATACTCCAATCGCAACCCATTGAAAGCCATTTCAATGTATACTCAATTTCTGCACCAAGAATCTTCTGTAGCAAATTCAAATTGTCCACCAGCACAAACTCACTTTACAATTGCAATCTTCAATTAACAAAGCTCTGATACCATGTAGAAATTATATGCACTAAGCATGCATATGTCCTAGATCCAGCTGATCTCACACTATTTAACTTTATGCAAGATACTGAATCTATTCCACTTGTTAATATTTTGCGGAAAATTTAATTGCACACACATGTAAAGCATAAATAAAAATAATCACACATAACACAGTTTTTAACCAGGAAAGCCTGAAGCTGAAAACCTCAACTACATATTATGTATCATGGAATCATATGAAAATCCTCATACAAATCTTATCAAGCTCTCAGTACAATACAATCGTCATACACTAATCAGGAACAATCTTGCAAATCCATGCATCGACCTTTGCCCTCCTGCTAGCCTGCCTCCACTGCGCAATCCCTGCTGAAGAATAGCTCTGAATGAATTTGAATTACCCTTGCCTTGACTGCACAATCCTCTTTGGCAACTCCAATGTGTGTGTGATGCAATCAATGCATCACTATAGTCACAACAGATAGTCTATCTTGCCCTTTCACCTATCTCTCCATTGGGTCTCCACTAAAACTACCATGCACTGTAGTTAACTGTTGTATTGTTCAGTTGATTAATGAGTTATTATTTGTGAATTAATTAACTAATTAATTCACTCCACTCTCACTAGTGTATCAATCAGTTAGACTAGATACAAATAACTCAACTGAGTCTAATTGAGTTAAACTAAATACAACTCCATAACTACTTCTTCCAACTGTGTCATAACTCTGCCACTTGAGTTCTAACTGATTCCTCCATGCATTAGCTCCAGTAAACCCTTGGGAATTGCGTAATTCCCTCATTCCACTGATGTGCCACATCTGTGCATTGAAACAAAGTGCTCCAAGAGAATAAGTTGATGTTTAGTGTCTGATTATTATTAAGAGCTAATAATAATCTACATGCATCTATTTTTAGATCAGCGATCTATAAATAGACTTCGCCCAATATTCTAAAATAGAATTTCATCTATTTTTCCAACTTGATCAATCATCCACAAATAGCATCCTGCAACTTATGAAATATGATCACCATGTCTAAAAATAGACTTGCGCCAAAAATAGCCTGCGGGCCCACTTAGTGAAGGCGACTCTTTTCACTAAGTTAATCATCTTGTTGAATCTCAACACAATAAAGTATGGATGAACATTTAAAAGGTTTCTAAAATTATTCCATTGTTGACCAAAATGAAAAGGTATACTCTCAAGAATTTGGATTTCTGAAACACGTATTTGAAAATAAAAAATAAATTGGGTAAACATGATCATCAAATAAAATTTTAAAATAAAAAGTAGTTGATATTCATGCTTGAAATTCTGAAATTGATTTTCATATATGCTTATTAATGTACTTGATGAGTTTCTAGAGTTTGAATGTTCAAATTTCCAATACAATGTGCTCAAAAGTTCAAAAATGAAATTCGAAAGAAAAACAAATTCAAACTGAAGGAAATGAAAATGAAGTAGATTACAATTTACATTAATGTTACAAATAATTGTACAACATGGTTGGGACTCATTTGCAAAAATTACCTTTCCAAAATTATCAATAGAAATTATAAATTTATACTAATTGTTTGCTTTCTATCGTGGGAATGGGAAGATTTCCAACTTATGATCCAAAAAGGGAATTCCATCATCGTAGGAATAAAAAATTGGAATAGGATATTGAATACCAAAATTACTAAAATTGACTGGAATATTGATTTCATGATTTAAATTATTTTCATCTTCAAAAATAGATTCATATAAGAAATTGGGAATATGAGAGTCAGACAAAACCATTTATGAAGAGCAAAGAGATTGAGTATTTTCATTTTCCATGTCATCATCATAAGTAAATTTATAAGTGTTATTTTCCTCTAAATTAAATAAATCAAAATGAGGCAAGTGATTGAATACCAAATTAAGAGTATGTTCAAGAGTATTTATTGAATTATCAATTAATTTTTCTCTACCAATATCATAAATTAATAATTCATCATTAATCACATCTCCTTTGTCTTCTAAAATTAAATCTGTTTTCAAAGGGACTCATGATTGATTATGAATTAAATTATTATTGCTAAAGATATCAGGGTATAGAGAAAAATAGGAAGTTGAAGATATGTAACTGAAGGTTTCTCTATGCATAAATGATTTCTGATTTTCCAAAATAGACAAGTCAGCTTCTTTGTGCAATTGATCTATTTGTAAATTGTTGTTGAGTTGCTCCATCATTTGCAATTTATTATTATCAACAGATTGTGAATTAATTTTAGCAGTGGATTGTGCGTTGTTTTCATTCTTTGGTTGATTTAATTGTGGTTTATTTAGTTGTTGTTGATTGTTGCTAGTAGATTGCACATCTCGTTGAATTTCTACTTGATCAACATTATGTAAATTTGGAACATTTCTGGCATAATGATTAGCATTCGCAATTTCATTTTGTGAAGGATTAGAGTCATCATTTTGAGTAATTGAATCATTAACAACAAATGATATACTTTCTGGTTCCTCGCAGTTATCACAGGACATAGACACTAAATGTCTAAACCATCTAATTTATTGGAATTGAGGAGACAAATATTTGGATCGAAAAATTAATTTAAATCTAACATAAAACATATCAAATGTCTCACCTTCCATCCTACACAATTCTTCTAACTGATCACACAACTTTTCGTAATTATATTCTTGAAATGCGTGAAGGAAAATATTTGAAAACTCATCCCCAGCTATGTATAGAGGCAATTGGAAGTGATAAGAATCAGTCTTTGGCTTTTCCTGTCAAAGTAAGTGTGAATATCCTGCAAATAATATCTTCATCAATATTGAAATTATTGCCACTTAAAATAAATTGAAGGAGATGACTAAAATCAGATTTCTTACCATTATACCTTACCTGAGACAGGGTCTGGACTGCTTTTACTAGAGTGGAAGTTAGATGAGGTCTAATAAAGCAATTCCAAGGAGGCCTTTTACATGGAGCCATAGTAATAAGATAAAATTTTAAAACAGAAAATCATCAGGGATATAATTTTACTATGGCCCTCCTTCTAGTGAAAAAAAATTGTAGGCTCGAAATGTCTGCCTCAACATTGGGGGACAACCACTCAATCAGGAACTTAAAGCAACTCTTTTTCCATTTGGAATGAAGGTTTCAACTTGTTAAACTAAGTTTAGTTACCATCTCTCTATCTGTGTTGGCTTAAAGTGTGTCTTTTGCTTACCAATAGAGAAGAGACATCAGATCAACCCTCTTGCTGAATTCGGACAAGAGAGTGATCCTTAATCTAATCTAGGGTTCAGCCAAGCCACAAACTAAGTTCTACCCATGTATGAGGGGGCTTGTAGAATGTAGAAATTAAAAATAAATGCAAATTTAATTTAAAATGCAAATTTAATCTAAAATGCAAATGCAACTAATCCTATCTCGAATTGGAAAAATGATAGCCCTTTCTCAACTCAAGAGGAGATGGAAAAACTAAATAGGGGAAGAGGATTGTTTATATGCTTGAGTCCATTCTATAATTTTCATCAATTAGAGAAGTAGTTCAATTAATTAATGAAAGATAAACCAAATTATAAATGTAATTGAACAATACGTAATTATTTCTCAACATATTTCAATCTCAATGAATTCATATTAATTTCAATCTTATTCAACTTCTCAGAGATAGCTCCTATGGAAATTCAATAGCATAAAACTAATGATAATACAAAAGTGTTCAATATCAAAAGTCATTCACTATTTAGAACAGAAAATTAATACCAATTATAGAAATTATGGCAATGGAAAATTAGCTTACATCTCAAATAATAGTGCATATGAAATGAGAGTTTATTAAATCATACCAAAATCTCATTACAATTCTGTAGTCCTTGAGGAACTTCAACGCCTCAGATAAATTGCCAACAATCGTGCCAAACAACTTCTCTTTCAGAACAAAAAATGTTAATTCTCTCCACAATTCACCTCACAATACATTACAGTAGTGCACATGCACATCGAGCATTAATTACAGAGTTTTCCCTTAACCTCATATATGAAGTTTTCCTCCTACCTAAAACTATAATCTATTAAAAAATCATGTTATTAGAGCCTTTAGTTACAGAGCGAAGGGACCATTTCCTCCCTTCTACAAACAACTATTTATAATTACAAAAATGAATTTGAAATATGAGAGATGTTTGAAGAACAAATATGCTCCAACAATTTTCATTGGTCAAAATTCTTTTTCTTCTTTTGCTGGAGAAATTTCATTGATTCAAATATTTTCTTCTTCATCTCCTCAATTTTTATTATGCCAAAAGCCAATAATAATTAAATTAAAATGCAAATCAAAATGAAAAATGCCAAATCTGGAAAACAAACATTTCCAATCAAATTTTAATTAAATAAATAGAAAGAAAATTGTGCTTTCTATTGGTCCTCGTAAAGATCTTATTGGTCAAAGAGAAGATAGTCGAATGGATATGCAATCAATAGAGGCTTTGGGCCAATGAAAATGCAAAAAACTAAACTCGGAAAATTAGTTTTGGTTAAAAATTCGGAGCTTGATTTTCTGCTAAATTTTACTCATTTAATGACCAAATATGGTCATGCAACCATTTAGAGATATTCTCCATGATTTTATTTATCTAATGAGTCGTCGTGAGATTAATTTGGCCAAGTAAAACTCAACTTATGAGCTTCCAAAGTTAAAGTGTCAAAATTGCTAGATAAAGTGAAATTATGAAATTTTAATTAAATATTCTAATTCTAATTAACTGTATAATTAAAATTAATTAATTATTTATTAAATTAAATATATAAAAATTAATTAAATTCATTTAAATTATTATTATACTAATTAAACTAATTACAAGTTAATTAATTTACAGAATAATTCAAAACTATTTAAATATATATATTTTTTAAAATATTAAATTAAAATATTTAAATTAATTAATTAAAAACAATAAAAAAAAATGAAAGAGATGTCAAGTGGCTATTGGCCCAAATGGATGGGCCTAGTGGCTATGAGAACCCATTGGAGTCTCGACCAAACATGAAAGGGAAGCTTTAAAAATGGTGGAGAGGTCTTATTAATAATGGAGAGGGAGGCTTTTTAAAAATAATGGAGAGCCCTTATTAAACAGAAGTATTGTGGAGTTTGAATTGGTATTGGGTATCAAAGAGTTAGAATATCGGAGGCTTCTTTTAAGGAACTCCGATATTCTAATTCCCCAATATTTCGATATACCATTTATAATAAACTAATATGTCACAGTTCGAACTAAAGACCATGTTGTGTTTGGAGTATTGGATATCAGACACATGAACCAAACCATCCACGGGAAGAATGTTAGATATCGGAGATTGACTGATATCATAACTTTTAATACGAGTGTTTTGACATGAAATAAAAAATGTCGAGGTCTGATAGTCATATCAGGATTTTCATTTATGTGGCAATTTTTATCATGATTATTTTATATCGAGATGAGAAAGGGAGGAGGTGAGGGGAAGTGGGACTCATACATTATAAACTACATGTACGTGGTAATTAAAAATATGATAAAATGAATTACAATTCTTTGCAATTTTGAGATTTTAGGTTTCGTAATTTTTTTTTAAATTGGGAATTTGAATAAATTACAGAGATCTCGAAAACACATAATTTTAATTGTTCTACAGTTTGGTTGCGGCGTTTTTGTAAGACCGTTAATGAAAAATTATATAATTAGTAAAAATTAACTAGGAATTAATATTTACAATCAATTACTAATTTATTTACAAAAATTAAAATAACATACATTTTTTAATCGAGGTAGTGAAAATTATCGAACTTCGGATGAGCACCATTTGCAAACTGTACAACCAAATGAGATGAAACAAGTGTCGATGGAAATCTAGTGAAAATTTTAACTCAATGAATCAATCAAAATAGAAATCCAATGAAAATGAAAATTTGGCAAAAAATTAGAACACTTAACAAAAAAAATATTAAAAAGGTGATTTAGCCAAAAATTTATGGAAATGGTCCTCATGATTTGAAATAATAAGTCAAAAATGGGGGTGGGGAAGCGGGGGGGTTGATTTTTCACTACAACAGAACCAAATACCAACATGCTCATAACATGCATGTCAAAACCAACTAGTAAATCATACATGCAATCTGTTACCTGCGAGTATTCCCGTTGAAGCTTGCTTATTCCAACCTTTCCTTGCTTGATATTTCCTTTCCTTGTCCTTTATTTTTTTTCCTTCCTTTTCCTTTTTTTGATCCAAATCTAAAGTGCTCCCAGAAAACTCTAAGTGTCCAAGAGTTTGTGAGATAGAGAGAGAATAGAGAGACTCTCCAAAACTGAACTTACCAAAAGCCATGAACTGGTCCTCATAAGCCTTTTTATTAACTAGGCCTCAATTTTCTTCATTTTCCATTATTTTCCTTCATTTTCCTCCTCACATGCAACTTGTGACCTTTCACCTTCCTTTTCTCCTAATTTCTTTTAATTTCATATATAAATGTGCCAAAAATACTTTTTATATTTCCAAAGCCATAATCATTGCCTTTGTCAATTTCCCCTTAGCCATAAACACATCAAGTGATGCCCACTAGGATATCATTCCCAAAATTCAACTTGGAATAAGTGTCCCTTAATTGTGTTCTTATTTTTCCTTTATTAACTTTTAACTCAGGTCTGTTACAAAATTGAGGTGTGACCCCAAAAATGTTTGTTCTAAATTCTACAAATGGTTACCTTTGCAAAAGAAAAGGTTAATCTCATTTCTATGCTTCTAGCCCATAAGTTTTAGGAGATTTATGGTTGAAGTTGTTAACTGAATTGCTACAATCCTTGGTCTGTAGGGTGTGGATTTGATCAAAGGTTACTTATAAAAAATACAAGAGCCAGAAAATGAAGTGTAATGGTTACAAGTTGCAATGAATTCTTGAATTACAAGGGCTACTCGATCCAATGCTTTTGTTGATTGTTTTTCTATTAATAATAATGCATTGGTGCATATCATGAAGCTTTTACAGATATTGTAGACTGGCAAGCTCTTGATGTTGGAGGTAGGATAGTATTTAATGGCATAGTATAATGAGACAACTTTTTGCCTTCTTTGCTAGAGTCAAGTGAAACAATTCTTGGTGAGATTGCAATATTTTGTTGTTTAAATTGAATTTTTGAATGTATAAATGGATTTAACGCCTTGGAAAACCCCAAGGGAAATTTTCCCATTTGTAATCAAATTTTAGGAAAAATCACTTGGAAAAATTTCCTAGAAAAGAGGCAAAAAGTCACTTTGTTAGAATATGCCATATTTAATCATTTTGATGCATATGGTCATTTTCAGATAATTTATTTTCCATTTATGAATTGTTGCATGTTTTTTTTTCTTCTCATCTTCTGTATTGTGAAATAACAAAGGCACACAAACTCAAGACATATTACATTTTTAGCTTCTTTCATGCGATAAATCTAGGGAATGTAAAGAAGAAGACGACGTGATAAAAGAACTTGAGCATTCTTTGTTACAAGATGATATGGGGAAGGAGTTGCAAGAACTAGACAAACTCCTGGAGCAGAATGAGGTATGCTTTTTATTTTCCCTTTATTTCAATATGGGAACATCATGAACATGAATGATTAGTATAGTGAGCACCAACTAAGGGAAAAATGCAACAAAGAAACTAAAATATGAAAGAAAAATTGTAAGATAACAATATTAGGCACACTTATTATAGTCCCATATTTGCATCAATACTGAAATATTAGCATCATTTCAATAGAACTGCAAGATCAATAACCATAGATAGTCCAATAAAATACCAGAAAAGTAGGCCAGAGGAAATATGATGGTACATTTAGTGTTAGTATAAAAGGAAGGATCTAAAGGCGAGCTAGAGATTAACATTCAATGCCTAGCTAATGAAAGCTCAAAAGATAAAAGAGAGAGAGAATGTCAAAACTTGTTTGAGCTAGCAAAGGACGAGTGAGATACTGAGGGGTGGGATTTTCATCGTAGTCATCAAGCGTTGCAAAAGGGATAATGCATTGGTGGATGATATTCTATGGTGAATAATATCTTGCAACAAAAGTTGCTTCTTTGGTAAACCTAGTGACTAGTCTGGTGGGAAGGGGGAGCTAGTCCATTTATGGGTGGTGTGATGGATGGCCCGTGATTTGGAATGAGAAATCCTTGTAGGTCTCAAAAAATTCGGCTGGCCCCTTTTGGGAGGGGGTCAAGAGGAGACATTGACAAGAAATTGTTGCCATTTTTTCAATTATTATGGTCAAATAGCAACATCTCTAACAAATTAATTGAAGAAATAAACTTTTTCTTGGACTAAAGAAGTAACCAAAGCATTTGAATACTTAAAGAGGTTATGTGTGAAACTCCTGTATGCCAAAAAAATAAAGGAGATACAATCAAGACCCCAGGGCTCCTTCAACCATTAGCTATACCAAGTCAACATTGGGAAGAAGTTTCAATGGGTTTTATTACATGTTTACCAAAATATGAAGGAAATTTGTGTCATTATGGTAGTGTTAGATTGAATGACAAAGTATGTCCACTTGCGCTCTCTTTCTCATCCTCTTAAAGCGAGTACTATGGCAAAAGCATTCGTAATTAATTACCTCTTAAGGATCTGCCATGTAAACAAATTCTTCAAACCCAGAAATGGACCCCATGCTGCAAAAATAGATCCTCTGCCAGTTAACTCTAACACATCAGATCCAAAGAAGATAATACTAGAGTTTTGGGATTTGTTTTTATACTTTTTCTTAATAATATTCACCCTCTGTTTGAAAGCCTAAGTATAAAATATTCTATTTATAATTTTTGTTAGATTAACTATTAGTAATTTGTAGATTGTATACTTGTATATATAAGTTATTCATTACATGTAGTTGAGTTTGTGTTTTTTCCTTTTTCCTTTTTAAAGGATAATTGCCACTTGTTTGAAACCCTGAGTAGCAAATATTTTATTTATCCTTTTAGTTAGATTACCTATTATTAAATTGTAGATTATATACCTTTATAAGTTGTTAATTACCTATATCGTGCATGTTGTATAGAACATGACAATGCCAAAGGTCTGAGACACTAAATTTTTAATTTTCAATTTTTGATAATGATAGTGTGAATGATCAGAGAAAGATTTGAGACAAATTATAGATAATAGTATGTATATATCCATGCTTAGTTTTTAGTTTTATTTGTGTACAAAGGATGTTTGTGTCCTTAAAAGTTTAATTAGATCAATCACATCCAAATCTAGGTGAGGACTCCTCTTAGAATAGTATGATACATAGATTATAGCATGTTCTCAAACAATTTATGGTATTCATTTACCATTGTAACTGGCCAAGAATTTTTTAGTTTTTAAGGAATATTTCAAGGAAGTTGACGGGTTGATCATGATGTAGACTTGAAATTTTTAGATGATGAGGATGTAGAGCCAGCTATAAATGTGTAGTTAGACGTACACTACATCATCATATCGATAAAGTGATTATTGACGAAGCACTCAATTTTGATAAGGCATGATGCATCATGATTTCAGTCTTCAAATTTTTAATTTATCTAATGATTTTAGTTCTAATGTTGTGATTCATGAATGATCTTGATTTTTAAATTCAAATTATGTTTTAAAAAAAAAAAAAAAAAAAAAATATATATATATATATATATATATATATATATATATATATATATATATTGTTGTATTTTTTGTATGTGGCATTTGCACACAGCATATGAATCTTGGATTTTCAAAATTCTAGTGGATTTGTATCTAGATCTAGATCTATATGCATATCCCTATCCATTTCCTGGTAACTTAGCCTTGAATAATTTGTGCCATTTTCCTACTCCTCACTGTGCCATTTGTTTGTAGCATCTGCATTCGTTTTCTTTAACTGATATATTCACATTACTTGGTCATTAATATATTTATTTCATAGGTGCATATATAGCAATATAGATTTATCATATATTACAATTTTCACATTGATATTTCTATCACATGATTTTTGTCGCATCTCCTCACTATATGTGATATATGGATTGCATTGCATGTTTTCCATTACATAAAAAAGACCACATACATTGTTAATCTTTGCAGTATGTGCTATGTAGATTCATGCATGAGCTAGTTAGCAATTTTTTCCTGATTAATAGACACTCATAATCCATATTTCCATTGGCCAAACATGCAGTGCACATGGTGTTGTAGCCTTGAAGTCTCTTTTTGGACTTGATTTTGGGTCATCATACCATCAAATTGAAGAAAAGTTGAAATATGTGTTTCCCATCATGGACCTTCTTATAAAGAAAATAAATGGCCATAGCACAAATGTTTCCTTGCACACAAGGACTACCTTAGAGTAGGTAACATACCTTGAAGTTAATGTGTTTCTTTAAGCATTTTCATTTTAATATAGTTCTTTCTTGTATTTATTTATTTCTACTAATTAATAGTTTATAATGGCAGACGAGGAAAATTGTCAGAGCAATGCTTTGTTTGTTAAAGAAACCTACATGTATAATTCATCTATCGAATATAGTGCCAAATAAAGAGCTTCCATATTCTGCAACTAAGCTTGCAATTTCATCTTGGGAGTTTCCATCTCATAAATCTATTAATCCTAATGAAGATTGCAAAAGAGTCAACACCCTTTAATGAAAAAACCAAAGAATCGGTCCAAAGTATTGAAACAGTTGATGATTCTTATTTTGTCGGGGGTATTGTAGAGAAATTTATGTGGGAGTGCCCAGATTCATCACTAGATAGGCCTACAATGATTGTGTCTTCATTAAAGAGAAAATTAGCTTTAGTGAATGGCCCAAATAGGCATAAGAGAGTAGATGGCATTGGTTCAGGAGTTGTAGCATAAGCCAAAGACACTAGGTTGTTCATTCGTATAGGAGGTATTCCTCATTTGGTCGAACTAGAAGAGACACATTTCAGCAACACAAAGCTAATATTATTAGACTACCTTCTATGCATGTTGATGATTATGTTGCAAGAGAGAGAAACAATGATGGTATGACTAGCAACTCCAATGTTGTTAATGTTCAGAGTGTAGGGTCTACTGGTGGTAGACCACCATCTATTCATGTGGATGAATTTATGGCTAAACAACACGAATGCCAACAACCAATAGCTTCATTTGGTGGAGACTTGCAGAAACCTGTGCAAACACTACCACCTGAGACTGAGAGCAGTGTTATAAAAATACTAAATCTAGAGAACTAGAGTCTCATATTGAAGATGAATTACATGAAATAAAGATTAAGTTGGTTTTTTTTTTTAATCAAAAGACGTATTGCAGTTCACAAATTCTGATGACTTTCTTCCATCTGTGCTAGTGAACTTACCTAGAGGGAATTCGCCTGAATCTCTTATTTATGATGCATAACATAACCTTGCTAGTTCTCCGCATTTTATTCCAATGAGCAAGGACACAACAATGGACACAATTGAAGGTTTTAATTCTATAGGCCTTGTTTCTAGGGACCCTATTACACAACCTAAGGGTGGTATTGTCAAACATGAAATCCTTACTCGAGACAAAGGAAAAGGAAAGCAAAGTCCAAGTGGAGAAACAACATTCCCTCGAGAGAAATTTGATAACAAAATACCAAATATGATGTCCATAACATCTAATTGTTATTAGACACATGTTACATATAAACCACCAAAGATGGAAATACCATTTTATGATCAAATATCTTTATCGAGAGTTATGAGAGCAGGAGAACAAGGTCCTATGCCTTTCCATGTTCTTCATCACATATCCACTTAACCATATGTTGGTTCTGGCCCAATTTTAATTGTAACCCAACCCCATTTTGAACAGAAAGGTCATTTACATGCACCACCACTACCACCCTTGCGACCACCTCCAACAGTTCCTTTTGGTGTAACTCCTCAAGTGGTGTATTCCAGTCTTATCCATGCATCTTCTTACATATATTCCATAAGATATTTCCAAACTCATCTTCCTCTAGGTTCACCTTTCCATACCATTGACTCTACTACAAATAGTGCAGTTCCACCATTGCTTGGAAGAGATAAAAAACCAACTTGCCCAAAAGATTACTATATGGAAGGGACAAGCAGTGACATGAATATTAGTGTGGCGCCACCATTACCTCCATCCAGTACTAGTTTTATCTTAGAGGTTCCTCTTTATCCACCTCAACATGTAAAGTTCCATCCAGAACATCAACGAAAAGCTAGTTATGGATATGTTGCCCCAACCACCCCTCCTTGCCCTCTTTTTGATACTTCAACGAGTCCATGGGCTAGTGTCTCAACTATTTTTAGAATGTATGTTCGATGAGACCAATATTGCTTCAGCAATACCTCCTCCACTTCTTCCTCCCACACCTCCACCATTTTCAGCTCTTCGAGCCCCAAGTTGTGCAAGCATCTCAACAAAGATCAATTTTTCATCCTATATCTAGTATGTATTTTCAGCCTACTCCAGCTATCTCATTGCCTCCACAAACATCCTCTGGTGATAAGGTATTTGGAAAATTTTCTACATCCAATATCGGTCAAAGATCTATCTCTCGGTATCATCCTTTACCTCCTGCTTTTTTACCTCCTTTGCCTCTTGGTAGGCCTACAACATTTCCAGGAAACCATCCGGGAAATGTCTTAACTCAACAACATGGACTTTACCAACAAAACTCATCCTTGACATGTTCAACTAGTGTGGTCACCTTTGCAACCATGACAACCTCCTCAACCACCACAACCACCCCATCCACCTCCATCTCAGCCTCCTCAACAATCATGCCCCATGCTTTCAGCCACAACAACCACAGGAACAAAGACCGCAAACTCATATTCAAACATCAATAAATTAACAACATGTACAAATTCATCCACAACCACTGCCAGTGCAGCAAAATTATCCAACACAAAGTGTGCAACAACACCCACACCTGCTTCAACAACAAGCCCAATAATCTTATTATCAACGCTAGCTCAATAACATAATTAACAACACCGTGATCAAGGGGAACACGTACACCCACAATATTATCGCCAACAGGTTGAAAATGTTAAACTATAAGAATCAAGATTGACACTACAACAATATTTTAGTTCTCCTGAAGCCATTCAAGTATGTATACATGTTTGGATATTTTTGTTATTTGAAAAAGTGGATTTAGAAGGGCCATCTTTGTCACCTTCAGTAAATTTGAATCTTTGCTACTGTCACTAAGGCTCTATTGAGCAATCAAGAAAGACCTCACCAGCGTTTGGAACAACAATCAAAATCGATGCAAATGCTCTAGGCATTTTTTATAACTTCAACAATTTTTTATAGTGACCTTGAATGTTGGAGTAATGTTAGTTACATTTTGTTCTATCCGATCAAGACCTTGAAAGTTGGGCTCAAAAAGAAGGAATTTTTTATAAGGATTTTGTTGACCTATCTCAGAAGAGCGAAACAATTAAATAAGTTCATAGCTAAATTTTACAGTTATGTTATGGTGTCCACCACTTCTACTTCATTATACATTTAGAGTAATATCAACTCTATTTTTTCTATACACTATAAGGAAGAGACCTTCTAGCAGAGGTTATAACAGAGGTTTTTAGTGTTATAAAATTGGCCAAAGTTTTCAAAAAAATATTTGCTACAACATCCATTTTCAGTAACGGAGGTTTTGGCGGAGCTTCTAACGGAATTTCAACACAACTAAAAAAAACTGGGCAGTCGAAGGTTGTTACAGATGTTTTTCTCATCGGTGCGCTAATCAGGTGTCAACGCACCGGTGCGTTTAATAGTGAATGCACCAGTACTGTAAACCTACCAAGCACCGGGACAGAAAAAAAATTTAGGATGCCCTGGGGCGTTTAGAAACGTCTCGGTGTGTGTCAGCCAAACAGTCCCCCCGGGGCGGTCGAAGGTGCATGCACTTGGTCGTTAAGGTCTAATACCGCACCTGGCACACTGTAGGTTATACAACGCACTGGGTTGTTCTAATTGTTATTGGTATTTGTGTGGTGCCCATAGGTCGTATCAACGCACCGGTGCGTAGTATTATACAAACGCACCGACGGGCATTATCACACAAACACACCAAGCGTTCTAATTGGTATTGGTATTTGTGCGGTGCCCATAAGCCGTAGAAATGTACCAGTGAGCAGTCTCACATAAATGCATCTATGCACAGTATCACACAAACACGCCGAGAGTTCCAATTTGTATTAGTATTTGTGCGGTGCCCATTGGTTGAAATGCACTGGTGCGCATTATCATACAAACATACCGGTGCATAGTAAATAACACACACTGGTGTTCATTTTGTATTTTTTAGAAACATCGACCTGTGGCAATGCAATTATTGTGATTTTTTAAAATTCATTATTCATCAAAAGTCGACACATATCTTATAACAATATTCATATCAATTAAATTTTTATTAGTGCATTTGAATGTGATGTTTGCATTAATTTGTTATATCATATCATCAAATTTCACATCTCTTCATCATAGTATTTAATCATCCATATATTAATCAGTGGTGTTACATTTCACAGCGACAATCGAGAATGCAATAGCATAAATTAAAACGTATTTTATTATATATATATGAATAAGGCACTCCTTGTCATACAAAATGGGACAATTATTGGTATCCCTCTGTCTTTCAATTGGGACACTATGTCCATTACATTAAACAAAATGTCTGATTTCACAGACAAATATTTCAAAAGATACAACGCCTTGCTTTGATATCCAAACATATTGATCATCATTCTTCGCTTGAACTACTGTCACTACTCAAGCTACTTCCATGAATTGGGTTATTTTGAGGAATGTTTTGTTCACGGTGTTTATTGTTTTCTTCTTCTTCACCTTCCATCTACAAACCTAAAAATAAACTATAATGAGTATATATACATTGGTGAGAATAATGAAACTTGAAATATTAAATAATATACATCAACGTAAATCGAAAAGAAATGGCGTACCATAGCAAGAATTGACTCATGAATTATACACATTCTTTCAAAACCAAATTTCATGCCATCTTTCAACATTTCACTTGTTGGTGCAATTCCATAATTTGTTTCCTGCAAGTTTTATACCCCATAACAAATAATATATTTAATACAAAATATTTTTTTGTTCTATTAATTATAAACGGAGCTAAGTAAAACAAGATCGATAGATGCTTACAAATTCCACAATTAATTTCTGATATGCCAACATATACTGGCAACCCATATTTAACCCAATGTCAATCAATTCGTCTGATGGTTCTTTTTTGTATGTTAGCACCTGTTTGAAGACATTTAATGATGATTGTTGTAAAACAACTTAAAATATACAAAAATGAAATCTAGTTAAGTTGTTATAAGGAAGGAACAATTACTCACAAACTTAGATATCAACCCTTTTCTTCCTTTTCGTCCTATTTTGTGTGCTGGATGGGTTCCATTTTCTTTTCTTTTTTGAAATAAAATACTTGAAAATTAAAAATTAATGCTAAATTGTTTATTTATTGTACCTAATCGAAAAAGTCAATGATTACATATTACATTTGAAACACGTTGTTGTTGAGATGGCTCCTCGTGCGATGTAATTATGTCAAATTTCTTTGACCATCTCATTGTACACCCTTTTGGACATTCCTACTGGCATATTTCTAATATCAGCTCGTTCATCCTTTGAGATTTTCATAATATTCCTGAAAATGTAACATGACAATAAACTTTTTAATTTTTATTTTGATATATGAAAAGTAAATATAACCAAAGTGATATTTATAAATGATTTATTTCTAGTAGTATATACATATAATTCTAGAAAAAACATTTAAACGAATATTACTTTTTCGTTCCTTATTTTTTATTGTTGTACGTTTTTGCTATTAAAAGTCTGACATGTCTCATTGAACAATTCTCTGGAAACTCATCCTGTAGTTTAGATAAAATTTGGTTCTTGGAATCACTGGATTGATTTTTGTATTGTAAGTGGAAAAAACGTCTATACATTCGTTCCACTAGATCCCTCAAAGTTTTGTAAAAGTTTTCCCCCCCTTTTGTTAACCTCAAACACCACTCCAGATGAGCTAAGAAGTAATTCATTTTCATTTGCATGTTCTATTTTTTTCTTTTCTTAGAACAACATTCCTTTTCTGAGTCGCTGGTCCCTATAGAACATTAGACATATGTGAATTAATAGATTGTTTGAAACATGTTATCTAATATTTTTAAGTATATTATTAATGAAAATTTAAAAAAGAAACTCATATTGGATCGATAGTATTTTTTCATTCACCTGATTCATCCTTCTGCAATTTTTCCATCAAGATTTTACGCTCTTCTGGTCCTAGATCATAAATAATCTTATCGAGCTTCGTCATTTTGTGGCTCTGCATGATACACAGTAAAGAATACATTTTAGTTAAACTTACATATAGTTCAAAAATAATAATTTTTGTAAAGAATTTACAAAGAACTTGCTTTTTTTTCTTTTCTCGATGTGCTATCAGTATTTTTGTTACTTGATATCTTGTCAGCCATTTATTTATCAATATGAAACTTGTACCATACCATTCATTAATATATTTTATAAATAAATCACAAACTTTTCAGGTAAAAAAAAAATTCAAGAAAACGGTGCACCTTTCCAGTAGTATGCACTGACATCGGTGCAACATGTTCTTATAAACTCACCGCTAAAATAGTGGAAACACCGTACGACGCTCTTTGTCAACAAGGAGAATTGGTGCATTATATGTTAACCAGCGCACCGATTCACACTAAAAAATTAATAAAAATCCTCTAGTTTTAGTTTTTGTAGCATATGATGTCGTGGAGGGGGCGATGCGGCATGTTTTTATAAACGCACCGAGAAAACATGGGACCACCGTATGGTGCTCTCTATCAACAAGGAGACACGGTGCATTATATCTTAACTGGTGCACTGATTAACACATACATAAAATAAAAAAATGTTTTTGTCAAATAGTACGTGCACGGTGCGCTATAATAAAATAGTGCACCGGTGTGCTATTTTACACAGGGCGCACGGATAAAAAAAAATTGTTTTTATCAAACAATATGTGCGCGGTTCGCCGTGATAAAATAGCGCACCAGTGCGCTATTTTACACAAGGCGCACTGATTAAAAAAAATTGTTTTTTTTTTAAATTCACGCAAGGGCCGACATGGATTTGGATCCGACTTTGCAAGTTGTATGCAAACCCTATAAATATAAAATGAAAAGCCCTAATTCTGAAGTCACAGAAATAGGAAGAAGCAAGGGAAGAAACAAAAAGAATCAAGGGTTTAGCGTAAGAATGGATTTTTTTTCTCCCTGAAAATGAACAGTAAAATTTAAATTTTTTACTTACCATGTATTAAATCAAATAGAAAATGTAAAAAAAATGAGTATTACAGTAAAATTTAATCACCTGATGGTTTGAAATTCTATGCTACAGAGTTTGAATCACCAGAGGTTTGGAATTCTGATTGTCTGAATAGTTTTGTTTGAAAGTATTTCGCTGATCCACAATGCTCTCATGCTCTCTTGCTCTACGTATGTCTCTCGTGCAAATATCTCCCTGAAATTTTTTGCAAAAATAATGAAATAATGAAAAGTTTTTACTATTTAAATAATTGTTTTATGAAATTAGATTTTCAAAAATAATTTAACGCCCATTTTTCAATTTACCGCTTTTTTTTCACTTTAAAAAAATAAAGTTTCGTTTTTTTTATTTGCGGTTATTCGGCACCGGTGCGTCAGTTAATAACACATCACCGGTGTGCAGTAACTAAAACGTTTCGGTGCGGTTAACTGTACATTAGCACCAATAAAAATAAGTCCTTTTTTAAGGCATCGAAATTGCTTTTAGGTGTGTACACCAAAATTTATTGTTGATTTTGCTCAAATGCAGGGAGAAAATATCATAATTATATCGAATCGACAATTCTTCAAAATCCAGCTCGTTCCATAATATTTCTCAAAGTCCATCGTATATTTCTCCCTATCCATCTCGAGACATAATATTTACTTCAAGTTTTATTTATATTTTCATTATCTAATTGAATTTATGTTTTTTATCCATGTCAATCAGCTTAATCAAATTAATGTATGAATCTTTGCAATTATGTTGATCTTGAAAACAATGGCGCACTGAACAAGCCCGAGCTCGCAAAGCTCTACAACAGGCTTGCTACTGCGCATAGGGTTTCTTGCTGCAGTTTCAGGGTGGTGCCAATGTGTGGTGCGTGCCCTAGCAAGGGCCTAAATCCATGGAAGAAACTCGAGCCCCTCTAAGAGACTGGATGAGATCCCTTCAATGGCTCTTCGGCCTGAGGGATCCATGAAGGTTCCCCTTTCCCTAGTAGATCGTGCTCTGGTCAGGCAGTTTACAGGCTTATGGCCTTCGCTGAAAACGACGGAAGCCTGGATCTATAAAAACTAGAGGCCTCTCATCGCAAATAGTGTCACCTCCTACTTCCTAGAGCGGGTTTTTTTTTATGTTTGAATTCATCTCAAAGGAGGACAAGGATCTGATCTTTAGGAACGACCTTTATTTCATGGGGCCTCAAGGTATGTATTTAAACAGATGGACGCCAGACTTCAATCCTTCGGAGGATGTTCCAACTGTTGTTCCGGTTTGGGTCAGACTCCCAAACCTATCGGTTAACTGTTGGAACTAGGAGTCATTGCAGCAAATAGGCAACGCTCTTGGGAAGTTCGTAGATCAGGCTAACAATAAGGATCAATATGACTGCGCTAAAATCTGCGTGGAGGTTGACCTTGAAGTTGGGTTGCCGGAAGCTATCAAGCTCACGGTAGGAAGCTGGACCCATCTGCAGAAGTTAGATTACGAACAAATGCCTTTCAAATGCCGCGGATTCCATGAGTATGGCCACTTCGTCAAGAACTACCCCAAAAATGTAGGCCTAGAAAAGGAGAAGGAACAAGGATGGAAGCAAGCCAAGAAAACCAGAACTAGCCTTAGATCAAGGGCAAATGGACAAGGAGATGGAAAAGGAAAAAGGAGTGCCACAAATCCTAGGAGCATTCCCAAAGCCAAACCCATCCTGAAAGGTCAAGAGAATAGTTTTGCGCCCCTGAACTCAAAAACAAAGGAAGTCCAAGAATTTGACCCCAGGGGTTTACAGAAGGATCCCCAAATGTAGGAAGTCCCGCTCCTCCGAAGAGTGGTGATCCCCCCTGTGAAACCCCAAATAAGAAGGAACCTGCCTTTGAGGGTGAAAACCTAGACTCGTAGGATTCAGAGGAGGATGGAGAAATTTGGGACTCAAAAGCCTCAGTCAGAAGATCCACTAGGGGAAGGAAAACCTCCAGGGAGAAGAGGGAACAAGAAACCTACAAGGAGAAGCTGCAAGGGAGCCAACCAACTCTGGAAAAGATGTTGGTAAGGAACCCAAAGACAAACAGAAATCAAGGCTAGGGCTCTAAGGGAGCCCTCTCAACCCAAAAACGAAAGCAATGAAGATCGTTTCCTGGAACTGTAGAGGGATGGGGAGCAACCTAAAAGAGGAAGCAATGAAAAGTTTATCCAAATTGGAAAAGCCATAAATTCTTCTCATCCAGGAGACCAAATTTGAGGAAAGAGATTTCCTTCAAAAAGGCAAACAATTTTATGGAAAATGAGGAGGTCTAGCTGCATCCTCTAGAGGCGCCTCAGGAGGGCTGGGAATTCTATGGAATGAGACATGCCTTGAGAAAATCCAGGTAAAATACAACTCAAACTGGATTTTTGTTTAATTTCTGCATCATGACTCCAAAGAGATAGTGAGTCTTTTCAATATCTATGCCCTGGTCAGCCTAGGGGACTAAAAGAATTGTTGGGAGTCCATAAGGGACTTAGCAAACGAGATACCATTGGACAATGTCATTCTTGCCAGAGACTTCAACCTTACTTTAAGCCTTGGGGAGAAGTGCGGGGGTAGCATTGTGAGGGATCCAACCATGGAATGGGTGGAAGAGCTCATTCAGGATGGGATATGTTGGACATTAAGCCTGCCAAAGGCAAATACACATGGACCAACAGAAGAATGGGACTGGGCCACATCGCTGCAAGGTTATATCTCTTTCTTATCCAAAGTTATTTTTTGTTATTAGGTCTAGATGCTAGCTTTGATATCCTCTCTTCGTCGATCTCCGACCACAAGCCCATAAGGCTTGAGTTGAAACCTCAAAGGAACCTGGGACCCATTCCCTTCTGGTTCAACTCTCTTTGGGTGCAACACAATGACTTCTTGGAAAGGGTCGAGGATGTCTGGAGGCTTCTTGTTAGTGGATCCCCTTCTTTGTGTGGGAAGAGAAGCTAAGGAGAGTGAAGAGGGCCCTCAAGAGTTGGGCTAAATCTTTCCCATCCTCGACTAAGGAAAGGAGGTCTGCTCAGGCCAGTCAAGAGAGCCACCAAAAGAAAATGGAAGAAATGGACATCTCGAAGGTCAAATTAACCATGGAAGAGGACCTCCAGGTTAACTTTCATAAAGCATGCATTTGGGAGGAGGAGTTTTGGAGGCTTAAATCTCGTAGCCCGTGGCTTCAAGCTGAGGACAAGAACACCTCCTTCTTCCATAAGCAGGCTCAAGCAAGAAGAAGCTTCAATTTGATAATTGAGATATCCTCAATAAACCAATCCATATTCGACTTTTCCAACATCAAAAAAGCTGCCCACCACCACTTCAAAAGTCTGTATACAGAGGAAAAAAATGTGAGACACAACTCTAATCTGCTTGAATTTTTTACTTCAAAATTCACTGCCAAGATGAACACTTTGCTGATTGCTCCTGTCACTATCAAAGAAATTAAGAAGGCCCTCAATGACATGGATCCGGACAAGGCACCTGGGCCGAATGGTTTCACTACTCGTTTCGTCAAGGCTTGCTGGAAAACGATCAAAAGGGACCTGTACAAAATGATTCTAAAATCTCAATCCTGTCATAAGCTCGGGGGAAACACAAACTCAGCCTTCTTGGCCCTCATTCCTAAAGTGAAGGGAGAATGTACCTTTAATAGGTTTAGGCCTATTTCCCTTTGCAACATTGGCTATAAGCTCATCACTAAAGTCATGGAAAATAGGTTGAAATTGGTTCTCCCTGATCTCATTCCAAACAATCAAGGGGGATTTTTCAAAGGTGGGTAGTAGATTGACAATTTTATCCTTGTCCAAGAAGCGATACATTCGAGCATCCAAAGGAAATAAAAAGGCATAGTTGTCAAGCTAGATCTTGCTAGTGCGTTTAACAAAGTGAGGCACGGTTTCCTCTTCGGGGTTATGCAAAAGTTTGGGTTCGATATCAGTTTCATAAGCTGGGTCAAGGCCTGCATCGCGGAGCCTTGGATTGCCCCCCTTGTCAATGGGCGTGCTGCTAACTTCTTCAAAGCCAGCGGGGGTCTCAAGCAGGGATGCCCTCTCTCTCCGCTAATTTTTGTTATTCGAGCCTCTGTCCTCAGCTTCATGATGGAAAAAATACACGTTGATCAAGAGCTTATGGGTCTCAGAATTGCTAGAGGAGTTAGAGACATTAGCCATGCTCTATTTGTTGACAACACTCTCTTGCTCGGTGGTGCTTCCTCCAATTCATCCATCTGATTTAAGCTTCACATTGATTACGTATGTAATGAATCCGGGAGTGAGCTTAATGCTGGTAAATGCCATATTTATGCATGGAACCTCTCTGGAATCGAGCTAAGTGCCATCACCAGAATATTTGGCTTTAAAGGTTCTATGAATTGGGCTTCTTTTAAATACCTCAGCCTGCCAATCTTCCAAAGAGCCCCGACTGGAAGGGACTAGATCCCACTATTGGATAAATTAAAGAAAAAGCTACAATCCTGGGGCACGTCGTGGATTAATTTAGCAGGGAAGGAAGTCCTCATCCAATTGGTGCTTAACAATTTTCCAATCTTCCAGAGCTCCATCTTGCTAGCTCCGATGGGCACTCTTCGCAAGATGGAGCAAATCATTTGTTCCTTTTTCTGGAAGGGGGGGAAGGATAACGATAAGATGATTCTTCTCATCAGCTAGGACAAGGTTGCCATGCCACTTATGGAAGGTTGCCTCCACATAAAAGATCTCAAGGATCATAATATTGCTTTGGGAGCCAAGATTCTCAGGCAACAGGTTGCAAGGAAGCCGAGGTGGGTACATATCGCCCTGTGGAAAAAAAACAGCCACGAAACTCGACTTCATAGCTTGGAGTAATGTCGCGCAACTTGTCATGGCTCCCCGATCCATATGCTATGCAAACATGCACTCCCTATGCTGCATGATCATATGTACTAGATCCCTAGCAATGGAAAGAGGATCAGAATGTGGGAGGACAAGATTATGGACGGAGAAGCACTTGGGGATGATCCTGACCTGAAATAATTAAAGTGGTGGATGATTGGTGAGGGTTACCTCACGCCGTGGGATATTTCAGATTAGGACAACAACACCTGGGCATGGTGGAAAAAGATGAATCTGCCAGCGCAATTGGAGCAAGCTTGGTCAAATCTCATGATCGTGTTGGCTGGGAAAGCTCCAATAAACACAAGAAAAAAAGACAGAAGAGGTTGGGGATCCACGTCGAGTTGCTACACAGTGGCACAGGGCTATAGGCACCTCAAGACCATCCCCACCGTCCCCAACAACCTTGCGATTTGGAAAGGGATCTGGAAAATTAAAAGCATCCCCAAGATCGACATGTTCGCCTGGCTGTTGGGTCACAACAACATTCTTACAACAGAGAATTTTCAAAGGCATGGATTCCATGGTCCCTCTCGATGTCCTATCTGCCAACAGCAGGTTGAAACAATGAACTATATCTTCCTCGAGTGCCAATACACTCGAGACATTTGGAAGGAGGTCAAGAACCTCTGGAGCAGCATCAGCCTTCCAAAAACCATCACGAATTTGTTGAAAAAGTGGGGATCCTTGTACCCCACCTCTTTCCTCGAAAAAGGTTGGCCGAGAGAGGGGCAGATGATCATCCCAAAGCTCGTCTGTTGGAAGATCTGGGTTGAAATAAACAACCAAATCTTTCAAGAGAAATCTCTAAATCAGCAGCAAATCACGGTGAAAATTAGGAGCTTGTTCAAAGAAATTATGCAAGAAAAGGTGGGGCAGAAGCAAGACTATAGCTTCAATCAACAAGAAAGGGATTGGTGCTTACAACTGGGCCTGCACTTTTCCACAAGGGGAAATGTGGAGAAGAGCAGAAAAGGTTGGCAAATCAGATTAGAGGATGAGGAATTTGACAAATGGAGAAGGAGCACTAATATTCACACTTTTTTCCTTGATAGTGCAGCAAAAGGAAATCCGGGGAAGGTGGGAGGTGGGGGCACCATTCGAAGACTATCTGATGAAATCATCTTCAATTTCACTTGGGGGTTGGGGCTCACCTCGAACACCCAAGCTGAAACCTTTTCCCTTCTTCAAGGAATTAAGCAGCTTCAAAAACATGGAATTAAGGATGCAAGAATCATATGAGATCCAAAAAGACTCATTGGCTTGATGGTGACAAATTTGGTCCCTAAGGACCTCCATCTGTAGAGGTTGATTGCTCGTTTCAATAAGTTGATTGCGTCCTTTGCCAATCTTTAGTTCTTCCATGTCCTTCGGATAAATAACAAAGATGTAGATCATGAAGACAACATTTTTGTCTCCCTCCAAGCGAGAACTCTCCTCTATGATGAGGGGGAAATGTGGGATCCCCTGCCATAACTGGGTGTGCCTTATCTCTTTTGTCATGTTTCACTGTTTTCTGCTCCAGCAATTTGTTTGTATAAGACATTTTTCTAGCCTTTGAGAAATTTCTAGAATGACCGAAGAAAGGAACCTTCCAAAGGTAAGAAGCATCGTAGTTGAACTCTACTTGAATGGAAGCCCCTTAGACCTCAGGTCTCCAGATGTAATTGCTCTGGGATTTTGCACCAGGCTTCTTGAATTAATATAATATAATCATTTCTGTTAAAAAAAGAATGTATACAAATTTGCAAGTTCATGCAGATTCATAATCGAGTT
Source organism: Pinus albicaulis (assembly GCA_034641835.2). Classification (NCBI taxonomy): domain Eukaryota; kingdom Viridiplantae; phylum Streptophyta; class Pinopsida; order Pinales; family Pinaceae; genus Pinus; species Pinus albicaulis. Next base: position 713,243,150 of record CM076575.1, on the reverse strand, counting down.
CAGATGTACAAAATATTCAAACAGCTCCAAAATGTCGGAAGCTCTTATCAGGAGCAGCATACAGCAAGACGCATTTGGTTGATAAAAATGGATAACCGCTTCACCCTGCCAATTGTAACATTGCATCTTCTGGCCACAATCCTGGGACAATGATGGTAATAATAACTGTTTGGTATATTAATGTAATTATTTCAACGTCAAACCAATTAATCATGAATTGTCGACGTGCTTACTAATTGATGTCATAGATTTTGTACTAATCATGTTCAAATATATTTTTTGAAATTAGTAGGATTATAGTGATGATGAGTGACCTACCTACCATCTTCCGTTGCACACCACGACAATGTCAAATCGAGAGAAGGTTGAATTAAGAGAAAAAATCAGAGAGGAACGATCCCTAGAATGGTTGAATCAACCACCTATTCAATTCCCACTACATCCAGATTCACCAATTGGGAATGACTACAACAATAGTAATTCTTGCCCCTCTTGGGCATCATCTAGCTCCACATCTCCATCCGTACGTGTAGCATCGGCCTACGAGGCTGCCGAAAAAAAGTAGGCCTCGTCTCTGGAAACCTCTCAAAAAATAACCCCTCAAAAAATAAACAAAATAACTTAGAAGAAAAATAGAAGTTCACCCTCCCTTGTGCTTGAGAACGACATCTATCTAATGTTGTACAAAACTGCCGCAAAAAAAATCATAGACCACCTCACAAGTCGTGGCGTCTGTAATAAAGAATCAACATAAAATAAAAGTGGGCAACTAATACGTTTCCCATCACTAGTATGGTGTGAAATGGTCGTCAGCAGTAGTGAGAGGCACCTCACCTCCTCTGCACCAAACAAAGCAATACGTAATTGACCACCGGAGACCTGAAAATCTGCAGGAGAAAGTATATCAGTGCTAATGTATCTCTGGGAGTACACCAACTGACTCCCTGTTGCATAACCATCAGGGACCTCTGGGAACGAGGGAAAATCCTGCCCTCTCCTAGATAGGCCAGTAATAAAATATATGTCCTCCTCAATGGGCGCATACCACTAGTTAGGACCAACCCGGAAAGCCTGTCGGTGGGCATCCCACTTGAAGATGAGTTGTCCCAATAACCCACTATGGCCCTTCAAGGATGTAGCCTCCTCATAGAAATTGAGGAGGCTTACCTCCTTTAGGAGCAACTGGGTGGCTGATGTAATAGGGCGAGGGTACATAAGTCTCTCCCTCTCTCGTGCCTTCAACAGGCGAACCACGTTATACTGGTCTGCCATATGTTCTTATTGTTCCCTTTCTTCTCTCCTTTGACGTCGCTGAATGATTCACATATTAAATACATTTTTTTATTAAACGAGACATGTATTTACAAATATATATATATATATATATTTATTTATTTATTTTTTTGAAAAAAAAAGAAAACAGTCGATGCGCCCAAAAAAATAGTTATGCACCAGTATTGGTGCGTCTATTTTTATCGCGCACCATCCTCAATGCGCATGAAAATTTGTAGCGCACCGAAAAACATGAAATGTACTTTCTCTTGCGGTGCGTTGAAAAAACTATCCACCCCGGGGTGGATAGTTAGGTCAACGCACCGCCCAACATTAATCCATGGTCAACGATGCGGTCATGTAAACGACCACACCGTTGACTATGTAGCAGTGTTGGGAGAGCGGTGTGTTGTCCAAAATATTTGCCCCGGGGGGGATAGTTTCGTCAGCACACCGCCCTCTTAACATCAGTACATGGTCAACGGTGCGGTCGTTTAAACGACTGCACCGTTGACTACGTACCAGTGTCGGGAGGGAGGTGCGCTGACCAAACTATGTGCCCTGAGGTGGATATTTTCGTTAGCGCACCACCCTCTTGACATCAGTACACGGTCAATGGTGCGGTCATTTAAATGAGCGCACCGTTGACTATGTACCAGTGTCCGGATGGTGGTGCGCTGACCGAACTATCCACCCTAGGGCGGATAGTTTAGTCAACACACCGCCCTCCCGAAACTGGAACATAGTCAACAGTGCGGTCATCTAAACGACCGCCCCGCCATATTAGTTTTTAAAAAAACACAGTGCGTGTTTTTGTACTGTACCGGACCCGGTGCGGTTTCTGTTAGCACCGTTCGTGGTGTTGCCTGTAAATTTACAGGCAACACCACAAATGGTGCGAGCCAAACGGCTCGAGCGCAACACACATGATTTTTTTTTTTTTTTAAATTGCTAAATTTTAAGTTTTTTAACAAATCTAATCCGCAAAAAAGTTTAATTATTGAGAAACAAGTAAAATGCCTGTGCATTTGGGCGTCGATGAGGCATATTTGCTGAAGAATTTGCAAAACTAATTTTTTCCACCATTTTGCAAAATTCGAACTCGAGAAAGTGGGAAATGGATGGGAGCAGTGCATGCAATGGGAGCACTAATGGCAGGCTCACACAAGGGAAATTCGCACCAGTGCTTGAGAGCTCTGGAGCATTGAAGAAGTGAAAATGCAGATTTTTTGACCGGTAAATTTTTTTTTTATTCAACCCTGTTTCGGTGCGCGGGTTTTTGAGGCACACCAGGCAGTTTATGCCTAACACACAGGGCTTGTTTATGTTTGGGCATGGGTTTTGAAGACGCACCAGGCCTGTTTCTGAGTAGCGCACCGGTGCGCTACAATAATGAGACACACCGGGAGGGTTTGTACAGAGAGCACAGTGTCTCGGTGTGCCAATTTGTAGTACGCACCGGTGCTTTGTGATTTAAACACACCGGTGCGGTTTATGATTAGAAACACACTAGACAAAAAACATTCGCAAAAACCTCCACCCGCCAACCTCCTCTAGAGACCTCCGCTACAAAAAGATATCTGGGCTATTTTTATAAGGGGTTCCTCAAAAACATCTGCTAGAGGGTCTTTTCCTTATAGTGATAGTACTTATAATATCTTGAAATTCATATTTGCTATGCCACATGAAACATGCTTCCTGATATAATAATGCAAGAGTTGCTTTGTCAAGGCAAGCAATGAAAGGTTACATGGACACATTTCATGAAAAATGACGGAATTGTCGTTTTTAATTCCTGCTTGTTGAAAAAATAATAGAAGATCACTTTATGTGCATCGAGAATGGAAAGAAGAAAAATATATATTAAGACCAGTGGGTTGATTGTAAGAGAGTATTAATTCCTATGGTTTGTGGCAAATATAGATGAGCGTTAGGATTCAAAGATATTGGGACTATCTTGGTTTTTGAAATAGATATTTTTTAGGATGTAAATGAATATAAAACAATAAGATCAAGTGGGTACATTTGGTCAGATACATTGGAAGGGGTTGTAAATGACATAGTTTTAGAAACAATTCAAAAATATCACGTGTTTGACATATTTGACATTTTTGGTGGGTATGTGGAGATAACATGAGAAAAAAATATTGAGTACAACTAGTTAAGGATAGATTTATTTTTAATTTTTGGACTCACAAAGGAGAGGTAAGGCGAAGAGGCAACCAATCAATCATTATGTTAATAGGAGGTTTACTTCCTTTGGACCCTAAGGATCATGGCATATTGGGGCATGTTACCCACCCATATGTATGGGTAACCATAGGATAATTTTTTTCTTCTATGATGCAATTCGCTAGTCAACTGTCATACCTTATTTATTATATGTTTTCTTTTTCTTTTCATTTTTTTCACAAGTTATCTACAACCTAAGATTTATAGCATGTAATTTAGTTGGACTGATTATACTAAAACTTTTCTTGAAGGTTGAATACTAAGTTTCTAATGTGTTTTTTCTATGATGACATTTTATTTGCTTTGTTTATACAGGTCATTTGGCCACATAGTGGCCATTATTACCAAACTAAAGTAAACTTGTTCGAGTTTCTTACTTTACTGGGGAAAAATGACATTGACATTGTTGATGTTGAGGTATATGTTATATAAATCATTTTAATTTACTTTAGTTTATATTCTTGGGTTCATTGTCTTTCATGTCTTATATTTTGCATTGTATCTTCTTTCATTTTTATAAGAGGAACTCAATAATGATGGTAAGAAGCAAGAATTGAAGGAAGAGGAGAACAATAACACTTAAGTGATAAATGCAGAAAGAGAGGGAGAAGAGAACCAGTCTAGTGATATCCTTAAAGCTAATATTTGCATGAGACACACAAATACAAACTGATGATGAAGTTTTTAAAGTTGGTGAATTCAATTGCAACGCCTGCCTTGGCAACACAATGATAATGTTTTGAAGTGATGAAACAATATTTCATGTGTAAATTGTAGTTAACTAGTATTAAGTTAAAAATTCATATTGTGATACTTGACATTTCATATAATATATTTTTTGTGGTTGAAATTATTTATATTTGTAGTTGATATTATCAGTATTGTAATTACCATATGTAATTTTGCATTTTCATATTAAATGAGCATGCACATTTTTATGACATTTTTTCTTTTTTTTTAGTCATAAAATCATTCTAATCAATTTATGTTGATTAATAATGAACACATAAAATCAATCTGTGGTTTATGTTCATTAATGACGAACACAAATAAAATGTACAATGATTAAATTAGTCATTTATAATGATTATTAATGAAAGTAAATGAAATGAATATAAACTACTAAATCAGTTGTTTATATAATGAAAAAAAAAAAAAAATGATTATTGAAAATGATAAATTTGTGATTACAAATGACGACTAAATTTTGCATATAAATTTATAGTAAATTTGATCATATTTCTTTGGTCCATAATTGATTTCAAATGATAACTAAAATTTGCATATATATAACTATTAATAGCTAATTTAAAATATTGTTCATATTTCTTTGGTCATTAATTGGTTTTCTAGAATGATCATGTAATAATATATTTTGTTATGTATTTAGTCATTAATTGTGAGAATTAATAATGAAATATACTATTGAATAATAAAATTGAAACAAACAATTAATAGTTAAACTAAATATAACTAAAAATTAATTAGATTATAAATTAATCATTATTAATCACCAACTATTTATTATTAGCACTTATCATTTCAAATATTAATTTGTAATTCAAATATCATTTCATTTTGCACTTATTATTAATGATTAACTTATAATATAATATAATATTAAAAAAATAATTAAAAGTTATTATTAATGATTAACTTATAATATAATATAATATTAGAAAAAAAATTAAGAGTAAGAGTATATACTCAATTTTTGTTTGTATAGAAGTTGTATAATTAGTTGATTTTCCAATTGAATAGTTATACATTAACTTATAATATAATATAATATTTTAAAAAATGAAGAGTAAGAGTATATACTCATTTTTTAACTTATAATATAATATTTTAAAAAATGAAGAGTAAGAGTATATACTCATTTTTTGTTTGTATAGAAGTTTTATAATTAATTGGCTTTCCAATTGAATAGTTACATATTTTATGAAAAATTATGAAATAATAAAAATATATTACGTGTTTTATATATAATATTATTTTTTTAATGCTAAATTAATTAGTAAAAATGAATATAAAACATGTTTTAAAGATATTGAAGAAAATAGATAAAATAAGAATTAAGAATTTATAGAAAAAATATAATAAAAAATAAGAATTTAGTTTTATAACGTGATGGACTGAGATTTCGTCACAAGTTTTTTGTTTTTAATTTTATTAATTGAAAATTAAAAAAAAAAAAAAAATTATATTTGTTTTTGGTAAATTTTTAAGTAAATTTTATTCAAAATTTGATAAACAATTTATTTTGTTAAATTTATAAAACTTAAACAAATTATTTTAAGCTAAAAAATCACACTTCAATTTTTAGACATACATCATCTTGTTTGAGATTAGACCACATATAAAAACCAAATCTACCCACTTTACCATTAAACTATACCCACAAAACCAACAAACTTTAAATATCTACAATCACTAAATTAATTTAAAAATACAATTTAAGTTACAAAACATTACCATCTAACCCAAAATTCACCCGGAATTTTCACATGATTCCCACTGAGAAAATCATGTGATTAAAACAAGTGAAATAAACTGCGACGCAAAAATTTGTTTCATCCAATTCCCAACAAAAAAATAAGGGCCTCTTCATGATTAGAGGTGCCGCCAAAGTTAGCCCCGGCCGGATTTGAAGAGCAAAAATTAATTAAATATTTATTGCGATCTGGACTAACCTTAAATTCTCTTTCGTCCGACCTGGCGATCTGATCAGTTGTTTTTATGAGAAGAAAATAAATGAGGAGATCTCAGAGTTTGCAGTGCGAGAACGTCGAACAGAGTCGAACGGAACGAGAGATTTAGCTCACTATGGCTGAGCAAGAAAAAGCATCTACCCATGTCGGTTTCACCCGGGAGAGTCTGAGCTCTTTGCTTTGCAACAAGAAACGTGATTTCTTGATCAGAAATAATGGGCAGAAGGTATGATTGTTATAGTTTTATATATACAGTTGTGATGTCATTCATTTTGCATTCTTGTATTGAGTCCAATGTGATCTACAGGTGAAAGTTGAAGAACTTGAAGGGAAGCATGTGGGTCTGTACTTTTCTGCCCATCATTGTCTTCCATGCAGGTCTTTCACCCCTGTTTTGTCCGAAATCTATAAAAAGTTATCAGAGAAGGGGGACTTCGAGATTGTCTTCATTTCTGGAGATCGTAATCAGAAATCATTCAAGAAATACCACTACACCATGCCATGGCTTGCCTTGCCATTCTCAGATAAAAGTACGAGGATGAAGCTTCATCAGGCCTTTCAGGTGGATGGCATTCCGTCCCTTGTTATTCTGGACAAAGAGGGCAGAGTTATAACGACTGAAGGTGTGAAGATTATTGAAGAATATGGTGTTGAGGGATATCCATTCACTGCAGAGAGACTTGATGAGCTGAGGGCCAAAGATGAGGCCTTAAGGGCTGCACAGACTGTAGAGTCTCTTCTGGTGTCTGATGAACGAGATTTTGTCCTTGCCCATGGAGGAAGAAAGGTCGGTGCTTTCCCTTCTTCGCTTGTGTTTTCCTTTGCGAGCAAGTCTGGTTTTGGGATCTTTATGAGAATGTAGGAATGAAAGCATGTATTGAATTGGGCAATGGAACTTGAAAACCTAGAGAATAGATTATGTATGCATTAAGTTTAATTGGGCTATTGGGTTTCATAAAATGATTGGATGCAGCAAGGGTTTAGGAAAAATACATGCACATATTTTATTTCATGATGGTCTCGTTGTCAATTTGGGTTTTTGCCATTAAGTTCCTGTAGCGGAGCTTGTGGGAAAAACTGTGGGTCTGTATTTCTCAGCCCACTGCTATGGAAACTTCCCTCCATAGCTTGTGGGGATATATTATGAGTTTTCGAAGAAAGGGGAGGCCTGTGAGATTTTGTTTTTCTCGAATGACCAAGAGGAGAAAGACTTCAAAGAGTATTATGCTGGCTTTGCCATTTGGAGACAACGCTGAAAAGAACTTGTCTCGCTACTTCCGAGTTAAGGATATCCCAACTTTGATTATTTTAAGTCCAGATGGGAAAACAGTACAAACTGATGATGTGGCCCTTTTCCTAGGATATGGAATCAGAGCTTGCCCATTTACAAAAGAGCGGCTGGATGAGCTTGAAGCGGAGGATAGAGCCAAACGAGAAGTACAAACCCTGGAGTCACTCTTGATTTCCGATGAACGCAACTTTGTGATCAAGCATGGAGGTACCCGGGTGAGTTACTGAGATCTGCTCACTACCTTCACTGTTCTTATGACATGATTCATGAATCACATCATACAAATAAGTTATTTTCCTTCATAACATACCGGGGTTATATATACAAATAGTCAGGCAGGGTGCCTCATTGGGCTCCCCCATATTAGTTTGGGGTTGTAAATCGTGATAACGCTGATAAGCGGACAGAGCAGAGCGAGGTGTAAGTTCGTGGTGGTTTTTGACATCCTAGAAGCTACTCAGGTGGAGCAGCTAAGCCAATTGGTGTTATTTGTTTAATCCTGTGCTATCCCAGGTTAATGTGGCTACAGTTTCCCTGTTTTCCAACCAAAAAAAGAGTTTACTAGTAATATTCGTGCTACAGAAACATAGATTCTCATTCACAGAGTATCAGCAATAAGACTGGTTGATAATCATATCCAGAAGTACTCAGATGTAGACAAACAATATAACAAATCTTCATAGACACAATTTGGGATGTGCAGTTTACAAATTAATTGTTTGAATCTGATTAAAAGTATGATATGCTCCTAGCGATGTAGGCCATAGATATACACATAAGTTAGTAATTTTGCTCTTGTGTGCGGTGGAACTAGAGTGAACAGGGGACAGTGTTAAACAGTGAAGAGTGTGAATTTGTTCATGGAAGTATGAAATACTGATACAGTGAGGTTCTACATCTCTCAGGGTATGAATTTGGGTTGCTTTCATGGTGGATTTTTGTTATCAACAACTAAATCACAACTTGACACGGAATCTGGTCAAAACTCGGTACTCTCCTGGGTGATGCTGATACTTTATATGTTTTGATTCTTGTAACAGGTCCCGGTAGCTGAGCTTGTGGGGAAGACAATTGCTTTGTATTTCTCTGCCCATTGGTGCCCACCTTGCCAAGGATTTACTCCAAAGCTTGTAAAGGTATACAACGAACTCCAGGAAAGAGGAGAAGCGTTTGAGATTGTATTCATCTCTAGTGACAATGATCAAAAGTCTTTTGAAGATTACTACAAAAGCATGCCATGGTTGGCTCTTCCATTTGGAGATAAAATTGAGAAGGATCTCTCGGAGCTTTTCTCTGTTAGCATCATCCCATCGTTGATTGTGGTGGGTCCAGATGGAAAAACTGTGACGGATAATGCCAGAAGTGCAGTGTCCAGATTTGGAGCCAAGGCTTATCCCTTCACTGATGCTCATCTGAAAACGCTGGAGGAGCCAGGGCTTAAACCTTCACTGATGCTCATCTGGAAACGCTGGAGAAGTAAATGGAAGAGCTGGGTGAGAAATCGCACAAGGAGATAAGCCTTACAGCCAACATGAACACCGCCTTGTATTGAAAGAGAGGCATTTGTTTATCTGTGATGATTGCGACGAAGATGGCACTGCATGGTCGTATTATTGTAAAATTTGTGACTACAATATTCATCTGACTTGTGCTTTGAAGGATAAACAGGATCTGAACCAGGACAAGGGCCAGGACACAAATGTTTGTTACAGGGCTGAAGCCTGAAGATGATAAAGGTAGCTCATTAAATATGATATGCTTCGAGGTCTTCGATTTTTTGTTTGAAAACGCCATGTTATAGTTGGATAGATCCATAGATAACTGAACTCTGTTCAATGACGGTCACCCTATAGTGTCAATAAATAATTTGAGTAGTCTATGTCTTGGATTCTGCCATGGTAGTTCATTCTGCAGTCGAGTTGACATCCAAGAGTATATAGTAGTGGACGTTGCCTCCACATGTGCATAGTTTCAAAGGGTTTCCTTCTGTTCAATTGTCATCTTATTTTGTAATTAACCTATAGTTGACTTCCAATAACATATAGTTGTGAAGTTTGCTTCCACATGTGGATGCTATTAGATGGTTTTGACAGTTAATTTGTAATTCCAGTTGTTTTTACTGTGATTTTTTGGAGATTTTTCTGGTGGATTTTTGCCATCAAATTTCTTTAAAATCTAGCAAGAATTCATTGAAATCACAAGTTTGATATGTAACCCTGCACAATAAAATTGTCTTAGAGATTTTTAAGAGTGCTGATGAATTCATTGAAATCACAATTTTGATGTGTAACCCTGCACAATAGAAGTGTCCTAGAGGTTTTTAAGAGTGCTGAATCGATATATGTAACAAAAACCATTTGAATACACAAATCAAAATTTCATCTCAAAGTTTTCTACTGAATTCCAGCACGGAAAACTCCAAAAAGTCACATTAACAACTCATTAATTAAGGTAAAGGCCACTTGGTCATTAACTCTAAGACTCAGTTCCAATATTGAAACAGGCTTGAAAAAAATGCAATCAAAAACCATTTGAATAACACAAATCAAAATTTCATCTCAAAATTTTCTACCAAATTCCAGCACTGAAAACTCCAAAAATCACATCACCACTTGGTCATTAACCATAAGACTCAGTCCCAATATTGAAGCAGCCTTGAAAAAGAAATCATAAATCATAGAACATTTATGACCTATGCTCTTCCTTGTCTATTTATCAGTCTCTATCTTAGCTCATCCAGTTCTCCGAACTTATATGTGCCTTGTCCCTTCACTTGGTCAATATGTGTGGAGTTGGCTCGCTCATTCCATGCGCGTTGGTTCACTTTGCGTGCTCAGGCCCTTTCCTTGCCCTGTCCTGCCCTGCTACCTGCTATTTAGGTCAGTGTCGTGCACCAAACATGTCTTTGTTAGTTGGTCTTTGTCCAAGCGCTTAAGTTATCCAATAACATGTAATGCTATATCCACACGTGGTGGAAACAATTTGGTGGGCTCTCTTACTCATCCCGTATAAAGCAATTTTAATGGTCATCACTTCATTTTTTTAAAATGAGAGGTGAATATATTTTTATGGATTAAGGATGGATAAATATGAATAACAATAAAATTATGTTAAATTTATCCAATAAGATGTTTAAGAAATTTTAATGGATAATTCATTATCATATTTGAGTTGATTTGATAGTTTGTTTGTTTGTTTATTTAAAAAAAAAAAATTATAGAGTTAAGAAATAAGATGTTTAAGAAATTTTAATAGATAATTCATTATTATATTTGAGTTGATTTGAAATTTTGTTTGTTTATTTTTATTTTTTAAATTTATAAAATTAGAATATATATTTTTGTGATCCATAAATAAATGATGTGATTAATTTGAAATAAATTTATTTAGAAATTATAAATTACATAATAATTTTTTATATAATTCATTTATAATCCATAACATTCCAAAAATAAATAAAAACAATAAATCTTTTATTATTATTTTTTTTTAATTTTTTTAATAAATTAAAATATTATACCATAACATTTTAATACCATACTATACTAGTTTAATTCATCTTTATCTAATACTATACTATTCTCAAATAATAGTATTTTATAAAATTTCATTTTTTAATGATATTTTTATAAATTTAAATTAAATGAAATCAACTGTATAAATTTTTATAAATAACTAAAAAATAACTATTCTTTACCTAGAATTTGCTTTACCTAAACCATATTGCCGTTATATCCACTTTTTGGTTGAGTAATTAAAATATATATTATGCATGTTTTATAATATTATATAAATATATATTATTTTATATATTAACAAATAAAATAACATATATATAACTAGAATGAGAATTTCTAGGGAATTCATAATTTTGAAACCTCAATTGACACTACTACACTAATTATAATTTTTTCATAAATGTTATAAATTCTGTTGAATCTATACAACTAGAGAAACAAATTGTCCACCAAATAATTAGAGCCCACAAACTCTCTTAAACCTAGGTAGTTGGAGAAACAAAAATTTCATCAAACCACTCAAGCTAAGATATTTTGACTAAATTTTAAGGAGGACATGGGGTTGGGCTTGGAGAATCAGTAAGCTTGAAATATCTATTGCCACTATTATACCAAATACAACCATTTCATACAAAATTATTCACCAAACCATCATAAATGTCACAAACTCTCTTGAACATATGTAGCTAGGGAAACAAATTATTCACCAAATCGCTAGAGCCCACAAACTCTCTTGAACCCACACAATCGAGGAAACAAATTGTTCACTAAACTAGTCAAGAAGACATTGTTTAACCAACTTTTAAGGAGGATACGAGGAAGGGATTTAATCCACTTGTGCGTGCACGAGTCAAAAACAATTTACTATGGTATCTTTGGGTATTGGGGAAATAAATTGTTCACCAAACTACTCTAGCTAAGATCATTTAATTAACATTTTAAGGACATGGAGGTGGGCTTTGATCCAATTATGTACGCATGGGTTAGAAACCATTTAATATGGTCTCTCTAGGTGCAACCACATAGTCGACCACTACCTCAAGCTACCCCATGGCTCCAGGGAAGCCATCATAGGAATTGAACCTTGCCTAATGGTAAAAAACTCCTAGCTTTCCACCATTCTATCCAACTCCTTTGAGCTATTGCATTGAAGAATTGATAATAAAGTAGAATGGCAATGGTTTGGTGAATTTATGGACAACAAACCCATAACATAAATCTTTCAATCCAAGAGTGTAGGCTTAGAGGCATTACACAATATGTGCAAAGGTATAGACATTGGTAATCTTCTTGACTCAACTACTACAATAAGACTTTTTTCTATTATCAGGGGTTTATCTATGGAAACAAACTTAGAGCATTGACTTTTCCATGGCCAATCAAGTTCTTACGAACTATTTCTAGGTCTTTCTTTCAATATATCTAACTCTTGTACTCAGTAATGATCATACTAAAAGGGACACTCTAAAAATGTCTAATCAGTTGAATACTTATTGTACGGCTTGTTGCAAGAAACAAATATCTCAATGAATGTTTTATCATCAACCATATCTAAGGAAACACTGGCACTTAGGCTCCTTGAATGACAGACTCTCTACTCTAATGTGTTGATAAGAAACCCTAAACTATGGGTATCACTAGGTTTGTGTCACAGAGCCCTTCCCTCAAAGGATGTAATATTTCACTCTCAAAGGGAGTGTTCTTATAGCCATGGAAGGTTGCAATTCTTCAGAGGATCCTTGAGTAATCACTCTTGCAAATCCAAAGCACTCTGAAACAAAAGAATCAAGCTATCAGAAAGACTTTAAAACCACCAACTATGTGCAATGCTGCCAACACTAATCTCACAAAGAAAATCTTAGAATATAGTTGTGTTGCTTGTTTAACAAAATCAAACACAAATTCATCAATAAAAGGTTTTTATGTGCATTAAATTGTATTGTGTGTTTATTAGTTAATCAAGGTGCAAGACAATATCATATATTAATTTTGTTAACTTGTTAAAAAAACCCTTGTTTCATTTATAAAGTTATAATGGCAAGTGTTAAATCTATATAATCCAAATCACAACATAAGTGTGATGATATCAATCACTCATTTGATCTACTGGAGAAAAAAACATTACTCTATATCATATACAAAACTTGAATACTGCAAACTAGACATGTGTTATAAACCAAATGAAACCCATCATATACCCATTCAATGTGTTTATTAGACAAATAGTCATTCACTATGCCAAATCTAATGGAGAAAACCCCTTTGTCAAAGTGCAAATATTAAATACTAAATCTTTGGATCATGAATCGGTTGTTCACAAGTTACATTATTTCATATATTAGACTTACAAAAAGATAGAGTATTATTTTGTATTGTCCTTGAATACAAATACGATCAATCAGACCTAGAACCTACACATCAATTATAGATGTCGTGCATCACATAGATTTGATGTGTAACCATACACGACATGATTTAATAAAGAAAACGAGATATGTGCTCCACATGTAAATGCGATGCAATCAACACAACCCATATTTAAATTCCACATGCCAAACAAAATCGGTATTGCTCCAATCCATACAACTGTTATAGCACAAAGCTATCACAGGGCTTGAACTCATGTATCGAATTTTATACAATCGATATATTGATAAAATCAAAGTAGTTAAGAAATAAACCAGGGTATGCTTACAATTTGTAAAAAGCGCACTTGAATACCTATTGTAAACACACTAGTAAATGAGGCAACACAATAGGTTGATGGGCCCTTTCCATCCAATAACGTTTCCTAAGAACAAACTTAGCTCATGTTAAAGTATCGTTGAAAACATGAGTCTAAATATAAACGATTTTCTTTTATTATAAAAATCCATAGATTACATGAAGGATAATACAATTGGTTCCTAAAAGATAGGAAGACGTTGTAACTATCACCCAGGAATGTTTGCATTCTATAAAGGTGAAAAGGAAGGATGTTATTCTTATGAATATTGACCTGATCAAGGCATGCAACTATGTGGATAAGGCTACCTCAGGATGATTCTTCATAAAATTGGCTTTTCTGTGAGGAACGTTGATTGGATTATAGCTGGTGTAACTTCAATAGATTATGTTGTGCTTATTAATGGGGTTCCCACTCCTTTTTTAGGCTTCCATGGGATTAAGGAATGGTTGTTCACTTTTTTTCCATGTTCCTTTTGTTAGTGATTGAAGGGTTGAGCAGGTTAATGACTTTGGCATCTTCCAAGGGTTATTTTTCTAATTTCTTGATTACTATATGTATATCCATTACACATCTGATATTTGTCAATAATGTTCTTATTATAGGGAAAATATCCTATGGGGAATGTTCTATACTTCATATTATTATTGGCTCTTTTAGTGATGCTACTCTTTTAGTGATGCTACTGGACTCTTCATGAGTAAATCTAAATCACTTTTGCTTGCGCAATTATCGAAGGATGCCAAGATTAGGGAGATTGCTAACTTATATGATGTGGAGGTGGCCCCATTAGAACATGGTTTCAAATATCTTGGTTTCTAGCTTAAACCAAAAAAATGTGGCATTAAAGTTTGGATATGGCTCATGGATAAATTTGAACATAGATGGTCAACTTGGCACCATAAATGGATGACATTAGGGGGGAAATTGATCTTGGTACAATATGTGATGCATAACATTTCGACATATTAGATGTACTTATATGTTTTTCCTAAAAGCATTATTTGTAGGATCAATTCATTCATATTGGGTTGGTACTTATGAGGTAAAGAAGATACATTTGGTCAAGTTTAAGGTGCTTACTAGGCGGTTTGAGGATGCACGATGGGGAATTTTGAATATGGAATGGTTTGGATGGGCACTATTGGTCAATAGCTTTTGGCATGCTCTAAATGGGGTAGGCATTTGGAAGCAGATTTTCAAGGATAAATTCCTTCATAACAATTTGGTTCGGGATTGGATTAAAGAGGGTGTTTGATCCCCGAGTGCAGTCTCATATATATGGAACATTTTTTCCAAATTTAAATAGTGACTGATGGGTAATATGTGCTAGGAAATTAGGTTTGGAAATAAAGTGGAGATCAGACTTGACCTTATGAGAGGTTTTGTGCATTATAGAAGTTTTGAGGTCTAAAATGGGCCTTTAAGGAAATATTATAAAATAATAATAAAATAAGATTAGATTACATCATCAAATTTTAGAGGGAAAAAAACTATTTTTTCAACTCGTATTTTCAACTTATTTTACTTAAATTTCAAGCAGAAGCACTCGTTGGATGAAAATTTTAATTCCTCATCCAAGGAGTACCCATGTTGCATACTTTTGATGGACCCTACTATATTAAAAGTGGAAAATACATGAAAAACGCAATAGCGAACACGTTTCTTCATGTATTTCTATTTTTTTGTGTAGCAGAGTCCATCGAAAGTATGCAACGTGGGTAGTCCTTGGATGAGGAATTAAATTCTGCATCCAATGAGTGCTCCTGCTCGAAATTTGAGTAAAACCCTACAGAGATAAATTGAAGATACGAGTTGAAAAATTAGTTTTTTATTTTTTTTAACTTTTTACTCCAAAAATGGTGAATCATCCTGCATGGTTGGCATCATCATCTTGAATCCTATTTGTTCTTATAAAGTTGATTTTGTTTGTACATCTTTGTTTTGGGGCCTATTTTAGACCTCAAAATTTCTCTAATTGAGACCATATTCTTCCTATTTGTCTTCAACACATTCATAATTTAGGTTTTTATTACATTAATTAGTTGAGGGTACCAGAAGTGTCTAGCTCTATTTCACACTCATGGATCTGCGAATGGGACCTGGGTTTGTATGGTGATTTGGATGATATTTGGGACCAATATATTGAACTCTTAATTCGGGTTGGTATTTCATTAATTGGTGGGGATGATAAATTTGTCTGGGATGGGAAATTGGTACAAGGACAAATTATTGATATTGATGCTTATAGATATATTACTAGTTCACAACAACAAATTAGGTTTGGGTCATGGCTATGTAATATGTGGAAGTATATTATGCCACTAAAGCTTAAATGCTTTGCTTGGATTATGTGGCATAATAAGATACTTACATGGGACAACATGCTGAAATGTGGTTTCATTGGCTCGGGGCGATGTGTATTCTACCGTCTTGGCATGGAGGATGTGGAACACCTTTTCTTACATTGTCCTTTTGCGGTTTCTATTTGGACTTAGGTGTTAGAGATCATGGATTTACTTACAGCCTGGAATATGTTTTCCATCGATGCATGTTTGATGGCCTAGCATAAGGAATATAAGGATTATGGAATACTTCCTATCTATATTGTTTGGGGGATTTTTTTAGGAACAAAATTAGTTTCAAAAATAAGCCACAAAACATTAAGAGTATATGTTTTAAGATTAGTGCTTATTTATGTGAGATTGGGTCAGTGGTTATTAAAAATAATCCAAGGAATACCGTGATAAAAAATATTTGGAGCAGATTCCATATTGGTTTCTTTGATGGGGTAAATTGTAATTACAGATATGGTACTGGGGAAATCATTGTCATTAAGCCAGGTCACTACTATCATTTTAGCTAGAACAATAGGTGATCTGATTATGAATATTAGTTTTTCTGTGCTAATTTGAACCTCGGATTTATAATTTACTTGTTGACCTTATGCTTGAGGTATATATATTTCCTTGTTGCTTGTGTGCGCCAAACGGGTAATTTAACTGAATTTTTATGAGAGAATTCAAGAGCTTAAAGTATGAATTTAAAATTATGAACAACAACAACATAAATAACAACAAACCATCACAATTGATCCATCAATACATAGTTTTGATGAAGGAGTTCACCCCTCCTAGGCTACATCTCCTTGGTCCAGCTTCCATGGCTTGAGCCTCTGTATTAGCTCAATAGTGCAAAAAATGTTGTTCACATGCATCAAATGCTCCTGAAACATACTCCAATGAGTTCACTCCATTTGGCCTTCAACTGATCTAGGCATGGCCTTCCTCCCTAGTGGCCCTGGGCTTCTAAATTCTTCAAAGTGACAAAAACACATGTATAATTATTCATCTGCCTCTGCAAACCGTTCCAATGTGTTTAGAGCATGCCAATATGCTAAGAATGACTCTTCATGAGCCAAAATTGGTCGAAAATTTCTCAAGATATGGCCTATTCAATTTTTCCCTAGATTCCTCCTCCAAATCTGGAGAAGACTCCAGATAAGTTCGTCAATTATGGAGGCTGCTACAAATTTAGCGAAACCATCAAAAATTCTGCCATCTTACACCAAGGCATAATTAATGCTAAACCCGAATTAATGTGGATAAGTGCAGTTTAATGCGCACTAAGCGCAGTTATCCAAAACCTCAGATTAACAACATTAAACATGGATTAGATTTAATTAATCCACAATTATAAACATAATCCACACATTTAACTTTTCCGCTCGCTTGTGGCTTTTGCAGCACGGATGTATGGGGAAGGGGCTAGCCTGAAGGGCTGGCTCCCTCCAAACCCCCGCATCAGATTTCGGTTAAAAAGAAACATAAGTCATATACATGGTTTATTAAGAACAATGGTGGTAGCCCGTTGACAGGGGCAGAGAGTGGTATGGGGGAGGTTGTGGGGTTGAGCTTCAACCTCTCCCCTCTATACATGTTTTTCCATTCGATAATATTAAACCTTTGGTCTTTATTATATGCGTCATATTACATATTAAACCTTCAGCATATATATATATGAACAATATAACACATATGTCCAATATATATATATATATATATATATATATATATATATATATTTTGGACTATATAAAATATGCGCCACCATCTCAAATAAATTTGGACCTTCGACCTTAGTTAAATTACAATATGCCGCCATAAAATTAACCCAACCTTGGACCTTAGAACAATACCAATGCAGACTTTGACCACCATATAATTAAATTAAACCATAGGATAAATATGAAATTCAAACTAGACCTTGGAGAGGGGGTCCACCAGAGGGGACACATGGCAGCCCCTGGCTAGGTTGCCCTTTCACATAAAAAAATTTGAATTCAACCTTAGGAGCAGTTTCTTAAAAAAAATTCACTTTCAAACCAAAACTGGTGAATAATGTTGTGACACTTGTCAAAGTGATAATGGGCATAAACTGAAGAATATTCCCTGCATGTTGACTCATGTCATCAACCTGTCACTGTTCTGCATTTTTTTTTTAAATTTTCCTGTTTTGAACGGCGATCAACAGGCTATAACTTCTTCATCCGGATTTGGTTTTCGAAGAAACGACTTGTGTTGGATTCCTGGCGACGGGTTGGTCGCTATCATTCAGTTTCCAATCAATTATGAGCACTTTCATTTTTGATCTAATACTAAGCCTATAATCATTCCTCCCCACTAGAAGCCTTTTGGACCCCAAAATATCTCTAATTACTGATCATGTGGATGAGGGTACTGTTCCCTCGCCCTTATAGTCTCTATCCATTGAAATTTTCCCAATTTCATCATTTGAAGTTTTTCACAAAAAGTTAACTTTTTCCTTGATTCTTGCGACCTTCTCTTGCTGTCATTGACACCGTCATGCTGCTATTTTTCTGACTTTGCAGAGCAGCAAATTATTCTTGCAGAAACCATCTTGTTCCTACCTATGTCATCAATCAAAGGAAGCTTAAAAACTGTCTCACCTTGCACATTGTCACCATGGCGATTCTTAGTTGATCTTGCTTTGTACTGGCGTAGACTCTTGACCAAGTATCTTCACCATTGCCATGTACCTTTTGGAAACAAAAAACAAGCATTTGTGGAACCCATGCCTTTTTTTCCAAGCTGCTTTGTCACTTTTTCTTTGACCTTTGCATTCTCTTGTATCAACATCTTGTTTCCAACACTGCTCAACATTGATGTTGACTGCTATAAATGTGTCATATCTTTTTCACCTTCTTTCAAAGGTAACCTGTTAGAATCCTGAAAAATCTCATTACAAGCATAAGCATCTTTTTGAAAAGTTTGATTCAAAACATCTCTTTGTTTGATCATCAACAATGTCAAATTCTAACTTGCATTCACTATCCTCTTCGTTTATTTTGCATGTATAAGAGACAAAGTTGTCTTCTTCTTCTTAAGTGCTCTAAATATGTACTCAATAACATCTTTAAATAAGTGATACTTATTCTCATGGCACTGAAATACTGCTTTCCTATCATACATATAAGGAATTCCCAATACAATACCTGATATCTCAAGCGGCACCACATCAAGTTCAACTTCATCAAGAAAGTTTGGATTGATGGAAAATCTTAGTATGCACTTCCTTGTAACCTGCAAGTTTTCATTCTTGCATATCCAACCCAAATGATATGGTCTTGGATGTCTAATAGTTTTAAGGTCTAGCTTCTTAACCAAGTCTTCGGAAATAAAGTTAGCTTGTGACACACTATCAAAAAGTGTATCAGTCTTGGTATGTTTAGAGACAACTCTAATATGGAAAAGTCATATTCTTGTATCTTCATCATGAGTAACATTTGAACAATTTGAAGTACTAGTGCTTGCAATATGTTTACTTTGATCTTGTTTACCTTTCAAACCCATGGCTGTAATATTTGTCTCATCTCCTGAATATGACCCTAAGTCATGTTCAACTATAGCAAAAGTTTTACCCTTTTCTTTGGTTTTCAATTTGTTTGGCTTCAACTCTGGATGAAGTTGCCAACAATGGTCTTCATCATGGCCAATCTTTGAACAATTTTTGCATGTGAGTTTTTCTTTCTCTATTTTTACATAGCTATTTCTCTTTCCTCTTCCATAAAACTTTCACTTTCCTTTTCCCTCACTTTCACTTCTCTCATCTATGTTATGTTTCTCTCTTTCCTCTAAGTGTGTGGCTTGAACACAAACTTCATCTATGTTTGTGGGATTAAATTTGAGTATAGTGTTCCTAAGCTAATTGTGCAAACCCCCAACACACTTCAACAAAGTTTCTTGAGAATATAAATTAATACCCAAAATAAGATCTCTTCTCCTAAACTCATGAGTATAATCTTGCACACTTTGCCCTTTCAACTATCTAAAATTTTTCCAATCCATAATTTCCTTTTACATGTAAGCTAAGGGATCGAATTTCCTTTTAATGGTAGTAATAAAACTTGACCAATACATAGAGATCTTACTGTATTTTTTAATCTCTTCTTGAGTCCTTGCTTCCTACCATACAAGTGCAGATCCTTCCATCCTCAAAGAAACCAACTGAATCTTTATGTCATCTTCATGAAGGTTATGAATCCTACAATACACCTCCAATTGACGTATCCAATTGTCCAATATTTCTGCATTTATCTCGCCGTTATACATTGGAAGCTCAAATTTGACATCAAGTTTGAGTAAGGGTGTCTTCTTTTTGTGGATTTTGAGTGTGTGTGAATGGTTTTTGTGGTGGAAGTGGAAGATGATGCTGATGGAGATAATGAGGATGATGAAGATGGTGGAGATGGAGGTGGCTTTCCTCCAACACCCTTTGAACTCTTCTCTTCATCCTTCTTATCATCTAAAGTTCCTTCTACATGTGGAGGCTTATGACCTTCTCCTGTCATCCCAGGAGTAAATGCATCAAACATAATTTTAACCATCCTCTTGATCTCATTGAAGTCTCTCTTGACATCTTCCTCTTCTGAATGTCCTTGAGTCTCTCCAACACCTGACATGATGGCTATGGATTCAAGCTCATCTTCTGATACTTGTACCTCTTCAATCAACTCAACTTCTTGTGCAATTTGTACCTCCTCAATCTCAACTTCTTGAGACAAAACTTGAGGTGTTTCAAGTGCAGCTATGGGTGGAAATTTGGGTGAATATGGTGCTCTTGTAGCTCTTTTTCTTCTCGTCCTAATCTCAGGACTCAAAACCAACAATTTCCCTTCACCTTTCTGCAACATTAACCTTGTCAGCATCACAAATTTGCAACCATTAAACTTGCACAAAACTCAAGAAACTATCAAGAAAATAACCTTGCCTTTCAACCAAAGCTCTGATACCAACTTGATCTGATTATGAATGTTAGTTTTGTTGTGCTAATTTCAATCTCATATTTATAATTTACTTGCTGATTTTATGCTTGAGGTACATGTGTTTCCTTGTTGCTTATGTGTGTCAAATAAGTAATTTAATTGAGTTTTTATGAGTGAATTCAAGAGCATAAAGTATGAATTTAAAATGCTGAAAAAAAACAACATAAAAAACAAAAAACCATCACAATTAATCCATCAACAAAAAGTTTTGATGAAGGAGTTCACCCCTCCTAGGTTACATCTCATTGGTCTAGCTTTTAGGGTTTGGGCCTATGTATTAGCTCAATATTTAAAAATATGTTGTTTACATGCATCGAATGCTCCTGAAACATACTCCAATGAGTTCAGAATGTCGAAATCTATCAAAAATGACAATTCATTCACTGCATTTGGCCTTCAGCTGATCTAGACATGGCCTTCCTTCCTGGTGGCCCTAGGGTTCAAAATTATTCAAAGTGACAAAAACACCTGTAGAATTTCTCCTCTACCTCTACAACCTCTCCCAATGTGTTCAAAGCATGCCAATATGCTAGGAATGACTCTTCCTAAGCCAAAATTGGTTGAAAATTGCTCAAGATATGGCCTATTCAATTTTTCCCTAGATTCCTCCTCCAAATCTGGAGAAGACTCTAGATAAGTCTGCCAACTATGGAGGTCGCTTTGAATTTAGCAGAACTGCCTAAAATTCTGCCATCTTAAATTGAGGCTTAATTAATGCTAAACCCGAATTAATGTGGATAAGTGTAGTTTAATGCACACTAATCACAATTATCCAAAACCTCAAATCAACAACATTAAACATGGATTAGATTTAATTAATTTGCAATTATAAACATAATCCACACATTTAACTTTTTTTCTTGCTTGTGGTTTTTGCAGCACGGTTGTATGGGGAGGGGGCTGGCCCGCGGGGTTGGCCCCCTCCAAACCCCCGCATCGGATTTCGACTGAAAAGAAATATAATTCAGATACATTGTTTATTAAGAACCATGGTAGTAGCATGTTGGCAAGGGCAGAGCGTGGTATGAGGGAGGTCATGGGGTCAAGCCCCGACCTCGCCCCTCTATACATGTTTTTCCATTCGATAATCTTAAATCTTTGGTCTTTATTATATGTGCCATATTACATATTAAACCTTCGAAATATATATATGAACAATATAACACATATGTCCAATATATATATATATATATATTTTGGACTATATAAAATATGCGCCACCATCTCAGATAAACTTGGACCTTGGACCTTAGTTAAATTGCAATATGCCACCATAAAACTAATCCAACCTTGAATCTTAGAAAAATACCAAATGCGGACTTTGACCACCATATAATTAAATTCAACCATAGGATAAATATGAAATTTGAACTAGTCCTTGGAGAGGGGGTCCACCAGAGGGTACACATGGCGGCCCTTGGCTGGGCTGTCCTCTCACATAAAAAAAATTCGAATTCAACCTTAGGAGCAGATCCTTAAAAAAATTTCACTTTCAAACCAAAATTGGCGAATCCTGTTGTGACAATTGTCACGGTGCCACTGGGCATAAAATGAAGAATATTCCATGCATGATGACTTGGCTGCGACATCATCAACCTTTCACTATTCTGCAAATATATATATATATATATATATATATATATATATATATATATATATATATATTTATTTTTTTAAATTTGCTTGTTATGATCAGCAGTCAGCAGGCTATAATGTCTCCAACAGGAGTAAGTTTTCGACAAAACAAGTTGCATTGGATTCTTGGCGATGGGCTCGTCGTTATTGTTCAGTTTCCAATCAATTCTGATCACTTTCATTTTGAGCTAAATACTGAGCCTCTGATCAGTAGGTGGGGGACAAACAATAGAGTGGAAATCATTTCTCTTTGGGGTGTATTACACTGTGCTTGGTGGTTGGCTATTGAGTCATTGTAGGTATATGGATATTTGAATGTGGTGATGGATTGGGTGATGGAGCGCACATATATGGAACCACCACCACTCATAAATTAGTTAAAAATAATCAAGCTACTGATTAATATTTTTAGGGAGGTTCACTTCTCACACATTTACAGATAACATAACGACATTGTAGATGCTTTATCAAAGGAGAGGCACATATTCACCATGGGAAAGTTATATACTCTATTTTCTGTTAGCCTCACTCTCACATAAAACAATCAAAAAGTCCAAAATATTCAAAATTATGAAACTTGGATTAATTCCTACTTGTCTATTCTAGAATAAGTCAGTTCTTCAAACTTGGGAGTTTGTTTAAGTCTAGTTGGTTGATAGATTCTCTCTAAATAGTTAAGCTCCTAGATTAGTGTATGGTTGAAATATTTAATCAACCAAAGTGATTGAGCATCTAAGATATACACACTATCTTGAGACATACTCTTGATGTATTAATATTGTATCATTTTCATTATTTTGGTGAGTGTGCGTGAGACATAATATAAATTAAGGATTTATGCCTTTTTTGCCATGGAACCTGTCTCTCATAATTCAAGTTTATAGTTTTTATTTATTCTTAATTTCCTTTTTTTGGTATCAGAGGTGCGGTGAGATTTATCAGAGCCGAGCATGTGCTTAAGGGTTTAGGAATGGAATGAAAGAGCCAGAGCTACCATGTGAAGAAGTCAATCCATATGGATGAGTTATGCAAGGAACCTACGTCAAGATGATGAATATTTTAGGAAGGAGTGACCTGTATGTGATCTATAAAAACTCTTGTTTCAATTTCGGATCACTACAAAACAATAAAGAGCAAGTATGCTCTTGGTAAAACAATCATAGCATCCTGAAGGTTGAGTGGTGAAAAGTTAATTAGGAGGCGTGAACAATGTTGTGATCAACGTTTTCAATTTACTATTGAAAGTATGCATCAAATGGAATTTCCCAGACTGTGCATGAATGAAATACATAGTCACTGAAGGAGAATTCATAGTGAATGATGGATCGTTGGATGGAAGATTGAAGCTTTTAGCGTGGAGAAAACTTTGTGTAGAAAAATTTGTGCATAATCTGTGTGTGCAAGCATAATGATGTGGGAAACCTACATAGCGATGAAAATTGAGTAGCATGTGGAACCTACGCATCAAGGAGCATGGATTTTGAAGCCTATTGTACCAATAGATTTATCATGGATCCATGAGCAGTGCATTAGAATTTAATTTTTCGCAGTGTGGTGTCCTATTAAAATCAAAATGAACTTCGTGAGGGCACATCTTTGCTTGAAGGTACAACCTCCACAAATCATGCAACTTCCACAAATCAGGTTCTCAAACCTGCAATCAAAAGTTCTGTAAATGTGTAAATGTTTGTTTCATAATCGAATCATCAATATGATATTGGATTGAATCTTCGTGGAGTTCGTGCAGCATTAAAGCCATATTTGCAGAGATATTGTGTAGAAGCTATATTTGCATGAGCTGTGGAGTTGCAATGGATGAGTGTTGTGCATGGATTGAAAATTGTTGAGCAGTGATTTTGATGGACAGGAATTGCTAATTATCAAGGATTTGAGCCAGTCCCACTGCCAGTTTCACGGAAAATAGAAAGGAAGGAATCGACACGGATTCATACATTTCATAGTCGACACTAGTGACACTGCAAGATAAGTAACAATGAGACATGCATCATTGTCAACGTCATGTAGATGAAAGATCTCATCATGGGGCTGAATTTGGTATACCTCGATGATTAAAATCGAAAAACTGCATTCCTTTTCATTCAAGACGCTCCTATTTTTTACAGAGATCTCACAAATCAATAGTCCACGAACTGATTAATGGCGTTCACCTACAATTTGTAGAGATATATCCATTCAACATTTTGAATGTTTTTCTCGTTGCCGCTACTCACGCCTTCCCTAAGATTTTGTGGTTTGTGGCTTTTGTTGTTCTAATCCTACTCTGATTTTTTACTTCCTTTCTTCTCGTCAAATTCTTCGGCCCCGTCTAAAAAACTTTTCAAATCGAACCAAAGCGTGTTGCGTTGTTGATAGTAAGGCTCCTCAACGGTGGTATGAACATTGTTATTTAATATATCAGATATAACTCTGTGATTAACATAACAGAGGATCATGGTCTTGGGACTCTTTCAATAGAGATATTAATGCATTAATTTTTGAACCAGTTTTGGCTACTTTATTTGATGTCACTTCACCCTCGTCAAAATCCTTTGGTAAACTAAAAAGATCAAATGTTGTATGCTGCTTATGGCACTATGGACACAGTGGTTTTAGATGATTCAATGTATTCTCAATGCACTTATTACATAACACATGTGAACAGATGTTTATGATAGCCTCTGATGATGCTAATAAATGTAATGGACAGTGAAAGTCATCTCCAACTTGCAAAACTGAAAGTAATTTCTTTAGAAAATTGGGATATTCTGAAGCATCTTCTAATTTTAAAGATGACAACAATGACTCCAACATCATATCCCATGACTGGATTGGACTATTGAACACTCAATGTTGAAATGGACTGCAACTAAATACCGATGCAACACCGACGATCGTTCCACTACAACACATATGGTTTGTTCATAAGGTCAAAGAAAAGATAACACACACCAGGAAGTATATGTGTCTTGTAGATTTTCTCGTGGAATGAGGTATGTTGAAACCCTTTAAATTATACAAAAAATAAGAGTGAGAACTCCATGAAAGAGAAACAGGGGAATCCCTAGGTATAGTAGAATAATGATGTTTCCAATCATCGGTAGTGAGATAATTGCAAGAAGAATTTAAGCCCTCACTTCTACTGAGAAAAAGCATGTCCCGCTCTTCTTTGAGAGGGTCAAAGCCTGATTCACTTCTGTCATCTTTTTCCTGTAGAAAATCATTCTCTTGTAGCAATTCAAGATTCGCATTAGGGGGAATTTGAGGTCTAAAATGGGCTTCCTAAGGAAATTGTAAAATAATTTAGTGGAAATAATAAAATAAAATTATATTACCTCATAAAATTTTAGAGGAAAAAAGAAAAAAACTAGTTTTTCAACTCGTATTTTCAACTTATCTCCTTATGGGTTTACTCTAATTTTGAGGGGGAGCACTCGTTGGATGCAAAATTTGATTCCCCATCCAAGGAGTACCATGTTGCATACTTTTGATGGACCTTGCTACATGAAAAATAAAAAATACATGAAAAATGTGATTTTAATCACCTTTTTTCATGTATTTCTCATTTTTCATGTAGTAGGGTCCATCGAAAGTATGCAACATGGGCACTCATTGGAAGATGAATTAAATTTTACTTCCAATGAGTAATCACACTATATATTAGTGTAAAACATTAGGGAGATAAGCTGAAAATGCGAGTTGAAAAAAAATCGTTTTATTATTTTATTATTTTTTAATATTTTTACTTTTTTACTCGAAAAATGGTGAATCATCTCCCATGGTTGACATCATCATCTTGAATCATATTGGTTCTTATAAAGTTTATTTTGGTCGTACATTTTTATTAGGAGGCCCATTTTAGACCTCAAAAGTTCTTTAATGAATTGCTTTCTAACTGGTTTCCGGTTTCGTCAACAATGGAGCTTATGTTACTTTGCATATCAGAAGCATTTAAATTTCCATATTTAGATGTGGATCGATTGCTAAGAAGTTTCCAGCCAAAATAAACAGCGAGGGAAGAAACAACTCTAATTAGAGGCAATTGATTCGACCTCTCCTTCTTCTTGGATGCCATGCACGCTATCACCCCCACCACTACTGCATTGCCAGTCTACCATTTATGTAGATATATTTTAGCCTCTTTGCCTAGATAATGCCAAAGATTCATACAGTCTACCATGGCTTTAGGGCATCATCGCTTCTCTCTACAGTGAACCATCGAGATTCTTTATAATATTCACAGGTGAAACATCGATCGAGTAATGAGTCTACCCCTATAGGGAAGTAGGCTCATCCTCATTCAACTCGATCCCACGCTCCTCCTTAGTAGTACCATCATCTTGGTAAAGCATGCCATCGCCATCTTCATCATACATATGATATTCCCTCACATCCAAGACCCCAGATGCAACCAACTAATTTTCTTCCCACTTCTTGGGAGAGCTCATTCTCTTAAGGGGCCTCAGGGAAGGCATGTTTTCCTCCTAATCCATAATGGTGATTCTTGAAAGTCTGGTCCTCTTTGTGGGAGGAAATTTATTTGTGAAGAATTTTGAATTTGGTTTCAAATTTGTGTTTAATGCTAGATACTTGTAGGAAGTGTCATATCTCTTTGAATTTGAAGAAGTGTATATTATGTGTACCATTTAGAATGCTACTGGGACACATTTTCTACCAACATGGTTTGAAGGTGGATCATGCAAAGATTGCAGTCATAGTTAATTTGGAAGGACCTGAGAATATTAAGTAGTTGCACTCAATATTGGGGAATACTGGGTATTACAGGAAGTTTATTTAGGCATATGCACTGATAATTGTGCCCATGGAAAATTTTCTCAAGAAGGATGCAACGTTTTGTTGGAGTGAGCACTATCAGAAGAGTTTTGAGCTGCTAAAAGAAAATATGGTCACTACGCCCATCCTGGTCTTCCCAGATTAGTCAAAGGCATTTCATGTACATGTGGATGCATCCTATATTGTGCTCGGAGTTGTGTCAGTGCAACTAGGAGCAGGAGAAATTGATCATCCTATTGCTTATGCAAGCCACAAACTGTCAAGCACAAAGAAGAATTACTCAACCACAGAAAGCGAAGGGCTAGCAATGGTGAACGCATTGCAAAAATTCTGCCACTATTTGTTAGGAGGTCACTTTAATATTTTCACTCATCATTCTACTTTGAAGTACCTGGTCAACAAGCCTGTGTTGGGGGGGAAGATCTGTAGATGGTTCCTATTATTCTAGGAATATGATTTTGAAATTATGGTGAAACCAGGAATATTGAATGTTGGGCCAGACCATCTGTCGCACAGTGAAACATGAGAGGAACCTACAAATATAGACGATGGATTGCTAGACACACAGTTGTTTGTGATGTAGTTGGTTGATGAGCATTTCCCAAATATCATTCAATTTCTGACTACTGGACGCGCCCCTGAGGAGTATACAGTTCAGAAAAAGAAGGAACATGTGGCATGCTTAACGAACTTCACCATTATTTCTAGAGAGTTGTATAAATAGGGTGCGGATGAGGTCCTGCGAAGATATGTCCTGGAATATGGGAGGTGTGCAATTCTAAATGAAGCTCATGGAGGAGTTTCTGGTGGTCATTATGTAGGTAAGGCCATTGCGTATAATATCTTGTGAGCTGGGTTATGGTGGCCCACGCTGCATAATGATGCCTATGCGTACTACCACACATGTGATCTTTGTCATAGGATGGGAAAGCCTTCGCGCAGAGACAAGATGCCTTTAAATCCGTAGATGGAACTGCAAGCTTTTGAGAAATGGGCTATTGATTTTGTGGGACCTATTAATCCTCCTAGAAGGAAGAGCGGTGCGCGCTACATCATCACTGTGACAGATTTTGTAACCAGATGGGGTGAAGCCAAACTAGTGAAGGATTGTACTGTTGATACAACTACACAATTTTTTTTTGAGAATATAGTGACTCGGTTTGGTTGTCCTAAGATTCTGATAAGTGATTAGGGTATGAATTTTGTAAATGACACCATTGAAGCATTGACAAAATAATTCAAGATGCGTCATCAGAAGATCTCTCTTTATCACCCTTAGGAAAATGGCACAGTTGAAGCTTTCAATAAGATCTTGGAGATTGCACCGACTAAGGTATGCGATGCTAACATAAATGATTGGGATGAGCAAGTGCCAGCAGTTTTCTGGGAATATAGGACTAATTACAAGAAATTTACTGGAAAAAAACCTTTCAGGATGGTATATGGGCAAGAGGTTGTGTTTCCCATGGAGTTCATTGTTCCTAGTCTGCGCATTGCAGCATTTACCAATATGGCTAAAGAGGATGCTCTAGAAGACTGGTTTTCGCAGTTGGTTGCTCTGGAAGAAGATCATTTAATTGAAAATGATCACCAGCAGGTTCAAAAGGCGCGCGAAAAATCATGGCATGATAGGCATATTAGGCAAAAGGTGTTCAAGGAGTATGATTTGGTCTTACTCTATGACAGCAAGTTTGTGCACCACCCAGGGAAATTGAAGTTGCATTGGCTAGGGCCCTATGTTATTAAGGAAATCACTGATGTAGGAGCAGTGCGCCTGACCACATTGAGCGGTGAATACCTTCCTAGGTATGTAAATGGAAGTCGTTTGAAGCCATACAGGGATGACCCTATGCCTACCAAATGACTATATGGCCGGAGTATCAAACCTTCGTAGATAGGATGGCGAATGCGCAGTAAGGTGCGATGCATGTACAATAAATGCACGAGGAGGTTAACTGGGTCGCAAAGGTATCAAAAAATAGCTGTTGGAATAGTAAAACTAGATAAGATAGATTTATTACCGTTTTTGGGAGCATCTAGGATGCATTTAATGAAGGGATTTTTCCAGGTTTGGGACTGTTTTGTCAGTAATGGAGCCTCATTAATGCACAAGGAGCCGTTGAAGATGCACCACAAGTATAAATATGACCTATGGGGTCACAATAGTTCCCTTTTATTTCTGAGTGATTTTTGTGCTTTGAGATCTTTGATTGCCACCGCATTTGTTGTGTCTATGTCTAGTTTGGATTTATGGTTTGAGGACGCATTACGTCGAGTAGGGCTAGGTTATGTTATTCCTTAAAAGATGACAACCACAAGATCTAGTGATGACCCTGTTGCGCTCAAAGTGCCAATTATGGAAACACCTGCACCATCTAAGACTAAGAAGGGAAATCTTCTAGAACACACAAATCTCACTGAGAGAATACCCCAAGGTTGTGCCCTTCAATGAGAGAGAAGATGAAAATACCTATGTAAGAGGTTCTATAAACAATTGAATAAGAAGAATAGGATGTGGTCAAAGTGGCCCCATTTTCGCGAATGCAAAGCTACATTGCACTGCACAAACCATCTGTCAAAGCACCTAAGGATATGGACAAGGTGCGTGTGAGTATTCAAATACCCCTAATCCCAGAGAGTGTCCCAATGGAAGGGGACATGTCCGTAAATATTTTTCCTCTCAGATTTGATGATTGGGAAATTGCTAAGGTCGAGAAGTTCCCAGAGCTTGCGCCAGTGCTATACTTGGACCAAATTACCTATGAAGGGGGCATTGTACACCTCGAGCCTAAGATATGGGTGTTAGGTCTGCACAAGGTAGGCCTGCTCAATTTTATCCAGATCCCTCATTTTGGGCACAACCCCATAAATGGTATCTGCATAAGACAGTTGCTAGCTTTAGTCCATGACGACGCGCTTTGTTTGGGAGAGGGCATCAATATCGATGCTGAATTAATCCACAGAATCATGAGTCTACCTGCTAAGGGTGCCGACCCTATTGCTGATTTCGGTGGTAAGGCACAGGAGAAATCCGTGGCCGATCAAATCAAGAAGAAGTATAACGTCACAAGGAAGAGCCAGAGGTTCTTTTTGGATGAAAAAAATGACCTCGCAGTGCATTTTGGTATGATCATCTTGGCTTGCAAGATGATGCGTAAGTTCAGACCCAAGGAGGTGCCCGCGCCTATGATTTCACTCGCAGGATGCCATGGAAAAGGCATGATTTACAATTGGTGCAACTACCTGTGTATAGATTTTTTGGAAAATGTGCGTGAGCCCCAGGAGGAAGGAAAACATTTCTAGTATGCTTCGCTGTTACTATTAATTTCACTAATTGGGTGGAGGACCCTGGAAGATACATAGTTCCCAGAGATTGAGCCAAGGATATGCGAAGCTACGTGCTACGCAATATTATGGAACTCTTCAAAACCAGTGCGTGCCAAAGAAAAAAAAAATATTTTGGGTTTTATATGATGCTACCTTGAACTAAGCAGTGCAGTCAAAGTCGAAACTGTCACCTACATTGTATGATCAGTACAAGATGGTAGCGGATTTCAAGTCTACCTTCCATAATATCCATATCCGCGAAAAAGGCGCTGTAGAAGGAGTATGGTATGAATTACCATACCTGGTGACTGAAGATGATTTGCTGCATGTGACAGCAGAATGGCCATCGACCTGGTTGAAACTAGCCACCCCAACGAAGTCGCGCAATCCGACAGGATAATCAACCGAGAAAGAAACCATGATAATCACAAAGAAATTTACAGAGCTCGTGACAGAGAAGGTCATGGAAAAAAAGCAACCCCCATAACCACTAGCGAGACTGTAGAAATTGCAACATTGCCTAACAAGAATGGAATTGCGCCAAAGGAGACAAGGGAAGATGAAACATCTAAAGGCACCAAGCGCGGCTCTCAAGCCACTGAGGATTGCAAAAAAAGAATAAAGGTTCAAAAAAGGTAGGCTAGGAGGTCTTGACGCTGACTGAGGACGACCTAAATGAAATAGAAAACACTGTCACGTCTACAACTGAGGATCGTTGGACTGACATGGAGGTTCAATACAAGTTCGTGCTAGAACTTATACAAGTTGGACTACATGAGTTAAAGGTACATGCGAACCAAATACAAGAGAGAATAGCTCAGGTGAGCCATACCAGAACGCAAGTCATGAGCATGCAACCACTAGAAATTGCTCTACCAGCCTCTAGGGATGGTTGCTTTGTTCACATCCCCTTGCTAGCTATTCAGATGGATGCCAACCAACGTCTCCAATTCAGAGGAACAGGTGATTTGAATATTAATATTTTTGTGTTACTTGAAGGAAAATTACATCTTATGCACTCAATGATTGCGAATGAGCTCCAGTACAGAGAGGCTACTACACATACACAAACAAGGGATGCACAACAACAGGCCGAGCAAGCACATCAACAGCAAAAAAAGCAGCAGAAGCAGCTTGCTGAGAAGCAGAAGCCTAGTGCACTGCGCTGGAGGCCAAAATCCACAAAGTCTGCTAAGATATTCCAACTATATTGGACATAACTGCACCCGAAGAAAAGTTAGACAGATTGGCTACTATAGTGAAGTCAGTGCGCGTGAAGGTAAAAACAATAAGGACAGAATATAAGTAACAGATTGCATACCTTCAAAGAAATTTGCAGTTGGAGACGCCACCATAGGTTTGCGTGTAGAGGGCAGCTGAAGTTAAATAGGCTCGGGATAGTATTGCTATTGTGGTCACCCAGTGTGACAATTTGCTTAATGGGGCCATGAGAATTTGGACCTCAGTCCAAAATGATCCAGTAGTACAACATCTGCTTGACACCCTCCACCAGAAGGAACAACAGTTCGAGGAAATCAGGACAATGGCGCCCACTTTGGTTCTTTCTCAGCACCTCACTCGTCTGTAGGAGTGCAGAACCATTCAGACATAAATTGCAGATCTACGTCAAAAGGAACAACTACTGAAAGAACACATGCAACCATGGGAAGAAGAAGCACTTCAATTGTTGCACACACTGGAAAACACTCTGAAGACAATCTAGCAAACTCAAGGCAACATCAAGATGGCCGCTGAAGGGCATACCACAAAAAACTTAGTTTAGCAAGCGCAAGTCACTGCAGTGCAAAGTTTGAAATCATTGCTCCCTCTCAAAACTTCTGTCAGCACAATTTAGGCTAAGATCAAGGAGCAGGAGCCTCAGTGGCTCAGGACGAGTCACATGTTTGTGTTGGGGGCTTATTAGAGCGGGGTCCCCTGAGGCATAAATTTTCATGTAATTTTGTAAAATTTTGCATGTGCGCGCTGTGCAATAGAGTCAAGGGGATTTGGGGTGGGTCAAAGTCCTCAATTATGATTTAAATGGGTTTAAGGCTAAATTATGGGCCTTAAATTATGGTTTGAGACCATAGTATCTACACGCTAGGCGAATATAAATAGATAGATTGTGTCTAAGATAAGTAGTTAGTTCGAAGCTGATGATATTGATGTTATGCATATGTAATACGTTATAAGGGTTGTTTGGGTTGGGTTAAAAGGCTCCTGTTGGCTGTGTGTGCGAAGACATAGTCCTGGCTATGTAAGGACTCCGTTGGCTGTGTGCGTGGAAGGGTTTTTGTAAGGGAAAGTTGATGTACCTAAAGTATGATGTATTGAACATATTTGAAGCTAATAGAAAGGACATATTTGGGCAAACTTCTTATGGTATGAATCTGAGTTGTTTACTACTATGTTCTGTTGTCTATATTTCTTATTAATTATTGTGCAGGGATATTTGATATGATTATGAATCCTTATTGATGGTTGATAGATTTGTTTAAGCATTTTCATTATGTAAGATCTGGATCTGGTTTGGTTCTGTTTATCTACGCGAAGGCGAACATCAACTATGTGTTATTATATTAAAGACTGTGCATTATCTGTGATTATGTTTTATATTGTTGTGCACATTTTTTTATGAGTAATATAAGTTTTCACTCGGTTTTTTGAGGACCACTTCATTATTTTCTCCCTCAGGGTGCAAAAACTAGGTTCTAGCACCTCCCATGCTTGGCAGTGAGACTTTGATGCCAGCAGCGAAGATCAACTGAAAAAGCCATTTGTTAGCCACCCCTAAATTAAATGTATCGAATTTGTGGCTAAATAATGTTGGATAGCCTTCAAAAACAATTTTATTACTAAATTTCTTGATGCTTTAAGTCTTTTGATAATATCCTATCCTTTGGATAATCGTCAACGATGTTTCCTTGAACTCGGAAATCTCGCGTTCAAGCCGGAATCTGCTTTGCGAAGCATCATTTCCCCCTTCCCTTCTTCCAAAACTAACCTCAGTTTCTATCCCTCCATATCCCATGAAAAATCCCTCATTTACATAATCTTTCCCTTTCCCCTTCATAAAAACCCATGATAAGGTTCTAAGAGCCCTTCTTAGCCTTATCGAAATCCTCAAAAGCATTTGAAAATCCTTGAGAAACCATTAAAATGCATGCTTTGTATGTTTTTGGGACTTAAGCCCTCTCGGGTTAAGTTTATAACCCTTTCCTTCCATATGCCTTGGCGGCAGAACCAGGCGCTGAGTCAGTCAGGCGCTTATCCATTTTTAACAATTATTCCGCCCCGAAAACATTAAAAACCTTTGTTATTTGCAAATTTCAGGTTTTATTTTATTTTGTAAAGTTTTCCACCAGTACGGTCTTCCACTAAATCTCCACCGTCAATCTAAATCCACAGATTGGACGGTGCGGAGTCTGTCTACTTGGTGGTCCTCGCCAGTTGTTCCCCACTCTAGAAACTGCATGGTATCCATTACACCGCCTTTTGGGCAAGGGCGGTTTTTCCCCGATCGCCAGCGATTCCATACATCACGTGACACGCGTCCCATGTACTTTTTCAAAACCGCTTGCTCATCACGCATTATCATTTGTACACGGATGCCCAGCGATATTGCCGTGCGCCGTCCGATCTGGGGTGGGCCATCCAACGGTGATCGCTCGCTCAAAATGCATGACATTTAATCTCGCTACGACGTGACATTCGATCAACCTCCGTCGTCGATCTGATCTGTAGATCGACATTCCACATTTCATTGCCCAGATTTCCTCTGTTTGACTTTCAACCTCCACTCCCGACCGTCGATCTCTATGCGATTGATGACTCATATTTAATATTTTTTCCGCTCGTTCTACGATCTTTCCCAATAAATCCTGACCGTTGGATGATGCCATCCAACGGCCATGCTCCCTCCACACGTCCTTTGAAGCAGTCAACCTATATATGCATGGATTTTATAATAAGTTGTTTGTATTTTGCAGGGTTTTGAGGTTTTATCGCCATTTTTCGAGGAAAATTCGAAGGCGGAGGATGACGATCCTCCCGCCTTCGATTCTCCAAAGAAAATCATCACAGGGTTTTGAATCCACGTTTATAAATGATCTGCGAAGGCATTGATGCCCTTCAAACCCTGCATGGCCCTGCACATCAGCTAAAACACAACAAGTCAATCACAAATCAAGAGTATCAGTATAGAAGACTAGAATGCACTAGAACAAGAGGATTAAAGGATATATTTGTGGGGATTATATCTAATATTCCTATCAAAAGCCTAATCCCCGGATTTAAACACGGTTTTAAGGAAAAATCAAAGTGTTTTATCTGACAGAAAGCTCCACAGCCTTAGTTAAAGCGAATCAATTCTTCTCAGCCACTACAAAAGACACCTGTGCCTCAAAGAAATCAAATAGAGGCCAAAGTTATTGCATGCAATCAAATACCTGCCTCACAACACAGCTAAAGGGTAATTCTGCGAACAAACTTAATGACAAAATATCTACAGAGTTACTCTAACATAACACAGAGCCTCAAAGGTCAAATTAAGCTTCCACCGAGCTTAAAATATTTATGTCAATCATTTAATACAGAAGACACCTATTGTAAGCTTCTTCGTTGAGCCCCCCAAAGGCCGAGAAGCCATTTAAGTCTGTATTAATTGGTTTTTGAGATCTTTTATCAGATCTCACCTCCTCATTCTTCTATATATACTTTTGAAGAAGATGAGTGAAGGGTTGGTTGTTGTTTGATCACAAGTTGTAATACTCAAACTCTTTGAAATAAATACATAGTCCGTTGAATTTGAAGGAGAAATTGAAGTCTTGGAGATCTTGATGATGTTGTTGGAAGCTTGTTCCTGAGAAGGCTCTATCATTGGATCCATGAGCTTGGCTGTTGGTGAAGTATTTTAAACTGTCTTATGTTTTCCCCCTGTTTTCATTATGTTCCACAATTTCTTACTACAGTAGGATAGAAAATATTACGCTAAGAAATGACTCTTGGAAGCACCTTAGACCTGTTCATCCTTCACTGTTTTATGTTTTCTTCTGCTGAAGTATTTTAGAGGCTTTAAAATTTCTCTTTAGTCTTCATGCTTGTTTATTTCCTTAATAGTTTGAACAGTTGGTTTCAGCATGATTTATGGTTCTCCCTGCTTGTCTGTTGCCACTTAAAAATTGTTATTGAAGTCTCCCTTTGAATTTCTTTTCTTATAGTGAATCAGAGAGGTCTATTTTGATCTTGCCCTTTGTCCTCACTTAAACAGTTGGCTTAAAGGTCGTTATAATTATGATCATAGATGTTTTTAGGTGTTCCCTCTTCTATGACTGTGATTATCAGTAAATCTTATATGTTTTCTAAAGTCCTTTAGAATAAAATCTTTGAGGAAATAGGGTGTTCCCCAAATCTTAGATTTTACTTTGAAAGTTGTTTTGAAATCATTGTTTGCTTAAAGGTGTGATTTGTAGAATTTATGGTTAGCCCTGTCTATCAAAGAACTCTTTATTGTTTCAAATTATGCTTTCAAATTCCCTTTGTTGAGAATTAAAACTCTCTTTTCAAATCATTAATGTTCATTCCATTCCAAAAACAAAAGGATCTTGTGGCCAAGTTAGATTTGCCCTTTGATATCCCATATCCTTTGATAAGTGTGTTATGACCTCTTTTTGACTCCATTGCCCAATGAAACAGATATTTTACTGTCCTATATATCTTTCCTAGACCTTTTATGTTCTGCTGTATCAATTCAATCCAACCAAACAAACAAACACCTGCACTTAATAATTAGTCTAAAACCAATACTCAAAGCACACAAGATAAACCTTTGCAAACAAACTTTTGAGAGATCCCTCTCTGAGAACAGGAGGACTAGATCCTGTAACTCTAAATATTGGTTCTGATGTTGCCTTGTCTTTTGATTTTCCAAACTATCAAAACACGGGACACCAACATAATGGCGATCACGGTGGGACACTGAGTAAAATCTGCAAAACAAAACACTCACTGTCTAAATATAACATAAGTAACCTTCTTCAAGCACTACCAAGCAATGGTAATCATGATAGGACCTTTTGAATCAGTGACAAACTAAGTAACCCTTAGGATTCTCATAAAGCCCTGTCAAACCTTGAAGATTTCAGTTACCAAGCCATAAGAGTAAACTCTGTACGTTTTGACACCCTAGCTAAGTGTTAAATCAGACTTAGAACACTCTCTCAAACTATAAGACCAAAATAAAATCAGAAAAACCCAAAAAAAAAATCAGTTTGGCTTCATAATAAACTTGGTGGTGGACCATAAAACCTTTTTCCTCCTAAAGAGCTAAAAATTCCCACCTGGCGACTCCACAATCCTAAAAATCAGACCTTAAGACTCCACTAGGAAGACCCCAAGTCTTAACAGCATCTTACAAACTCAGCTAGAAGGCTTTAAAATTAAAATTTTCCTTCTTCTGAAAAGATCAGTTAGCCTCTTAAAGATTGTCACATTTGGTTAAATTTTTCTTTTAACTAGGTCTGAACAACATAGCATAGTGGCTCCTAGAAAGATTCATACTAGAGCCCACCCTGACCCAAACCCACCAAGAATAGTTGACAACCCTGAAAGTATCCTTAGGAAGTATCCTAAGATAAAATTATTAATTGTTTTCAGATCACCCTTGAGAGTAAATTCTATTCCTAAAAATCTTTCAGTTCTACAACAATATCAAGTTGACTTAGTAAATCCTTTTAGAACTAGGTCTCTTGGTGATTTAGATCAGTTAGATTCTGAGTCTTCACTATCATCTCCTGAAACAAGTGAACCTCTTGGTAGCAGAGAAACAACACCTCCTGACTTACATTTCCTTCACAACTTAGGTGTCTCTCATCCAAGATCAACTCAGCAGTCTACTCCTGGTCCATCCACTTCTTCTCACCCTTCATCCACTTTTCAAACCACTACACCTCAGCCCATTATTCCTGTTATAAATCCGCTCCTTGTAAATCCACCCCCACCACCTATCATGGCAACATGGTATGCTCCCCTATTCCTTCCTGTACCATTAGTTAATCTTCCACAGGACTATCAGTCCAAAATTCCATTATATGATGCTAACAATGCTATAACTGCATCACAACATGTAGATAAAATGAATGACTACTTTGACAGAAATGAAATTGATGATGATTCTGTCAAGCTTAGGTTATTTGCTCAGAGCCTAGGGGGAGAAGTAAGAAAATGGTTCAAAGGTTTAGCCCCTCATAGTATTAATGATCTCCAAGGCTTCCATCAAACGTTCCTAAACAAATGGGAAGTAAAGAAAAACCCTCTCCAAGTCCTTTCTGACTACAAAAACCTCCATAGAAACACTGGGGAAAGTGTGCAAGCTTACTGCACTAGGTTCAATAGTGTGTATAATGCACTTTCCCCAGAACTAAAACCTCCACAAGGCTCAGCTTTAAACAAATTTCCTGAAGGGTTTGACTCTGACATGACCTATCAGTTGAGAGAAAGAAATTTTGCAACTCTGGAAGATATGCAACAAGGTGCCCTTTCTGTGGAAGTCAACTTGATGGAGAAGAGAGCAAGAATGAAAACTGAGAAGAGAGTGTCTTTTAGAGAAGAGTCCACTCCTTCTACTTCAAGCTCAAAAATGGAGAGAATGTTAGAAGAAATGATGAAAGAGATGAGCATAATTAAGAGAGCACAAGCAAATCAAAATCAAACTGCTCCTCAGAATATAAACCAGAATTATAGAAGAGAAAACAATCAAGACAAACAGAACGAAAATGACCAACAGATTAGACCTCCCTTCCAACAAAACTATGTAGATCAATATGAGGAAGATATGGAGTTGGAAAGGTTGGAAGAATCCCATGTAAACTTGATTGGATTAGATAGTGGGGATGATGTTTTCCTCACTGAGGAAGAACAAGATTTTTTCTCTTCTGATCAAAATACAAACACCTATGAAGATTCTGATGACTATAGATTAGGTTTTGAAAATGCAATCATGGAGATACACAAACAGTATGATCTTAGGAGCAAGGGAAACATAGATAATTCAAAAGATAAGAACACTAGCACTGCTTTCAAGAAAAACGAAGAAAACCAACCCAAAAAGATAGCAGAGAAAACCAACATTTCGACTAAAAAACCAGTTTCAAACAAAGACAAAGGTGTCCAGCCAAATGTTGAACAGAGTACCCCTAGCACTTCAGCTAGTGGTCCTAATAAAATTATCCCAATTACCATTCCAAACAAGGTTCAACAAATCAAAGTTGCTGAAAAGAATTCAATTGAAAAAACATATGTAAATACAAACAAGTCAATTATTCCTTTCAGCCTTGAGGGAGAGATTGCCAAAATAAAAATCACCATCCCCCTAGCTGAACTAGTAACCCAAGAGGTGTACAAAAACCAAGTTTTGAAAGCTTTGAACTTAGGAAGTGATACAGACACTTCAAACTTGACAGATGACAAACCTGAGTTGTTGTTTGGTCCAGAAGTTGAAGGAAAATATCAAGAAGGGGCTGTCCCTCCCTTCTATGTTAGCTTGAACATACATGAGAAAATTTTACATAATGCCATGTTAGATTCGGGAGCTTCACACAATCTGATGCCCAAGGTGGTAATGGAGAGCTTAGGCTTAGAGATTACTAAACCATACAAATATTTGTATTCTTTTGACTCAAGCCGAGTCAAATGTTTGGGTTTAATCAAATATTTATGTGTTACTCTAGCTCAGATCCCTGCTAAGAGTCTAGTTATGGATATAGTTGTAGCTGACATTCCCCCTAAGTATGGCATGCTCTTATCAAGATCTTGGGGAGCCAAACTTCAGGGAAGCCTTCAAATGGACATGTCTTATGCCACCATTCCCATTTTTAACCAAAACAGAAGACTATATAGGGAATCTCACATGAAGTACATGGTGAGCAACATAGACAAACCAAACAACTCTCCAATCTATTCTATTCAATCAAGTTTAGATTCCTTTATCTTATGTAACGAAGATGAAATTACTCAACAAGATAAAGAAAACATAGACCCAATCAGTTCACCACAACAATCCAATCTTCCCTTCGATCAAATTCAAAACATTGACAATCAACAGCAACAAGAAAATGAAAATAAGGATGGCATACTTTGGAAAATAAATTTTGATGGATCTTGTAATAAAACAAGTGCAGGAGCAGGTGTGTGGATTCAAAATAAAAAACAGAGTTTTTCATAGAAATTGGATTTCCCATGTACTAACAATATTGTTGAGTATGAAGCACTTCTCCTAGGCTTATAACTGCTTAAACAGTTAGAAGCCCAGAGGATATCAATCTTAGGAGATTTTGAACTTATCATAAAACAAATCAAAGGAGAATACTCAGCTAGAAATCCAAGAGTTAGGGAATATCGAAACGCTGCCCTTGATCTATTAAAAACCTTTGAAAAGTATGAACTTATTTACATTCCAAGAGAATTGAATCATCTAGCAAATGAACTCGCTTTCAATGCTAGAAATTGTCAGATACCCGAAATAAATCAACAATTCAGTGTAAAAGTAAAACACAGACCTGTTGTACCTGATAACGAAGATCACTAGCAAGTGTTTGATTCTGACAAACACATAGAAGATTTCCTGAAATCAGAAAATGATTTCGGCATACCAATATCAAAAACTAGCCATAAAGAAAATTGTTTATACATTGAACAAATCCCAAAAGTTGAAATGACATATACTGCTGATATAAATCATTGTGAGAATCCTTTTGAGGCAGAGATAACTGACAACGCAGACCAAGAAGACTTGGAAGTCTTACAATGCAAAAATGATAAAATTCCAAGGGGTCTAGCACCTTTAGAACACCTTTTTGATTTTAACGATGTAGCAAAAGAACCAAGAATGGAGCCTGTGGAAACAGATGTAGAAGAACATAACATAGGCAGCCTAGCAGAACCCAAGATGATTAAACTATCCAGCACTCTCCCAGCTCACATACAATTGCATTATATAGAGCTTTTCAAAGAGTTTAAAGATGTTTTTGCTTGGGGATACAAAGACCTAAAATCATATGATGCCAGCATCATTCAGCACAAGATTCCCTTGAAGGAAAATCAAAAGCCCTTCAAACAAAAAATAAGGAGAATAAACCCACTTTTATTACCTTTAGTTAGAGCTGAAATTTAAAATATGCATGATGATGGCATTATAGTACCTGTTAGATTTTCAGAATGGGTATCAAACTTAGTTTCTATTAGGAAAAAGACAGGGGAGATCAGGCTCTGTATTGACTTCAGAAATTTAAATAGAGCCTCCTTAAAAGACAACAATCCCTTACCCAAAATGGACCATATACTTCAGAAGGTAGTTGGGTCAAAAAGGTTTCCCTCTTAGATGGGTTCTCAGGTTACAACCAGGTGTTAGTGCTCCCAAGTGATCAAATCAAAACTGCTTTTACCACGCCTTGGGGCACCTTTATGTATGTCAAAATGCCTTTCGGATTAATGAATGTAGGGGCCAGCTTCCAAAGGGCCATGGACATAGCCTTTTCTGAAGATATTGGCTATTTCATAATTATTTACCTTGATGACATAACTATCTTTTCAAAAACTGATGAAGAACATTTGATTCACCTGAGAAAAGTTTTTGAGAAATGTAGGAAATTCGGCTTGTCATTAAATCCCAAGAAAACACTCTTTGGTCTCGAAGAAGGTATTCTTGGCCACATAATTTTGGAAGAGGGAATAAAAATAGACCCTACAGGGATAGATGGCATATTGCAGATCAGCCATCCAAGGAGCCTCAAAGAATTACAATCTTTCATTGGAAAGATTAATTTCCTGAGGAGGTTTATTCCTAATCTTGCTGAGCTATTAAAAAACATTACAAACATGCTTAAGAAAGATGTCGGTGTAAAATGGACTTTACCAGCTAAACAATCATTCGAACTGGTCAAACAAGCTCTTACTCAAGCACCAGTCCTGATTAGTCCAGATTTTACCAAATATTTCTATATCTTTTCCTTT
Source organism: Pinus albicaulis (assembly GCA_034641835.2). Classification (NCBI taxonomy): domain Eukaryota; kingdom Viridiplantae; phylum Streptophyta; class Pinopsida; order Pinales; family Pinaceae; genus Pinus; species Pinus albicaulis. The sequence continues at coordinate 713,201,296 of CM076575.1, read as the reverse complement.
GCATCTGAACATACAATAGCTGCAGTTTTACTTCAAAAGAATGATTTGGGGCAAGAAAAACCAATATCTTTCTTTAGTAGGGCCTTGAGAGATGCTCCTCTCAAATATAACATCATGGAGAAGCAAGCCTTAGCATTAGTGAAAGCATTAAAAGACTTTAGGGTCTATATTTTACACTCTCACATAATTGCTTTTGTTCCACATACCGTTGTCAAGGACATTCTAAGTCAAGACCCTGATGGTAAAAGGGGAAAATGGATTGCAACTATTCTTGAATATGACTTAGAAATTAGGCCCACCAAACTAGTTAAAGGGCAAGGATTAGCAAAACTTATGGCTGAGTCTAACTTCCAAGCACTAGACATGAATATGGTAGATGTGTTGGAAGAAATAGAAGAATCTAATGCTCCTTTTATTGAAGAAACATTTCTGAATTCTCCTTGGTATGCTGACATTATTTATGTGCTTTTATATTTAAATGCCCCTCCTTCTCTGTCTAAAACTAAAGCTAGATTTTTGAAACAAAAAGCTTTGAGTTTTTGCATATTAGATGGAGTATTATATTGGAAAAACGTTGTTGGAATTTTGCTTAAATGTTTACTTGAAGATGATGCAGGAAAAATCATGCATGAATTGCATGACTGAATGCGGACCACATTGATGCCAAGGGCAGGGGGCAGCCAACAAATGTCTTGGAGGCCGGAATTTTTTTATTGGCTCCGTCAACAAGTTATTGTCATGGAGGATTGGCCCTATGCTGGCACAGATTTCACTGATGATCCAGACCTCCCACTCTCGGAGGGAGAAGATTGGGATGAAGATTTGGGTAAGACTCAATTTTTTAAATTTTATGAGTATTATGATTTTTTTGTTTATTTTATGTATGTTCTGACATTGAACCCATGTGATGCAGACATTGGCCTAGAGAGACCTGCCGATATGTCACCAATAGCGAGGCAAATCCCTCGCAATTTCTACCCTCAAGGTGAGGGTGGCGAGGAAGACGAGATAGTGTGCAACCTGGAGGGGATCACCCAAGGAGTTCTAGATTATGCACGTTTTGATGATGTTCCTCATGCCTACCAGAGGCATACCGTAGGGGTGCCTAGCCAAATTCACCGCTTGTTGAGGCGGCTAGTACGGGCTGTGACATGTTATCATGAGAACCATGCAGATTACACACCTAGGTTTATTTTATCTGCATATTTTGCGAGACATGATTTCTCGGGATGTAACAAAAACATACATATTTTTTTTGACGTTATGATGCACACAGTTGCAAACATGCGATATATATATATACACACACACACACACATCTATTTCCCTACATGGATCTTTTTACATGTGATGATGCTTTTACAAATTATGCAAATGCCTATCTAATACAATGTTAGCCACTGTATTAGTTAACGTGTTCATTCGTCTAGGAATGTGTGATAAGTAATGAAATCAAAATGTCTTTCTAGTAAATGAATACGTAAATACAATCTCAGAACGTGCAGATTTCTAACTGAATAATGATTATTGAGTTGTAGAACAACAAGCTGTGAATCTAGATTTACAAGCAATGTGTGTATACCAAGGTTGATTGCCTCAGTTAATAACTCAATGACAGCGCTATATTCAGTGACATTGTTTGTAGTTCATCCTAGACAAATACCTTGCAGGTCTATCAACTCACCAGCAGGATTATAAATTATCCAGGCTGCTGAAGACAAATTCCTGGTACTGTGGGAAGCACCATCCATGAATTCGACATAAGGGGTAATAGACATCTGCACAATAAGCAAGACCCAATAAGCAGGAAAACTCTCACAAAGCACACCAAACCCAAAACATGTACAAAAATGAAAAAAACACCTATGTAAACCTGTTATGCATGAATGACTCAGGCATAATATTTTTTGAGATACAACCCATTTCTGGGTTATTCAAGCGGATGACCTTCGTAGTCAATTAACTCATAGGCCTCATTTTGCAATACACGTTTAACGATGTATGGCCCATGCCACATAGGTTGAAATTTGCTTGCCCCCAGCTTATCATGAGACTAGTCATACAGGAGGACGAGATCTCCTTCAACGAAGGAACGAGGAGAAAGAGATTGGTCAAAATGAGCTTTGAATCATTTCTTTTGTGCTTCGATGACCAAAGCGGCTAAGTGATGAGTTTCGTCCAATCTCTCTAAGTAAAGGAGACGCTCTTCTTCTAGCGAAGTATTTGGCAGTGATTCCACAACTAACTTGAGCGAAGGTATTTCACACTAAATCAGGAGAGTAGCTTCTAGACCGTAAACCAACTGAAACGGGGTGAATCCGGTTGCACTCTTCACTGAGGTTCGGTATGCCCAAAGAGCCTAAAATAACATGAGATGCCAGTTTGATTTGTGGATCCCAGTCGTACACTGAAGCATTGTGACAAGAAATTTGTTCATAGCTTCAACCTGGCTATTGGCTTGAGGGTAGTACGACGTTGAGCTGTCATGACGCAGACCCAACTTGGAAGTCAACTCCGCCACCATATAATGCCGAAAATGGGAACCATGATCAGTAACGATGGCTTGAGGGACAGCAAACCTAGCAATAATATGATTGAATATGAATTGAGTAGCTATCTTACCATCAACGACAAATGTAGGCATTGCTTCGGCCCATTTGGTGAAGTAGTCCATGACTACGATGATATAAGCATGCCCCCCGGCCGAGTGAGGGTTACACGTCATAAAATCGATGCCCCATTTGGAAAAGGGACCAACAGTAATGACAGGGTGAAGAGGAATGGGTGGCGCACACATCTTGCGTTGATAAATTTGGCAATCATGGCATTTACGAACTGCGACAATACAGTCTTTGAAAATAGAAGGCCAAAAATAACCAGCACGAAGTATATTTTGTGCTGTAGCATAATCAGACATGTGACCACCACAGGCGCCACTGTGACAATAATTCAATACTTTCTTAGCTTCCTCGAGGGTCAAACATCGGCAAAGTACAAAATCAACTCCAACACGATAGAGCGTATCTCCGAATATAGGATAAGGTTGCGAATGATGCCAGATACGACGACGGGCATCCTTTGTCAACTCATATCGGAATGTGGAAGTCTAGAGATAGACGATGATATCACTGTACCATGGGTCGAGGGTGCTAATCAAGAAAAGTGTATCATTTGGAATACGGTCCTCAGAACGAGGCGAAGCGGAGTCGAAAGGGAGGGAACAAATTAAATCAGTGAAAACCAGTGACTTCTTACATTTGGCAGTAGTAAATTCCAAATCAAACTCTTTAAAGATAACAATCCATTTTGAGTATTTTCCCCCCAGCAATTGTCGAGACAAAATATAGGTCATGGGGTTGCAATCGGAAATCACAGTCACTGTACGCAAAAGGATATATTGACGAAAGCGTTGAACGGCTTAAACCGCAGCTAGTGCTAACTTCTCGACATGAGCATAACGCGTTTCAAGATCAAGAAGGTTACGAGACAAGTAATAAATAACATGCTCATTACTATCATCATCGTCTTGGACCAAAACCATGGTAATTGTACTAAAAGAGGAAGCCAAATAGAGGGAAAAATCACGATGATAATCCGAAGGATGTAATAAAGGAGCGTTGACCAACAACGTCTTGAGTGCATCAAAATATTGTTGAGCAATCTCATCCCAATGGAAGGGACATCCTGTTTCAGAAGTCGCGTGTATCCTTTAGCTACTTCGGCATAGTTCGGTATAAAATGGCATAGAAATTTGCCTTACCTTACAGACTCTGCAACTGATCTAATGAGGATGGAGAGGGGAGATTGATAATAGCCTCAACTTTGAGTGGATCGAGGCGAATTCCGTCTTTAGACTTGATAAACCCTAAAATTTGACTGGAATCAATGGAAAAGACACATTTATGCGGATTAAGCCGAATGTTATAATGTCGACAACAAAGAAAGATCTGACGAAGATGATCCGGATGGTCCCTATGCTTAGCTGAATGAGCTGGAAGGTCATCCAGGTAAGGTTGAACGATGTGACGAATGTCATGAAAAGCGTAGGACATCGCTCTCTGAAAGTGACCCTAAAGACATTTTGTGCTGATCAGCCGGGAGAATGTTAATCTGATTATATCCAGAAAAACCATCCATAAGGGAAAAAATCTCACTCCCAACACAGTCGTCAATGATCTGATTGATGAAGGGAGTAGGATAATTATCCTTAGGACAGGCCCGATTGATGTCACGGTAATCAACACAGACACGGATAGTTCCTTGTTTCTTATCGACGGGAATGATGTTCAAAACCCAATTTGTCAAGGCAATTGGATAAACGAAACCAGCTTTAAGAAGTTTTTAAAATTCACCTTTAATGGCTGCAACCTTTCTAGGGTGCACCGGACGAAGATGCTGGCGAATAGGCTTCAAACCGGGATAAGTAGGAATTTCATGCACCACTATACTAAGATTAATGCTGGGCATTTCTTCGTAGGACCAAGCGAAGAAATCACGAAATTCATGGAAAAGACTAGTATAAACTTGGACTTCATCTGAAGAACAAGTGACTCCCACATGGATGTTCTCGACAATTCCCGGTTTCACGGAAATGTCAATAGGCATCGTTTGTGTGATATTGCTCAAGTTCCCTTCTGTAAAAACTTTGTGTGTTAGGATTTGCGTTTAAAGCGGAGGAGAAGGAGCTTGAGATGAAAAACGCTCAAGACATGTAGACATAGCCCCGAGGCCAGGCATAAACGAAGAACAATGATGACCATCGTCCCACGGAAAGTCTACGAGAGACATGGTTTCCATGATAGCTTCATCGAAAGGAAACACTTCTTTCAAAGGATCAGGCGAATTTGAATCGCCAAGCCAAGGGAATTGAGAATATACGTCAAGAGACAAGCTCAAAGGAGCACCATCAGATGATGGAGTATCGGATGCAACAACGAGTTCACAATAATAAATTTCAATCGGACTCGAAGGCATTGAATCACCAAATGAATTGACTTGTTCAGGCGAAGGAATAATCCATGGGTCATCGAACCAAGAGATCATATGAAATTGAACAGTCATAGGTGGTGGAAGGGGAAAAATACCCATGAGGGCTGGATCCTTGAAGAGACCCGACCCAAATCTCTTGAAGGGATTTGGGATCTTATCCACATACGAAACGTTGTTCTCGGAAGAAGAGGTGAATAAGGGCAACTGATCAACAATAATAATTTTTCCCTCTTGTGGAAATTTCAAAACACGGAATAGGGTGGAGGGAACGCAAAGCATAGTGTGAGTCCAACTGCGATCGAGTAGAAGATTTTAATTGAGTTTAGCGTCAACTACTTCTACTTAAACATTGAATGTCTTCCCTTTTAAGGTAATCGGTAAACTTGCGAGAAGACCCAAAGGTTTAGCTTCCCTTCCATCAAATGCTTCAAGGGCATTCGGTGAGGAATTCAGGGCCGGAGAGCCAATGGCCTTCCAACACGAAGCAGACATGACACAGGTTGAGGCACCTTCGTCCACAACGGCTCGATGGACGTCGAGACCATTAATAACGACTTATATAATGAGCGCAACCTGGTGCGAAAGTCGTGGGACAAAATTCTCTAGATCAAAAGCGAGAAGGCTAGTATCAGCAGGATCAACCCTGCCAGTCGCAAATAATAAAGCTTTCCGCTGAGACGGACAACTCTGAAGTACTTCTAACGTGGAAATCGCAGAAGATGCCTGTGCCAAATCTTCAACAATACTGTAATGTTGAGCAGCAGGGGCGTTGGGATTATAAGAAGACTTTCGGAGAACACCTTTGGAAGGTGGTCGCACAACGGGTTCAGCACTGGGCCTTTCAATCTCAAGAGGGCCAGAAGCAGGTGGGGGAGGAGGACCATCAGCGATATCCTTCCCCGTCGCCTGACACGATCCAGTATAATCTTTCGATCTAGTAGCGATGGAAACAGATGCAAAACCGTTCGTCATGGACACTTGAGAACCAAATGGAGTAGACGATTGAGGCTGCTCGACCATCTGGGTCTACTGAGACAGAAAAAGTTCTTTAAGAACATCAAGAGTACCCTGAGTGCCCTTGAGAATTTGACTCACTTCGACCCATCGAGGATAGTCCTTGGTGTAGTGCTCTTCGTCACAAATCAGACAGGGATACTTCGGCTTACGCTGCGAACCATCATCAGCACGAGGTTTGGACGAATCTGGTTTCGGGGCATCAGCCTTGGGTTTTCCTTTACCCTTATTTTTTCCTTTAGAAGTCTTATCCATAGGATTGGTCTGAACGACATTGACCTTTGAGGTTTTACCAGGATGTGGACTAAACTGAGGAGCAATATCATTGGAAGAATTAGATTTTTTCTTCACAGGGTTGGAAGAAGAAGACTTACGCGAAGTCTGAGACACAAAGCCAATAATACCCTTGACGAATGGGGTCGTTGGGGAATTAGAAGTTCTAGGTCGAGAGGCATCAGTCAAAATATAATACAATATGCCTGATTGAGAGTACACGAGATCAAGGTACTGGGCACTAGCAATGGCCTATTCCTCGGTTACACATGCCCCCATGGATATGTCTTTTGCAATCTGATTAACAAAGGAGGTAGTGAACCAATGAGTAAGAAGCTAATCAGGAATTTAAAATTTGATCAAGCGACGACGACATCTCCATTCATGAATATGGTCTTAGATATGAGTAGCCCGGTCTTGTTTCAAAGAGGTAAGGAGATGCGTTCCGGCTTCATAACGAACCGGTAACTGAAAATGAGTAAGGAATGCCATGGAAAGAGAGTTGAAATCTTGAAAGATACCACGAGAAAGCTCAATTTACCACTTAGCAGCAGCACCAGTAAGAGTCCGTTGGAAAAGACGAAGGTGAATAAAATCATCAATCCAAGAGTTAGAAGAACACCACAAGTGGTAAGTCATAACATGCGCTTGGGGGTCTTCTCCATAATTTCCCTCAAATTTGGGACAATCACTAGGAATCTTAGTCGGAATTGGAGGCCAATAAGGGTTGTGAAGAATAAGATCATTCGTTAACTTTGACACATCCGGTAACTCCAATGTAGCGAGAAATGAAAATTGAGGGTTAAAAGGCATAGCAGGTCCTTGATAAGAGCTCGAACTTGCATTCCATCCTGTTTGAGAAAAATGTTGCACCCATGGGTTCTGTCCCGAAGGATTCAGACAATATGGGGGATAAGGCGAATAATTCTGTCGATATTGAGGATACTGATTCTGAGTATACCATTGAGGTCCTTGATAAGGATTTCGTGGTGGAACGTAAGTATGGCCTTGCGGTTGATTATATGGTAACTGAGATTGAGGGTGATAAGTAAAACCTTGAGGCACACTATATACTGGTCAATATTGACCACGAGGATAATAAACGCCTTGGGGTTGAACTGGTTGTTGATAAGTGGGGCTCTGTTGAGCTAAATAAATAGGGTAAGGTTGCTGAGCAGACTGAATAGGCTGTTGAAAGGTAGGACCCTCCTGTGAAGCAGAGTAAAATTGTTGTTGAGCAAGTTGGCCTGGATGCTGAGAGCCACCAGGTTTCCCTTTTTGAGTAGGTTAGCCTGAAGGTTTCGATGAACCAGGTTGTCCCGGAGGAGGACCAGAGGGTTGTCCTTGTTGTACAACGTTCGGACTAGTTTGAGTATATGATTTGAGTTTTTATACAAAAGGTTGTCCCTGCGATGAATGGATTTTCCCCCCAGGACCATAAGAAGGTCCTGGTTGATATAAAGGTTGAATAGAAGGCCCTTTGGGTTGGCCTTGTTGGACCATAGGCTGACCTTGTAAAGGTTGGCCTTGTGGATCGTAAGGTTGTCTCTGAGGACCAATTGCAAGCCCTGACTGAATCGAAGGTTATCCCTGCAAGGGTTTTCCTTGTGGGCTAGGAGGTTGCACCTGATAAGTCAGTCCAATTTCAGGAACGATTTCATAAGGGTCATAAACAGGAACACCACGCTCATCATAATGATGGGGAGTAGGAAACACATGGATTGGGGTACCGACAACATCATAGTGATGAGGAGTAAGATAGGGAAAATAAACAGGATTACCATATTCGTCATAATGGTGTGGCAGATTAACAGGAGCATGAGGCTGCTGAGAAACCTGAGAGTTATGTTGATGAATAGCCAATATATACTCTTCAAAAGTGAGGCCACCAGGTATCTCAGTCGAAGCTGCTAGTGACTGAGTGACTGGCGCAGACGCAGTCGCACAGATAGTAGGTTGAACTAGGACAGATGTAACTGAAAGCAACGAAGCAGGTGTCGTCAGTGACAGTCCTAATGATGGAAGGACTGGACTCCTGGATGGAGTATATGTTGCCATGGATGCAACACCAACAATAATCTGACCCAAAGACCTATATCCGGCTAGAAGTGACACCGATGGTGAAGATTGAACAGACACATGAGTGGTGTTTTCAGGAAAAATTTGATACTCTTTTGTAGAAACGAGAATTCCATCACTGCCAATAGGACCTGGGGTGTCCATGTCTGAATCCTCCGTAAGATCTTCGAAAAGACTACGTGGACCAGGAGGTATAACAACAGCTAAAAATGGTCATCCCGACGTAAGAGGAGGGAATTCTTCCTCGTCCCCAAAACCAGACCAAGCGCCCGAGGGAGGCCAATTGAACTCAACTAGCTCGTTAGCGGGAGAACGGCTAGCAAGGGGTAAGATCGACGGGAGAATAGGCTACTGAAGCTCGGCAGACCTAGAGGATTGAGGAGTTTCAAATGAACTGTCTGGTAAAGGACTACCTCTAGAAGGGAGTGAGGACGAAGAAACCGGTGGTTTCGCCACCGTGACTATTTCACAACAAGAAGGAAAACGAGAGATCCGAACAAAGACTAAAAAAACCAAGGCAAACAAAAACAAGCCAATTAATGAAATTGTATAAAGGGCGTGTGATCGTGGGTAGTTTATTTTATGACACTGAAACCAAACTTTTTTGTTTCATGTTTTAAGAGTCTAGAAACAGGAAAAAGATGACTCTAGTCACTTTCCATTTTGAACGAGTGCGAAAGGACAAGTGCTCGATGATCTTTTCAAATTTAAGGAGTCAGCAAAGATAAAAAATGACTGCTCAGGTAATCTGAGCAAGAGGGTATGCCAAGTTTCTGTGAATTTCCATATACACCTTGGTGATAAAATGAAAGAGAAATGACCAAGGACTTGACATACGTGCAGGTAGTCTCCCTGAATGCTATGTTTGGTGTATCACGATTACAGGGCAGTAGACTCGACTTCCTATGGATAAAAGGATTTTGACCTAGAGGGGTCTCCCTTTATATACTCGACGATACGGGGAGCACAAGTCCGTACTAGCGCTGTTTGAAGCTAGATGGCAAACGACAGCTACTAGGTTTTAAGACGCCGGAACACGTCTCCAACTTAGACCACTAGAATATTTCGTTAGGTTCCAATGTTGCCTTAGGTTAATTGAAATAAATTTTAACATTGATCTTGGATTAGGTTTCAATTTCTAGGCCTTAATGTATGTCTGATCTAAAATTTTCCTAAATGAAAAACTACATGCAGAAGGATACCATTTTCGTTCAATGAAAGCTATCTATGAGAAGGAAAGAAAACTTTCAAGCAGTAGCAAATAATGAAATCATGAGAAAACATCCACTAATGCATCTAATGCAATCTGTGGAAAACAAGATTCTTTCCTATCCTATACAATGCAAATTAAGCGAAGGAAAGTTTCATTTCAAAGTAAAGAGAATGCAATTTTTTGGAAAGTTTCATTTCAAAGTAAAGAGAATGATTTTTTTTTTTTTTTCAATGCAATAGAGCAAACAATGCACTAAATGATATGAAAAACAAAACTAGACACTAGTTTGAGAGAGCGAACACAAAAGTTGAAATAGAATGACTCCTCCAACATAAAACAAACACAACAATACTCAAACAAATGATACAAACCTTTCAAATCAAAGAGAAATATCGAAAATGACCCATACAAGCAATGTAATTGGTGCTTGGAGTAAGAGGAAGAAAAATCAAAACAAGAAAATAAATTATCATTCAACCAATGAACGTACTCAACAGGATAAAAGAGACCAAGAGCAACTAATCAGGGAACAAATTCGACAGCTTATCAAGAAACTCGATCTCCAAACAGAAGGATCAGTGCACCAAGGCACTCAGAAACCCTAAGACCTCAAGCTACACTTATGAGAAATGGACAAACAACTGAGGAAAACAAGCCTCCATCAATCAAAGACATTCAAAAACACTTCAATTACTCTTAAGAAGAACCCAGAAACAAAGACAAGTGACCAAAAAGTCATGAAAAGCTCACACCCGAAAAATTATAGGGGTCAGTGCGACTGCGAGGCGGTATTCAACGCCAAACAGGCTAGTGCTACAACAGCAACATGCACCAATCAGCACGACTATTAAGGGAGAAACCGTGCCAAGCCAGTTAACCAAGGAAAAAGGGAAAAACTCAACAGAGTAGAGGTCAAGCTTGACACTCTGGGGCTGAACAAGGGTTTGAAGCACAGTTAAACAACCATAAAAGTAAACAACAAAAATAAAACCCAACAAATGACCCAACAAGATCAAAGACAAACTCACACTTATCCCCAGTACGGTCGCCAACTTGTTATGTGGGTAGATCCTCTCTGTGGATAGAGACGATACCTCTAGCCCTAGGGTGGGTCTAGTAATAAGGAATCATGCTAGAGTGTAGGTTTCTAGACATTTGAGTGAAAGAGGATGCAGATAAGATGGCCTACCTGTGGTCCAAAGCTATCATCGACACTCAACGCTCGTAGTGATGATGAGAACTCCCCGCCCCTGATCGAAGGCAAGTCACAACCCTTCTGCTTATCACGTTTGGACACCTGCACAGAGATCAGAAAATGATAACCACATACCACATACTAATTTCATCCAAAAACTACTAATTAGTCACAGAAGACTAGCATATTGCATTCGATAAAGACAAAACACAAGACGGGAACCAGACAATAGTCACTTATATTAACAGGTAGAAAGAAGAGATACAACCATGCTGTGACGTTGCGTTCTCCTCCAACGGGGCTTGGGTGAAGCATGTCTCAAAGCTCGTCAGGGAATTTGGACGAGATAAGGAACCTATTGATGGATTTCTCCTTGTTCTACCTTCTCAATAACTCGGTTATTCAACTTTAATTTTTTCAGCTCTTCTCCGAGTTCAGCTACCCAAATTCAACGAGTTTTCATAAAGAGAGAAGGATTGTTTATATGGAGGGAAAAGAGGAGGTTGGGATCCCTAAAAAGGTGGAAGGGAGGCCTATTTTTTAGGAGTGTTCCAAGGGAGGTGGAAACTACTAACTAAAGGAGGAGGCCCGTGGTTGTTTCAGTTCAACCACTCCCAATGACTCATCCTAGAGGTGGTTGGAATGGAAACTCCACCTCTATTTTTTAAAAAAAATTCATAAATAGCTTGGCGCTGGCATTACACTCGTAGATGGTAGGCGCTGTGCACGGAACTAGTGTTAATCTTCTCCACTCGGCGCTAGGGCGTATCCAATACTCCGCCAAGGCAAAAACAAGGATTTTTACTACTCGTTTGTAAATGTCATCAGAAGAATGTTGTTTCAAAGAGTGGATGCAATGGGATGTTATTTGCAAGGCATGTGACACTATTAAGAAGTTTGCAGAATGACCTTGTACAATGTAAGTGATGGGATTTCTGGTGGATAAAGATGAAATGCTTGTAACAATTGTTCTATGATTCCTTTAGCTATGGGCTTTAGTTACTAGTTCCTGAAGCTCTGGTTGGAAAACAACTCTTCTAGAAATTGGGGTTGTTTTATCAGTCCAAGACCTGTGTTGGACACACTATAGAATCCTCAGAATAATTGGGGTTGAGTTATTAGGTCTTGGGAAGCCTTGGATGGACAAACACCGGGAAGCCCTTGTAATGGCTTGAAGGAGTTACTAGTCCTAAGCCATGGTTTGAAAAAACAATGAGCCCTCCTAGAACAACTTGGAGAGATACCAACCTATGATGGTTGTGATGTCTGGCCGTGAGGTGGAATCATTGGTTGAGGGTTGAGGCGGTTTGGAATCTAGAAGCCTTTGATTAGTTGTGATTGATTTGTTTGATGGGATCCCACATTCATGTTTGGAATATGGCACAAGGGTGATTGACTGAAGTGATATTTGGCTCAGCCAATCTATGGTCGGGTGGATCATGGAAGTCCATATCCGATTGGTTTTTAAATTCCATAATGAAGAGATCATTGCCTTGGTATTTGGTATGCAAATGTACTAGTTATTATGTGGATTCTATTGCTATTTTATCTATGGTGTTTTTTTTGTTATTATGTTGGTTATGAGAATGTATTTTTTAGTGATAATGTATGGATCTCTCCATGTTTTTGCTTGTAAACGAATGCACATTTTATCTATGGTAAAATAGATTGTATTGCAACTAATGATGTAAGGGAGAAATTCTTCTTAGAGATTCTTAGATAAGTATGAGACCCATATGCTTATATCTGTTGTTTACACATGTAGTTTCAATGTTTGTGACATGTTTGACAAAATGCTTGTCATTGCCAGAAGGGGTCCAAATGAGTTCTTTTTTATATGATTTCTTCTGGATCATTGTCATGTTGTTATTTTTCATCTCTTAGCTTTTCATGAAGTTTTGGGTAGAGCACTGGGTTTTGGGCCTGAAAAGGTGGCTCAAATCTCAGGGACGCTGGAACAAAACTGAGTATTTAGGGCCCTAGACGTTGGCATGCAGTTTTATGTGTGAGGCTATAGTCTCCTAGACGTTGGCTTGTAATAATGTGCCTATGTCTATGGCTCAAAAAGGTCAAAAGGTTAGTGTGACCTAGGGGTAAGATTCCTTAATGGTTGGGTTATCTTTTGTGGGTGTGATTGATGATGTACGAGGTTTGTAGGTTGTGTTTCATTGATTCCACTTCCTTAAGGTCACCTAAGATGTTGAATATCATTATAGTATCCTCTCGTCACATGTTTACCATAGTTGGACGATTAATTGGGTAGATGTGAGAAGAGGGTGTTACAAAGAGGTATCAGATCTAGGTTCAACGCTTGGACTAGATGGATGGTGTGTTTGTCATGATTTTCTATGGTTTCATATGTGTTTCTCATACCTAGGGTGTATGTGCTTGTTGCATTCATGTTGTGTTGGATATGGTGGCAATGGTGTTTCCATGGAAGGACTGATGGTGTATGACTAGTTATGTGTTGTTCATGCTTATGTATTGTTAGTGCACACTTGCTTACATGTTGCTACATGTTATATTCCATTTTTTGTTTATGATAGGTCACATATTGGTCATGCTTGTGTGTTTTCCGCGTATGATTTCTTGTGTGATGCTATATTTTGTACATGCATTGGTTTTCCATGCTTGGTTATACATGTTATATGGGTACATGTGGTCATGTTTGCGTTGGTATGGTTCAGGTTGTCATGCATTAGGTCATGGTGTGCATTTGGTATGTTTATGCATTAATGACTCGATTCCAACAAGAGTGATGTTTATGCACTAACATACCATGCGTTGCAAGTTAATATGTTGTTATGATTATGTATATACATGTATTTCGTTGATTGGTTGATCTTGCAGGATGTATCCTCCCTAAATTACACTAAGGCACGTTGGTTTATTTATGAGTTGGTTTAGTTGACATATTGCACCTTGTAGGAAGAAATAAAAGATGAATAAAAAAATGGTTGACTAAAAATATTATCCCTATGAGTCATATGAGCAACATGGAATTGGGAACTCATCTAACTTGGCAGACACACTAAGAAGTTTAAAGGAAGAAATAAGGAGTTGCAAGGAAGATAATGACAGGCTCATGCAGGCATAGGAAAAGCAAGCAGAGGTTAACATAGCCATTCTTCGAAGTTTTTTAGAGTTGCAGAAACAAGGGCCACTTTCGATCAGCTATGGGAAGGAGGATGACATCGATAGAGCATATGACAGTAGGTCTCACAATGGTCATAGGTCGGATAGGGATGACAGAGTCAGAGATGGTAGATTGTTGGACACTCTGGATAGGAGAGGTGACAGACACATGTATCATTCTAGTTCTGGTTCTGACAGGCATCATGATCGTCATCATTATCATCCTTACAAGAGGAGTGACAAGGGCCATTTTTCGGATGAGTTTAAGAAGGCAAAACCACCTACATTTGACGGAGAGATGAAGAAACCACATGATGTAGAGGCATAGTTGCTTGGTATGCCAAGAATTGTTTCAGGTTGCATGATTACTCAAAGAATATGTAAGTCATAATAGCTACATTCATCCTCAGAGATAGAGCAGATATTTGGTGGGAATATGTGAAGAACTTCAAAGATATTTCTGAGGAGGAGTTGACTTGGAGTGAGTATGAGAGGCTATTATGGAAGAAGTATCTATCGGAAAGGTACTATGATGAGAGGGAAAAAGCTTTTTATGAGTTGAATATGGGTTCGATGACAAACAAGAAGTATACTAGCAGGTTCTTGGAGTTACTAAGATATGTGACTTATCTCAAGGAGGATAAGGCCAAGATTCAAAGATTTATTAGTGGGCTGCCGATAACATTGAGAGATAGGATTGAGTTTGATGAGCCTAGGTCATTGGAGGAGGCCATCCGGAAACTCATGCATTGTTATGAGCAATAGAAGCGCAAATAAGAGGTAAATCCAGACTAGAAATGTAATGATAATAATATGGGAGAAGAAGCGAGCAAGGCCTTAGGATACAGGTAACAATGAGAATGTTTCCCCATCTAAGAAGTTCAATGCATCTGGTAGAGGACATGGATTATGATATGAGGAGAAGAATAAGGATGAAGGACCGAAGCCTATACAATGTTGGACTTGTGGAAAATATCAGCGTAGGAGATATTGTCCACAACATCAGGGTCGTAGGCCACAGATCTACACTACGCAGGAGGCACAGACAGTGGGAGATGTTGGGCATAGCATTCCTCAGATTTATGCAACTGTGGACAACATGAAGGAAAATAATCATGCTTATATAATTTAGATGGATGGTAAGCTTTGTGATCAAGTTGTTTCTAGTTTTATTGACCTTGGATCTAACTATAGTTATGTTAATCCTAGCTTGTTGGATAAGTGTGGCTTGAGTAAGGAAATGCATGTAGAATCTTGGTTAGTGTATTTGGCCACAAATACGAAGAAAATAGTTCACCATTGGGATCATACAATATGCTAATGGGTATGGATTGGTTATATTTTCACAATACCAAGGTATATTTATATGAAAAAGCCATTGAGTGATTGGATGACAATGGGGAACCAAGATTCTTACACGGAAAGAATAAAGCCACATCATTTAGGATGGTGACAACCATGCAGGACAAGCATAGTTGTAGGAAATGGTGTGTACTATTTTTAGTTCATATCTCTAGTGACAAAGGTAAGGAAGTTGAGAATGTAGATGTGTTGAATAGGTATCCAGTTTTACAACAGTTTCAATATGTGTTTTCAGCAGAGATTTCAGAGTTTCCACCACACAAGGAGGTAGAATTTTCTCTTGAGTTGATGTTAGGGGAAATTCGAGCATCAAAGGCACCTTTATGATGAGCACACCTAAGTTGGTATAATTAAAGTTGCAGCGAAAAGAGATGCTTTACAAAGGGTGCATTAGGCCAAGTGTATCTCCATGCATCGATGTTTTTTGTGAAGAAGAAAGATGACACTCTCAGATTGTGCATTGAATACATGCAACTGAAAAAAGTGACCATCAAGAACATGTACCCATTACTGAGGATTGAAGATTTGTTTGATCAGATGAAGGGAGTAGCAGTGTTGTCTAAGATCAAATTAAGATTGGGATATCATCAGGTACACATCAAAGAGCAAGACATCTACAAGACCACATTCAGGACCAACTACGGGCATTATGAGTTTGTTGTAGTTCTATTCGGTTTGACTAATGCCCCAACTACATTTATGTGTTTGATGAATAATGTGTTGTGTCCTTATTTGGATAAATTTTTTATTGTGTTTAATGATGACATATTGGTGTATTGTAAAAATGAGGAAGAGCATGCCAAGCATTTGGCAATAGTGTTGAGGTTGTTGAGAGAGCAATCGTATACTAAGCTCAACAAATTTAGTTTCTTCCAGACTAAGGTACACCACTTGGGACATGTTGTCTCCAAGGAGGTCACTGCAGTAGATCAAGAAAATATAAGGGTCATCATGGAGTGGTAGCTACCAAAAATGTAGATGAAGTGAGATCCTTCATGGGGTTGGTAGGGCATTACAGGAGGTTCATCAGGAACTTCTCATAGATTTCTTATCATATTACACCATTGCAGAGGAAAGCTAAGAATTTTAATTGGACATAGGAGTGTGAGGCTATTTTTAAGAATGTTAAGCAGTTTTTGACACATGCTCCAACATTAAATATTGCAGATCCAGACAAGGAGTTTATACTGTGTACATATGGTTGCAAGAGAGGAATTGGTGGGGTCCTTATGCATGATGGACAGGTGTTATGCTATGAGTCACAAAAATTGAATGAGCACAGGAAGAACTACCTGACACATGATCTTGAGATGGAAGTGATGATGCATGCACTGAAGATGTGGAGGCACTATCTTCTTGGCATGAGGTTTGTACTGATGAGTGATCACAATTGGTTGAGGTACTTTTTTGACCAGTCGAATCTGAACGCCAAGCAGGCTAGATGGTTGGCCATGATCAGTGAGTTTTGAATTCGAGATCAGGTACAACAAGGGAAAGAAAAATAGGGTCGCAAATACTCTTAGTAGGTGGGTACAGGTAAATCATATAACAACGATGAGCTCCTATGGGACAAACTTACAGGATAGGATCTTGTAGGCAGGTCAACATGATCACAAGTATATGGAGATTCTGCATAGGTTGCAGCAGGGTACAGGTACAAGTGGTAGTATAGATACATGTATAGGTGGTAGTACAAGTACATGTATATGTGGTAGTATAGGTACAGGTACAAGTGATAGTATAGGTACATGTACAAGTAGTGGTATAGGTACATGCATAGTTACAGTTGTAGGTGTACAGGATTTGGACTACCGTCTCATGGTAGATGGATTGGTCAGATTTCGAGAAAGGATATGTGTACCAGATAACAGTGATCTCAAGAAGGTGATCTTGAGCGAGTTTCACGCGAAACCATATTCGGGTCACCTAGGCTACCAGAAAATATTGACTGCAATGAAGAGATTCTACTATTGGTTGAATCTAAAGAGGGATGTGGCATAGTTTGTAGTCAGATGTTTGGATTCTCAGATGGTTAAGGTTGAGTGTAAGCATCCAGGTGTATTACTACAACCGATTGCGATCCTAGAGTGGAAATGGGAGGTCATTTCCATGGACTTCATCATAAGTTTTCCTAGGTTATCTAGACAACATGATTCCATGATGATTGTGACAGATAGGCTGACAAAGGTTGCACATTTCATTCTAGTGAAGAATACATACTCAGCTAGCGATGTGGTACAAATTTCTGTCGGAGACATAGTCAAATTGCATGGTGTTCCAAAGAAGATTGTGCCATAGAGGGATGCAAAGTTCACTTCCGAGTTTTGGAAGGAGTTGTTTGTAGGTTTGGGCACCGAGTTGGCCTTCAACATAGTTTATCATCCACAGAAAGATGGATAGACTGAGAGGGTAAATAGGATATTTGAGGATATGTTGAGGATGTATGTGATGCATCAGCAACGCAAGTGGGAAGAGTATATTCCACTAGTAGAGTTCATCAACAACAATGGGTATAAGAGGTCATTGAGGATGATCCCATTTGAGGCATTGTATGGGAAGAGTTGAAACACTCCCACCAGTTGGAGTGATCTGGTTTACAGGGTATTGATTGGACCAGATATGTTGGCAGAAATGGAATAGGAAATGCAAGTGATCAAGAAGAAATTGAAAGTAGCATAGGATAGACATAAGATTTATTAAGACAGGAACATGTTTTTCAAGGAATTTAATTTTGGGGAACAAGTGTACTTGTGCATCAAGCCCAAGAAGAGTTCCTTGTGGATTGGATAATGTACCAAGTTGGCACTAAGGTTTTGTGGAGCCTTCAGGATCATTAAGGGTATCGAACCAGTGGCTTATCGATTTGCACTTCCTTTCACAGTGAAATTCCATGATTTTTTTCATGTATCATCACTTAATAAATATGTTAAATATGTTTATCATGTGATTGATTGGTCTGTATTACAGGTGGATCCAGAAGGAGAGTTCCAGCCAGAATTGCATTGCATTTTTCCGAAAAAGACGCTCATGCTCCAGAATCGAGAAATAGAGAAATTTAAAGTGCAATGGAAGCACTTTGTGCCCGATGAAGCTACATGGGATATGGTAGATCAGATGTAGGTGATGTATCCTTCCTTGTTTACTGGTTGAGGCAAAGCAGTTTTGGTGAGATGTTGGTATATGTTTGGTATATGTTTTGGTGATGTTTTGATATATGTTTTGATGTGATGTTTGGGTATATGTACATACGTATATTAATGTAAATACCACCATGAGATATGTTATAAAGCTCCAATAAGTGATATGGGTGTCATGTCATTATAGTTGTCATGTTGGTTTTCTTTTAGCAGGGTGATCATTAGAAACACTGTATCAAGCTATGTTATAAAGCTCCATGGGCATATAGGTGTGATTGAACACAGCGGATGGTGTCCCCCAAGGGGGAGGGTTCTGTAACAACCCTGGTGAAAATTCCATGTAATAAAGTTAAAATAATAACTACGGTTAATGGGACATGTATTCCAAGCTAAATGTTAGGCAAAACAACCTAGTGCGGTTGTTCACATGGTTTATTATGGCGAAGGATATTGGCAAAGACAATGGCTAAGGAAAAAAGAGGCAAAACATATTTTTGGCACATTTATTTATGAAAATAATGGAAATTAGGAGAAAAGGGAGATGAAAGGTCACATGTTACATGTGAGGAGGAAAATGAAGGACAATAATGGAAAATGAAGAAAATAAAGGCCTCATTGATGAAAAGGCTTATGATGATCATTTGTTACCTTTTGTCAATGCATTTTTGGAGCTCTCTCATTATTATCTCTCTCTCATACTCTTGGATACTTAGATTTTTCTTGGAGCACTCTTGGAGAGTGTGGAATACTTGGTGATTTGGAGCAAGAAGGAAAAGGAAGAGCAGGAAAATGAAAGAGGACATCGGGATCAACAACTCTAGTGAGATTTGATTACAGGTACCGAGATGCATGCATGTTTTCCTCACTATTTTTTGCATGCATGGTGTATGCATCTGGTTTCTTGGTCATGATTTGTCATTGGCATAGAGGATTTCCTATATTGAAAGTTGATTTGCCTAGCCTTGCCTTTTCTCGAATAGCCATGGTGTTGCGGTTTTATTTCCATTGATTTTTTCTTGGTTGGTTCTCCTGATTCCTTTAGTCGTGGGTTGAGTTATTAGTTCCTGGAAGCCTTGGTTGGACAAATGCTCTGGAATCCCGATGGAAAAATGTGGGTTGATTTACTAGTCCTTGAAGTCTTGGTTGAAAAAATGGTCTGGAAGCCCTAGGTAGTTTGAGTTATTAGTCCATGAAGCCTTGGTTGGACAAACGCTCTGGAAGCCCTGTAACAATTGGGGTTGAGTTACTAGTCTTGGAAACCCTAATTAGACAAATGCTTTAGAATCCATGTAACAATTGGAGTTGAGTTACTAGTCCTAGAAGCCATAGTTGGAACAAAAAATCTGGAGCCCCGGAACAACTTGGGTAGAGACCAATCCGTGATAGTTATGATGTTTGATCATCAGGTGGAATCACTAGTTGAGGGTTGAGGCGGTTTGGCCTCTGGAAGCCTTGGATTGGTTGTGATTAATTTGTTTAATGATATCCCACATTCATGCTTGCAACATGGCACAGGGATGATTAGCTGAAGTGAGATTTGGCTCAGCCACTCTATGGTCAGGTGGAATGTGGAAGTCCCATATCCGGTTGGTTTTTACATTTAGTAATGGAGAGCTCACTCCCTTGGTATTTGGTATGAAAATTTATTGGTTATTATACGGATTCTATTATTGTTGTATCTATGGTATTTATTTTTTTATTATGCTGGTTATGAGCATGTATTTTATTAGTGATGATGTATGACTCTCTCCATGTTTTATTTTGTAAATGAATGCACATTGTAACTATGGTCAAATAGATTGTATTGCAGCTAATGATGTAAGGTATAAATGCTTCTTAGCGATTATCAGATAAGTATGAGACCCATATGCTTAGATCTGTTGTTTACACCTTTAGTTTCAATGTTTGTGACATGTTTGAAAAAATGCATGTCATGGATAGGAGGGGTCCAGATGAGTTCTTGCTTATGCGATTGCTTTCGTATCATTGTCCTATTGTTATTTTTCATCTCCGAACATTTCATGAAGTTCTAGGTAGAGAACTGGGTTCTGGGCTTGAAAATATGGCTCAAATCCCAGGGACGTTGGCACAAAACAAAGTATTTGGGGCCTTGGATGCTGGCATGCAATGTTATGCTTGCAGATATAGCCTCCTAGATGTTATCTTGCAATATTTTTACCACGTCAATGGATGAAAGAGGTTAAAAGGTCAGTGTAACCCAGGGGTAAGAGGCCTGAATGGTTGGGTTAGCTCCTAGGGGTTTCATTTATGATGTACGAGGTTTTTAGGTTGTATTTCTATCAGTTCCACTTCCTTAAGGTCACCTAGGAGGTTGAATATCATTATAGTAGCCTCTCGTCACATGTTTACCCCAGTTGGCCAGTTACTTGGGTAGATGTGAGAAGAGGGTTTTACAAAACTAATTGGTTAAACATTCACACAGGAAGTGTTCTAGTTGGGGCCTATATGATTCTTATTTATTTCCATTGTTAGGAGTTGGGGCTGATGCCCTTTTATTTTTCCTATCAGTTAGGATTTTAAGTATCCTTTCTTGATCCCGCAACAATCGTTCATGGTCAACCTTCAAGTTGGCCATTTCAGCTCTTAGTTGTTGCATTGTTTCAAATAACATTACAGATGTGGACCAGAGTTCTTCACCCAACTACACCCACATTCTTGGATTAGGTCCGAAACAGAACTTGGAACTATAGGCAATGATGTTACATTACTAGCTCCTCTTTGTTCCTTTTTGTGAAACATAGAACATGATTGTGCTACTTTTAAACTTGCTTCTTAACAGGCCAC
Organism: Pinus albicaulis; assembly: GCA_034641835.2. Taxonomy (NCBI): domain Eukaryota; kingdom Viridiplantae; phylum Streptophyta; class Pinopsida; order Pinales; family Pinaceae; genus Pinus; species Pinus albicaulis. The sequence continues at coordinate 713,180,094 of CM076575.1, read as the reverse complement.
AATGTTGGAACCATTACTCTAATACCATCTGTAACATACCTCCAATTATCTATATCTCTCTCTCTCTCTCTCTCTATATATATATATATATAAAGTTAAAATCCCTTTACTCAAATGTATCCAACTATTGATTAAATTTCACTTTATTTTAATTATTTTAATTTTCTTTTCAAAGCCTTTATTGAGAGGCTATATTAGACAATGTCGCTTGAAATATGACAACATTTCTATTTATATTTATATGCTTGTCTAATCCATTGGTAATGTTTGGTATATGCGTGAATATATTCGTCCTTGGACTTATATAAGGTATAATTCTTAAATATTGATATACCCAACCCCAAGGTCTTAGTCCTAGAGTTTTTTTTGTATGTTTCGACGTTATAATTAGTTATCGTAAGTTTTTTTGGGGGGGATGATCTGATTTTTTAAATAGCAGCATGAAATTTTGTTTAACATGGGGTTCGTTGAACCCTACAGAAGCACTAGCTAGCACCTTGGTTCTCCCACCAGGCGATGTCACACCAAACTCGAACAAGTGAGGTGCCAATGATCTGTTGCATTGTGGTTTAGGGTTATAAAATAAACCATCAATTCCTGTAACAATGTAACTCTATTTATGAATCTTTTTTGGGACTTTTTTTTAAACTATAGTTTCTATGTTAAAATTATATAAAATATTTGAGTAAAATGTATGAATGACTATGGTGCCTGTGGCAGAATGCATGCACATTTTTGTTTATAATTTTTCCAAGAAGAATTTAAGGGAATTTGCGGTATTATGTATTTTGCCTCTATAATTTTCTCTTACTGTTATTCTTTTCCTGAAAGCGAAAAAAAAATGTTTTGTCATCTAAGTTTTTAGCTTTGTTGTTTGAGTGCAAAATATCTCAAAAGAAAAATGGGTGTGAATATTACTTTCTTGCTGGCCTACTCGACACCTATGAATGATTTTAATTAGTTTCCTTATTGTTTTTCTTAATCTCTTCAATGTTATTATTTATGGCTGTTTATTTGTTATATTCTCTTACCTTGCAACATTACCTTATAGTTAACCTCGAAAACCATTATTTCAACATTCTATTAATCTCTTAAACAACAAAGAAAATACACCTAGTTCCATGAGCAATCAACACAACCATTTACATTTCGATTCTTTTACTATACTTTCAAAAGGGATTATATATATGTGTGTGTGTGTGTGTGTGTGTGTGAGTGCGTGATTAAAATTAGACGGTAGAAATTGCAGGCCTAGCCCAAGGCCTGCAAAATCTTTAGACCTATTAATTAGGGTATAGGATTGTTACCCTCTAGTTAGAATTCTTAGTTGGTCTTTGACTTGAGTAACTAACCTAACCCTTTTTTTTTCTTTATTAATCCATACTTCGTAATTTACATAATACAGATACTTAGCATAACCATAGAACATGAAAAAAGGGTAAAAAAAAAGAGAGGCATAAACACATGTTGATCATTTATTCACTTATCTGCATAAATCACTTGGGCTTCCACAAAACTTAGTGGACAAAAAGATGCTCCACCCAACCAATGAGAACTAGTACCTCTACCAAAACTCCCCTCGAGCCAATTTCACACTTAGAGTGGTTCTTCAATAGAGACCTCTCTAGGTCCAATATGATTCCTCCTGGAAGCATCCTGCCCTCCTCAATACAACATCCTATCCTTGAGGAAAGTAGCACTACAACTACAATTACTTGGCCCCCCTCGTACCAGACTCCAAGTTCACAAGGTTGCCTTGGGTTTTACCCCTCTTAGCCAACCTTTTCCCGAAAAATTGAGATAATATATCTCTGGGTGATCCGGATTTTATGCAGGAACGCAACAGAATACAGAAATAACCATGAACATAGAGATGCAGCGGAAATAATGCTTCATTTCATTATGTCATCGTGTCATTATATTGGAGCATAATGGAAATAATATATAAAGTCTTTGGTAGCGAATCTGCGAAAAGTGTGATGGCTCTGAATAAGATTTCCTCATTATTAAAATGGAAGCTCATGAAGCTATTATTGAAATAATGCAGTCAGAGAAACGATCCAACGCATTGCATGGAGATGGGGCGCAGCGTGGCGCAGTTATCAGTCATTGCGTTCAACTTCCCAGGGACGTAACTTTGGCATACTATCTCCGTTTGATGCACATGATACATCATTAGAAAGCTCTATCCGAGGACTACAACTTTTGTGACGATTTTATGATCAAATCGCAACAAATTTCATACCCAAAAAACGTCGTTTAGGGCCTCAAAACGGCTCCGGAAGTTCAGGACCCGAAAAACTGCTAAAAATAGTAAGTTTTGTTGCAACTTGAAAATTGAAAGAACTGAAGATGGGGGTTCAAATGGAATAGGTGGGTGGCCACCAATATCCACCTGGATCATTAAGCCCCCAAAACGGCTCCGAGAGTGGAGGACCTGAAAACCTGCTAAAAATAGTAAGTTGTGCTGAATGTGAAAATCTGCAAGAATTGATGGTGTTGGTCCAAATGGAATAGGTGGGTGGCCACCGATATCCACCTGGATCATTCCTCCCTCCTTAGGAAGCAATGGTCCCCATTGCGTTGAGATCCTCCATGAGATGAGGCAAATTCCGTTGAACTGAGTATTAGATGTGTTGAAGATGTCATGGACCTGCGGGTGGACATGCTGGATGCGTTTAGTAAATTTGGTTTCTTTATCAGCCTCATACAGTACATGTTTGGATTCTGTATGTGTAGTTGCAGGATGTATGGCAACATCAGGTGGTGGTGCATTGGGAGTCGGATCAATGGAGTGCTTGTCATGACAGTGTAGAGGAACCTCTATGAGTGAGGAGAAATTGTCATCGTATTCCTCCATGACTTTGTCCATCTGCTGCAGCCGTGAAAGGGAGCCCTGTTTCGAGGTTGTGGCCACAATATTCTTCTTTCCCTGTGAGTGAGTCGTAAGGAAAATGAATTTCCTAGTCTGGGAAACAATCTTACTGCGTTGTTTTGCAGTAGTCAAAGAGATGGCAGGAGGCGGTACTACCTCCGGTATCCTGTACAAGTTATTTCCCAAAGTAATAATAACGGCACGAGGCCTAGACTCATACACAGCATGTCGTCTCCATAAGTATGGTTGGCCCAATAATACATCAGCTACATCAAGAGGAGCAACATCACACAATACCTCATCGGTGAATGGCTTGATACTGTATGGAAGTCGGCACTGCTGGCGGATGCGGAGATCTCTCCCTGGGTGGAGCCACCCGATGGTATACGGCTGCGGGTGTGCTATGGTTGGTAGGCCGAGCCGCTTCACGACGTCTGCTGAAATGAGGTTCTTTGGCTTCCGCTATTGACGAGAAACTGCAGCGGAGAACCCTTCACCCACATCTGTGACTGGAAGAGGAGCTCCCCCTCCTCTGGATCCTCTGGACCCTCCTTCTGGATCTTGGTGGTGGCAACAATGGCACTGGGATCCACATCAATGATCTTCTTCCCTTTGTCAATGCCTTTGTCTGGTTCTAACTCAGGATCAGAAAATGCATCTGATTCGGGTGCCTTTAGTTCAGCCACCAAAGACTGTTTGGCCGAACACTCGTTTGTGCTGTGAGTGGGGCTGTTATTAAATTCACACCACTTCCCTGTGTCCTTCTTTGGATTTGTGGTGTTGTTCTGAGTCGCATTGCTTTGGCCTTGCCCCTTGTTCTTCGATTCGGGGGCACCTTTCGGATTCGCAGATCCAAAGTCTCGCTTCTTCTGCTTAAATTTCTGCTCGATCTTGGCGGCATAGCGATATGCCGTGCCAAGCGATGTAATGTCGAGGAACTCCATTTCCTCCTAAATGTGTTTGTGCAGACAGCCGCGGTACTTGAGCACCAAATGTCTCTCTGAATCTTTAATACCCAACTTTGTGCGTAGGGTATGGAACAGATTCGTCAGTTCGTGCACATCTTGATCCTTTTGTTGCCGCGGCGTGGTCCATTGGATGTATTTGTCCTCATAGCTCCCCACAGGGTAATATTGTTCCTTGATGCCGTCTCGGAACGAATTCCAAGTGGGTGTGGCCGAGAACAGAGAGGGTTCCCCTTCACCCTCTTGCTCACGGTAGGTTTCCCACCAGTCTTTGACATGGGGGGCAGCTTTGAGGAGTGCAAAAATAATCTTTTCTCGGTCAGAGAAGTCATGGACCGAGAAATACCCTTCCAACAAATTTAACCATCTGTCTACAACGTCTGCATCTATTTTTCCTTCAAATATAGGAATGTCAAAGTTTACATGTACCTTGAAGGGAGTGGCGCCTCCAGAGTGGCTGTTGGATGCAGATGCGCCATATGTGGGCAGTCGTTGAAGGATTTGAGCAAAGTTATCCATCATCACCTTCCTTTGTTTCTCGAGGGCCTCCTCGAGTAGTATTTTGATAGGATCTCCTACTCACTCGTCTTTCTTTTCTTCCACCATGGGAGGTTGTTGGGGTTTGCGAGGTTGATCTTGCAAGGGTTCAACCAGATCGAGCCCTAACTCCTTATACCCTGACCACGTTGGGGACATGCAAAGAAAAACAAAGAAAGAGCAAACCCGCTCTGATACCGCTGATCCAGATTTTATGCAGGAATGCAACAGAATATAGAAATAACCATGAACATAGAGATGCAGCGGAAATAATGCTTCATTTCATTAATATCAAATAACAGAAATATGCTTATAGGCATAATGGAAATAAAATAGCTAGGGTGCTGGTAGCGAATCTCTGAGAAGAGATGTGATGGCTACAGACCTCTGAATTGTGTTACAATGAGGCTCGAGGCCTGTAGCTGCCGGCTGTTAGAATCACGAACGTCCAAAAACCTGGCTTGCCATTAGGAGATGGGCGCCCAAGCGTAGGCGCCGTTTTGGCAGGCTCAAGTGGTGGTTCAGCTTCGAGGGGGGCACAAGTTGGCACCAGATCTAGTTTGAGAGCTCAATAGCTTGTTAGAAATTGTTTACCGATACTACAACTTTTGTGACGATTTGATGATCAAATCGCAACAAATCTCATACCCAAAAAACGTCGTTTAGGGCCTCAAAACGGCTCCGGAAGTTCAGGACCCGAAAACTGCTAAAAATAGTAAGTTTTGTTGCAACTTGAAAATTGAAAGAACTGAAGATGGGGGTTCAAATGGAATAGGTGGGTGGCCACCAATATCCACCTGGATCATTAAGCCCCCAAAACGGCTCAGAGAGTGGAGGACCCGAAAACCTGCTAAAAATAGTAAGTTGTGCTGAATGTGAAAATCTGCAAGAATTGATGGTGCTGGTCCAAATGGAATAGGTGGGTGGCCACCGATATCCACCTGGATCACTGGGAGGAAGGAGTTTGGGCAGGAAACTCCCTCTACCCTTTTTCCATTCTTGGGATTCCCTAACTTTTTCCTTAATTGTCCAAGTATGAAACTTTTCTTCTAGCATCTTTCTCCCACCATAATTTTCATAGCTGGCCAAATGCAACATTTTATTAATATAAAATTAGAAAAAAAAAATTATTTATATCACATATACATACCTGGCCTCCAACATGGCCCATTGTCTATAAAAGTAAGTTCACAAGAAAGTAAATAAAATATATACAAGTCACTGCATGAGGTGTTACACTTTTTAAGTGTTTTATATTGTTTTAACTTTTTACTTTAAATTATATATATATAAAATTTAAAGTATATATCTATAAAGTATATATATATACACACACACACACACACACACAAAAATTATTTTCTTTTTTTTGTAAAAATATAGTTTAAAGAATAATATTAAAAATATTTTCTTTTTTTACAAACAGTAGCGAGAGGCATTTTTTAGAGAGGCATTTTTTTTAGTCAGTCTTGTTTTGTCACACCAGGTATTGGGGAGCTACAATACTGGTTAATTCTCTCGGTCTTGTGGGCTACTTTGGGTGTTCATCTTGGTGGTTATCTTGGTTTTCTGCATTATGTTTTAGGGGTTTGTTTGTGGCTCTCGACCAAGGGTAATGATTGAGATCTCATTTCAATGTTCCCTATATTTTATTTTTTTGGTACCCCCTCTCTAACTCTTATTATTCTTGGTTGCCTCTCTAGTTCTGGTTGTTCTGGTGGACTGGGGTTTGCATCACTAGATAATTCCTTGGGATTGAGATCCCTCTTCAATTTTGAGGACGTGGAAATCATCCTTCTTGGGACACTCTGGTAAATTTTGTAGCTTCAAATTTCATTAGGTTCAGGTCAGTATTAGGGTGCCATGATGGTGTGGACGCACCCATAGGGGTGCTAGAGAAATGGGCATGTCTAGTCAACCTCTTCTTGAGACTTCACCTCTAGTGGAGCCTGCAACTAACCAAGCACCAATTCCACAAAGTATGCGAAAGGAGAATTGCTAGTCGGAGGGGTTAGCACACCATGACAGGAATTATGTATCTATTTTTGACTTATTAACTGAAATTATTATCATTCATAGGAAGCAACAGGTGTTAATGGAGCAATACCTAAAGACAAGGCATCATGACCAAAGCAAACTCATTTCCTTCATGAATGACCACTAATGGAATCAATGGCACATGCAGGATAGTCTCACCCATATCCAACGAAATAAATGGCACATGTAGGAAAGATTGGATCATTTAGATGGTCACTTGAGCCACATGGAAAAATATGTTAATTACGACTTCCAAACACCACCTCTCCCTAGTTCTTAATACTAATGGTGATTTTTTGTGTCTCAATCTTAATGGTTTTTTGGTATTACGTTCCTATCCAAATTTTGATAGCAAAATGGTTCTAGCTTAGAGTAATAATTTCTGGTAAGAGTGAAGCCGGTAGAATTTTTCTAGTTAGTGGACAATGACGTAATTTTTCTTTATAAATGAAAAAATTTGACTTAAAAAAAAATCTATTACTTCAAATTTGCATAGGAAATCTTGCATAATTAAACAACATTTACAAAGAAACATGTACAAAATCTAATGAGAGGGACCACATTTTTTCTTGATTTATGCCTCATGATATGATTCTATGGGATTCAGAGCTAGGAATGGTTGAGCTATTGTAGGTTATTCGCTACTAGATAGGACTGGTTTAGTTGGTCCATGATCCAATTATGATTGGAGGTTTTCAATTTGTTGACACACGAAAATCATCTCATCTTCATTTCTTCAGATGATACTTCATTGTTCAACTAAGATATCCATGATTTTTGTTATGCTTGAAACAAATTGGTTGTAATTTAATTGTAGAGTGTGAATTCCTTATTGCAATTAGTTCACTTTTTCCCATGTAAGATTAATTTTTTCATTTTTAGAATTGACTGTTCGAAGCACCAAGTCCAATTCCACTTGTAGTATTATCCTTCTACTAAAAAATTCAGGATGGAAAATTTCCCAGTAAGAAGAAAGGAAATTCATGTTACCCCTAATCCCAATCCATGACAACCTAAGGCAAACAAAAAATTCTAGGAAGACAAGCTTTAATGAATGGTGAGCCATCGACCACTAAGGCTCCTCGAATTGACGAATTATAGGCTATAAAATCTTGATCACACAAACTTTTCCAAGTGGAAAGGCTGGCATAATTTCCTTGCTCAAGAAAATTTTTGAGTTTAAACCAACCTTCCTCGTCCTTAAGATGGTTGGACACAAAGTGTCGTTGAATTAAATTTTTAACTTCCTATCTACCACTAGTGAATTGGAAATGTGCACCACTACTGTATGTGAGGACATTAAGCCTGAGCATACCTTGAACAGAATGTTGACGTCTCAACAGAGAGATTATAAGATGGTAGTCTTTTCCCTCAAACCATGGAATCTCTCTACATGATCAAAGCTAAGCCAGAATAGAACATAAATGAGTAGCTTGGTATTTCATCACTTTAATGTTCCAGGGGGAATATTTCTCTGACTTGGAATGACTCAAATTAACAATCATCATCCTATGCATGAATTTTTTTGCAGTATATCGATTTTTGGTGTGCCAACGCATAGGGAACACCATGTCATCAGTCATCCTAGCTGCCTTAACCACTCCTAGACATATGATAAATGTCACGGGAGTGTACCTCCACCTCATGCTAGCCAAATCGAGTATGTCACTTGCATGCCTATTTGAATGCGTGAAGGGACTAGGACCAAAACCAAATTTCTCAAAGGGGAACTCACATGCATGCTACAGTGGGAAACAAATTTTCATTTGAAGAAAAAGCACACTCAAATGTTGAGCATTAGACAACGAAAATTCCAAATGAAGAGTTTATAACCAACTCAAAAACATTGATACTTGAAGTAAATCGGAATATTTCCACGCACATTATAAGGGAAAGACAAACCAAAAGAATTGCTTATCCACATCTGAATCACAAGAACAAACATATCGATCAATCTAAAAATTTGTATTGTTGAAATCAAAAAGAAAAAACTTGTGTTCCAAAGAATACTGAAGTTTGCACAACCTAGTGTTATAACCATTCATCACAAGTTTCTAGCAACCACAAGATTCCATAGAATATTGATTTAGGATCGTCAGATCCCTTCTGAGCAAGACAATTTTGTTTATCACCCAGAGGAAACTATCATCTTGTATCAACAAAGATGATAACTACAAAAATTCATAAAAGATGCAAATATATTACAAGACAAGAAACATATGATGTTATTTCGTAAATTTTGAGGACAAATATTTTTGAAGAGGAAGGAAATGTTATGAATATATATATATATATATATATATATATATATAACCATTCATGAAAAGGTACCTGCCGAGAAATATATACGAGAGTCTCAGTTGTAATCTAATTATCTCATATCTTTTGTACATTTCTTATATAATATATTTGTCTTATTATGGATATTTATATATTTTAGATCTTTTGAAGTATTTTGCTACGTTTATGAACTTTGTTCCTAACACTCTTGCATGTGAGAGATAAATTTTCATTTTTCATTTGGCTCACTCCACTTTCGGGGATATATCCCTTTTATATTAGTTTTATATTTCATGGGATTATACATAGTTTAGAAGTGTGTTGCCTTTTTAATATGCTAAGAGGAAACTCAACTCCTTCATTGGCCATCAAATTTGCTAGTTGATTGTGCCACGTGAGAATGTGGTATATTTTGTATATTTCAATCCTTAATATGACCCCCTTTTTTTTTTTGTTATTATGGCACTACAAGGAAAAGACCCTCTAGCGGAGGTTATAAAGGAGGTTTTTAGTGTTATAAAATTGGCCATAATTGTTAAAACAACATTTGCTACAACATTCGTTTATGGTTACGGAGGTTTTGGCGAAGCTTTTAACAGAAATTCAACACAACTAAAAAAACTGGGCGGCTGGAGGTTATTACGGATGCTTTTTTCATCAGTGCACTAATAAGGTTTCAACGCACCGGTGCATGCCATCTAGAAGGTGGCTCAGGGCAGTCAAAGGTGCATGCACTGGGCCGTCAAGGTATAAAACCACATTGGGCGCAGTGTTGGTGATACAATGCATGGGGCCATTTTAATTGGTCTTGGGATTTATGCGGTGCCCATAGGTCGTCTCAATGCATCGGTACATAGAATTATAGAAACACACCGGTGCGTCGTATCAGACAAACACACTGAGATTTATAATTGCTATTGGTATTTGTGTGGTGCCCATAGGTCGTACAAATGCACCAGTACGTAATCTCACATAAATGCACCAGTGTGCGATATCGCACAAACGCACCGAGATTTTTAATTGGTTTTGGTATTTGTGCGGTGCCTATAGGTCGTAGAAACGCACTAGTGCGTTGCAACATACAAACGCAACGGTGTACAGTAACTGACACGCATCGATGTTCATTTTGTATTTTTTAGAAACATCGACCTGTGATAGTGCAATTATTGTGATTTAAAAAAACTCATTATTCATCAAAAGTCGACACATCTTATAACAATATTCATATTAATTAATTTTTTATTAATGCATTTGAATGTGATGTTTGGATTAATTTGTTATATCATATCATAATTATTGTGATTTTTTTAAATTCATTATTCATCAAAAGTCGACACATATATATCTTATAACAGTATTCATATGAATTAAATTTGTATTAGTGCATTTGAATGTGATGTTTGGATTAATTTGTTATATCATATCATCAAATTTCACATCTCTTCATTATAATATTTAATCATCCATAAATTTAATCAACGGTGTTACATTTCACAACGACAATGGATAAGACAATAGAATAAATTAAAACATATTTTATTATATATATATGAATAAGACAGTCTTTGTCATACAAAATGGGACAGTTATTGATATCCCTTTGTGTTTCAATTGAGACATTATGTCCATTACATTAAACAAAATGTATGATTTCACAGACAAATATTTCAAAAAATGCAATGCCTTGCTTTGATATCCAAACATAGTGATCATCATTCTTCGCTTGAACTGTCGTCACTGCTAGAGCTACTTCCAATTTTCAGGAATGTTTTGTTCACGGTGTTGATTGTTTTCTTCTTCTTCACATTCCATCTACAAACATAAAAATAAACTGTAATGAGTGTATATACATTGGTGAGAATAATGAAAATTGCAATATTAAATAATATACATCAATGTAAATCGAAAATAAATGACGTACCATAGCAATAATTGACTCATAAACTATACACATTCTTTCAAAACCATGTACCATGCCATCTTTCAAGATTTCATCTGTTGGCGCAGTTCCATACTTTGTTTCCTGCAAGTTTTATACCCCATAACAAATCATATATTTAATATAAAAGATTTTTTTGTTCTATTAATTATAGATAGAGATAAGTAAAACAAGATCAATAGATGCTTACAAATTCCACAATTAATTTATGATATGCTAATATATACTCACAACCCATATTTAACCCAATTTCAATCAATTCGTCTGATGGTTATTCTTTGTATGTTAGCACCTATTTGAAGACATTCAATGATGGTTTTTATAAAACAACTTAAAAAATACAAAAATGGAATCTAGTTAAGTTGTTATAAGGAAGTAACAATTACTCACAAACTTAGATATCAACCCTTTTCTTCTTTGTCGTCTTGTTTTATGTGCTGAATGGGTTCCATTTTCTTTTCTTTTTTGCAAGATACTTGAAAATTAATATTTAATGCTAAATTGTTTATTTATTGTACCTAATGATCGAAAAAATCAATGATTACATATTACATTTGAAGTACGTTGTTGTTGAGATGACTCCTCCTACGTTGCAATTTTGTCCATTTCTTTGACCATCTCCTTATACACCTTTTTGGACATTCCTACTGGCATATTTTTGATATCAACTAGTTCATATTTTGATATTTTCACAATCTTCATGAAAATGTAACATGACAATAAACTATTTAATTTTTATATTGATATATGAAAAGTAAATATAACAAAAGGGATATTTATAAATAATTCTAGACAAACATTTAAAGGAATATTACTTTTTCATTCCTTCTTTTTTGTTGTTGTACATTTTTGCTATTAAAAGTCCGACATGTCTCATTGACCAATTCTCTGGAAACTCTTCCTATAGTTTAGATAAAATTTGGTTCTTGGAATCATTCGATTGATTTTTGTATTGTAAGTGGAAAGAACGTTTATACATTCATTCCACTAGATCCCTCAAACTTCTATAAAAGCTTTTCCCCCTTTCATTAACCTCCAACACCACTCTAGATGAGCTAAGGAGCCATTCATTTTCATTTGCATGTTATATTTTTTTCTTTTCTTAGAACAAATTCCTTTTCTAAGTTGTTGGTCCCTGTAGAACATTAAACAGATGTGAATTAATAGACTCTTTGACACATGTTATCTAATAATTTTAAGTATATTATTAATGAAAATTAAAAAAAGAAACTCATATTGGATCGATAGTATTTTTTCATTCACCTGATTCATCATTTTGCAATTTTTTCATCAAGCTTTTATGCTCTTTTGGTCCTATATCAGAAATAATCTTATCGAGCTTCGTCATTTAGTGGCCTGCATGATCTGAAGTAAACTTAATACATATTAGTTAAACTTACATATAGTTCAAAAATAATATTTTTTGTAAAAAATTTACAAAGAACTTGTCTTTTTTGCTTTTCTTGATGTTTTATCAGTATTTTTGTTACTTGATCTCTTGTCAAGAATTTATTTATCAATATGAAACATGTACCATATCATTCATTAATATATTTATAAATAAATTGTCAACTTTTTAGGTAAAAAAAAAAAATCTCAAGAAATCGGTGCACCATTCATGGTGTACGCATTAACGTCGGTGCGTGGGGGTATTATAAACGCATCGCAAAAATAGTATAATAGACCATACGGTGCTCTATGTTAGCAAGGAGCACTGACGCGTTACACGTTAACCACCGCACTGATTTACACAGAGAACATAATAAAAATCATCTAGTGTTAGTTTTTGTAGCATAAACGCCTTGCGCAAACAAGGGACCACCATACAATTCTCTCTGTCAACTAGGAGACCTGGTGCGGTGCGTTATATGTTACATGGTGCACTGATTAACACAATAAAACATTTTTTGTGAAACAACACGTTCGTTGTGCGCCGTAATGAAATAACGCACCGGTGCCCTATTTTACATATGGCGCACTGATTTTAAAAAAAAAATGTTTTTAAATTTTTTATCACACAGTACTTTTGTGGTGCGCTGGGATAATACAACGCACCTGTGCGCTAGGTTACACCAGGCGCACCGATAAAAATAATTCTATTTTTTAAAAATTCACGCAAGGGCGAACATGGATTGGGATTCGACTATGCAAGTCATCCCGTGGGTTGGATGTCTTAGGCCTATATATAGCAATACAAACCCTATAAATCTAAAATGAAAAGTCCTAATTCTGAAATCACAAAAATAGGGAGAAGAAAGGGCAGAAACAAAAAGAATGTAGTGTTTAGGCTAAAAATGTTTTTTTTTTTTTTTTTTTTTTTTTTTTTTTTTTTTTTTTTTTTTTTTTTTTTTTTTTTTTTTTTTTTTTTTTTTTTTTTTTTTTTTCTGAAAATGAAAAAGAAATTGAAATTTTTTTCTTACTGTTTAAAAAAAACTACAAAATTTAAAAAAAAAAAACAATAAACATTGAATTTTTTTTTACTGCAGAAAAAAATTACAGAAAAAGTAAAAAAAACAATAAACTTTAATCACAAGATCGTTTGAAATTCTATGCTACACAGTTTGAATCACCAAAATTTTGGAGTTTTGATTGTCTAAATACTTTTGTTCAAACGTATTTCACTGCTCCACGGTGCTCTCGTGCTTTGTTGCTCCAAGTAAGTCTCCTGCAAATCTCTAGCTGAATTTTTTTGCAAAAATAGTGAAATAATGAAAAGTGTTTAGTATTTAAAGAATTGTTTTATGAAATTATATTTTCAAAAATATTTTCCCACTCATTTTTCAATTTATCGCTTTTTTTTTCACTTAAAGAAAATAGAGTTGTGCTTTTTTTATTTGCGGTTATTCGTCACCGGTGCATCACTTAATAGCACCGCACCAGTGCATCCGTTTATAAAATGATACCGGTGCGCAGTAACGAAAACAAAGTGGTGCAATGATTTGTACATTAGCACCGATAACAGTAAGTCCATTTTTAAGGCACCAAAATTACTGTTAGGTGTGTGCACCAAAATTTATTGTTGATTTTGCTCAAATGCAGGGAGAAAATATCATAATTATATCGAATGGACAATTCCTCAAAATCCAGCTCGTTCCATAATATTAGCGACCTACCTACCATAATATTAGGATTCTATTGATGATGAGTGACCCACCTACCATCTTCCGTTTCACCCCACGACAATTTCAAATCAAGAGAAGACTGAATTAAGAGAAAAAATCAGAGAGGAACGATACCAAGAATGGTTGAATCAACCACCGATTCAATTCCTGCTACGTCCATATTCACCAATTAGGAATGACTATAATGATAGTAGTTCTTCACAAGCTGGCAATGGAGGCAATCAAATAGAGGTTGGTATGGATAATTACTTAAGGGATACAACTGCCATGGACACAATGTTATTAGATGCATTCCAAAACGATGATCAGCTAGGGGATGATGCTCATATCGCTGACACCTTTTTCGAAAGCCTTAAATTTGCTTCCACCACCCCTCTCTTTGGACCTGGCGGTCAGTCAAAGTCTACCTAGTTGGGGAAAACGATGTTACTGTACAACTTGAAAGAAAAGTTTGGCTTGTCTAATGCATGTTTCTCAGAAATTTTGAGGTAAGTTACCATAAATTCCTCCCTTATATAAATTTGAGAAATATAATCAATACACAATGAACATTACAAATGGTAAATTTTATGAACGTTGATAATTATATCAGAATTAATGTACATTTATTAATATATTTTTCCATGATCACCAACTACAGGTTATTCAAAGATAAGGTTCTTACGAGTGATAATGTCTTGCCCGGTAGCTACGAAGAGGCAAAGAAATTGTTGAAAATGTTGAGTGTTGAGTACATATCATATCATGCATGTCCAAATGATTGTATTTTATATAGAGGATAATATGCAGACAAAAAGATATGTCTGAAATGTGGGCATGACAGGTATGATAAATAAAAAAAGAAGGGTAAATCACGTATTGGTCCTCCTTTTAAGATATTAAGGCACATGCCTATAATCCAAAGGATTCAAAGGCTCTTTCATTGCAAATAATTAGCCATGTTGCAGGGATGGCATGCCTCAGACAAAAGTGAGTTGGGAGCTATGTGAATCCCAACTGACTCAATAGCCATGAAACATATAGAGGATACATGGCCAAAAAAAATCAAGGATGAAGTATGAAGTCTATGACTCAGCATAGCCATGGATGGCATCAACCCATATTCCCTCCAGAACACCAACTATTATGTTTGGCATGTAGTAGTGATCAATAACAATATCCCCCCATGGTTGTCTGTGAAGAATGAACATCTTATGTTGGCTCTCATAGTCCCTGGTAGAAGACAAGTGAAGAATATGGATGTCTACTTACAACCACTAGTAGATGAATTGAAGGAATTATGGGATGGGATAAATGTATATGATGTATCAAGACCCATCGCAGCAGAGAGGAGTTTTACGTTGTATGGCATATGTGATTACACGACACATGATTATCCAAGCTTAGGAGTTTTCTCTGGTAAATTACATGTTTAATTTATTGATTTGTTTATATACATAACAATATTCTATCACATATTGGTTATTTAATTCATTGTAATTGTTCTGATCTTCATGATTATCTAGGCTTAGGAGTTTTCTCTGGTAAATTACATGTTTAATTTATTGGTCTGTTTATATACGTAACAATATTCTTTCACATATCCTCTATATGCTTCATGGTTATTGAATCAGTTGAGATTCACATAACTCCCAACTCACTTCTGTGTGAGGCATGCCATCCCTGCAACATAGCTAATTCTTTGTAACGAAAGAGCCTTTGAATCCTTGGGATTATAGGCATGTGCCCCAATATCTTAAAGGAGGACCAGTACGTGATTTACCCTTATTTTTTGATTTATCATACTTTTCATGCCCACATTTAGGACATATCTCTTTATCTATATATTATCCTCTATATAGAATACAATCATTTGGACATGCATGATATGATATGTAATCAACATCCAACATTTTCAACAATTTATTTGCCTCTTTGCAGCTACCGGGCAAGATATTATCACTCGGAAGAACCTTATCTTTGAATAACTTGTAGTTGGTGATCAAGGAAAAATATATTAATAAATGTACATTAATGGTGATATAATTATTAACGTTCATAAAAATTACCATTTGTAATGTTCATTGTGTACTGATTATATTTCTGAAATTTATATAAGGGAGGACTTTAAGGTAACTTACCTCAAAATTTCCGAGAAACATGCATTCGACAAGCCAAAATTTGCTTTAAAGTTGTACAGTAACATTGTTGTCCCCAACTGGGTAGACTTTGACTGACCACCAGGTCCAAAGAGAGGGGTGGTGGAAGCAAATTTAAGGCTTTCGAAAAAGGTGTCAGCGATATGAGCATCATCCCATAGCTGATCATCGTTCTGGAATGCATTTGACAACATTGTCTCCATGGAAGTCATATCCCTTAATTAATCATCCATACCAACCTCTATCTGATTGCCTCCATTGCCAGCTTGTGAAAAACTATTATTGTTGTCGTCATTCCTAATTGGTGAATCTAGACGTAGCGGGAATTGAATCGGTGGTTGATTCAACCATTATTGGTATCGTTCCTCTCCAATTTTTTCTCTTAATTCAGTCTTCTCTCGATTTGACATTGTCGTGGGGTGCAACAGAAGATGGTGGGTAGGTCACTCATCATCACTAAAATCCTAATAATTAAAAAAAAAAATTGAACATGATTAGTACAAAATATATGATATCAATTAGTAACCGCATTGACAATACTGCATGATTAATTGATTTGACGTTGAAATAATTACATTAATCAATATACCAAACAATTATAATTATTACCATCATTGTCCTAGGATTGTTGCTAGAAGATGCAATATTGTTACAATTGGCAGGATGACCGGCTGTCCATTTTCATCTACCAAATATGCCTTGCGGTATGTTGCTCTTGATAAGAGCTTCCGACGTTTTGGAGCTGTTTGAATATTTTGTGCTTCTTAACTCGATGTTGAATCTGCATGAACCTGAAAATTTGTATAGATTATAAATTTAATTAAGTTGTGCATGATTAACATGGATAAAAAACATAAATTCAATTAGATAATGAAAATATAAATAAAATCTGAAGGAAATATTACGTCTCGAGATGGATAGGGAGAACTCCGCGATGGACTTTGAGAAATATTATGGAACGAGCTGGATTTTGAAGAATTTTCCATTCGATATAATTATGATATTTTCTTCCTGCATTTGAGCAAAATCAAGAATAAATTTTGGCGCACACACCTAAAAGTAATTTCGGTGCCTTAAAAATGGACTTCTTGTTATCGGTGCTAATGTACAGATTACCGCACAGGTGCATTTTTGTTACCATTCACTGGTGTCGTTTTATAAATGGAAGCACCGGTGCAGTGCTATTAAGTGATGCACCAGTGACAAATAATCGCAAATACAAAAAGCACAACTCTATTTTCTTTAAGTGAAAAAAAGTGGTAAATTGAAAAATGGGCAGCAAATTATTTTCAAAAATCTAATTTCGTAAAACAAGTCTTTAAATACTAAACACTTTTCATTATTTCACTATTTTTGCAAAAAATTTATGCGAGAGATTTGTAGGAGACACACCCGGAGAAACAAAGCATAAGAGCATTGTGGAGCAGCGAAATATGTTCGAACAGAAGTATTCAGACAATCAAAATTACAAACCTCTGGTGATTCAAACCCTGTAGCATAGAATTACAAACGATCTCGTGATTAAAGTTTATTGTTTTTTTTACTTTTTTCTGCAGTTTTTTTTACACAGTAAGAAAAAAAATTCAATTTTTTTTCATTTTCAGAAACAAAAAAAAAACAAAAAAAAATATCTATTTTTAGCCTAAACCGTACATTCTTTTTGTTTCTTCCCTTTCTTCTCCCTCTTTCTGTGATTTCAGAATTAGGGATTTTCATTTTAGATTTATAGGGTTTGTATTGCTATATATAGGCCTAAGACATCCAACCCACGGGACAACTTGCATAGTCGAATCCCAATCCATGTCGGCCTTTGCGTGAATTTAAAAAAAACTGAATTTTCTTATCGGTGCACCCGGTGTAACCTAGCGCACCGGTGCGCTCAATTATCCCAGCACACCGCGAAAGTACTGTGTGATAAAAAATTATTATTATTATTATTTTTTAATCAGTGCGCCATATGTAAAATAGGGTACCGGTGCGCTATTTCATTATGGCGCACCGCGAACGTGTTGTTTCACAAAAAAAAGTTTTATTATGTTAATCGGTGCACCATGTAATATATAACGTATTTCACCAAGTCTCCTAGTTGACAGAGAGCACCGTATGGTGGTCCCTTGTTTGCGCGGGGCATTTATGCTACAAAAACTAACACTGGACATTTTTTGTTATTTTCTCTGTGTAAATCGGTGCGGTGGTTAACATGTAACACATCGGTACTCCTTCTTGACATATAGCACCGCACGGTCTATTATATTGTTTTTGTGGTACGTTTGTAAAACCCCAACGCATCGACGTCAGTGCGTACAACATGAATGGCGCACCCGTTTCTTGAGATTTTTTTTTTTACTTGGAAAGTTGAAAATTTATTTATAAACATATTAATGAATGATATGGTACAAGTTTCAGATTCATAAAGAAATGCCTGACAAGAGATCACGTAACAAAAATACTGATAACACATCAAGAAAAACAAAAAAGGAAAGTTCTTTGTAAATTCTTTAAAAAAATTATTATTTTTGAACTATATTAATCTTAACTAATATATATTGTTTACTGTGTATCATGCAGAGCCACAAAATGACAAAGATTGATAAGATTATTTCTGATCTAGGACTAGAAGAGCGTAAAAGCTTGATGGAAAAATTGCAAAAGGATGAATGAGGTGAATGAAAATATACTATCGATCCAATATGAGTTTCTTTTTTTCATTTTTATTAATAATATACTTAAAATTATTAGATAACATGTGTCAAACAATCTATTAATTCACATATGTTTTATGTTCTATAGGGAACAACAACTCAGAAAATGAATGTTGTTCTAAGAAAAGAAAAAATAGAACATGCAAATGAAATGAATTTTTCCTTAGTTCATCTGGAGTGGTGCTTGAGGTTAACAAAAGGGGGAAAAACTTTTACAAAAGTTTGAGGAATCTAGTGGAACGAATGTATAGACGTTCTTTCCACTTACAATACAAAAATCAATCCAATGATTCCAAGAAACAAATTTTATCTAAACTACATAAAGGGTTTCCAAAGAATTGGTCAATGAGACATGTCAGACTTTTAATAGCAAAAACGTACAACAATAAAAAAGAAAGAATGAAATAGTAATATTCCTTTAAATGTTTGTCTAGAATTATTTATAAATATCACTTTTGTTATATTTACTTTTCATCTATCAATATAAAAATTAAATAGTTTATTGTCATGTTACATTTTCAGGAAGATTATGAAAATCTCAGAAGATGAACGAGTTGATATAAAAAATATGCCAGTAGGAATCTCCAAAAAGGTGTACAAGGAAATAGTAAAAGAAATGGACAAAATTGCATCGCAGGAGGAGCCATCTCAACAATAACATGCTTCAAATGTAATATGTAATCCTTGAATTTTTCGATCAT
The DNA here is from genome assembly GCA_034641835.2 of Pinus albicaulis. NCBI lineage: Eukaryota > Viridiplantae > Streptophyta > Pinopsida > Pinales > Pinaceae > Pinus > Pinus albicaulis. Next base: position 713,160,798 of record CM076575.1, on the reverse strand, counting down.
TAGGTACAATAAATAAACAATTTAGCATTAAATATTAATTTTCAAGTATTTTCTTGTAGAAAAGAAAATAAAATGGAACGCATTCAGCACATAAAATAGGATGACAAGGAAGAAAAGGGTTGATATCTGAGTTTGTGAGGTATTTTTACTTCCTTATAACAACTTAACTAGATTTTATTTTTTTTATTTTTTAAGTTGTTTTACAAAAATCATCATTGAATGTCTTCAAACAGGTGCTAACATACAAAGAAGAACCATTTGACGAATTGATTGAAATTGGGTTAAATATGGGTTGTGAGTATATGTTGGCACATCACAAATTAATTGTGGAATTTGTAAGCATCTATCGATCTTGTTTTACTTAGCTCCGTCTATAATTAATAGAACAAAAAAATATTTTATATTAAATATATGATTTTTTATGGGGTATAAAACTTGCAGGGAACAAAGTATGGGACTGCGCCAACAGATGAAATCTTGAAACATGGCATGGTACATGGTTTTGAAATAATGTGTATAGTTTATGAGTCAATTGTTTCTATGGTACGTCATTTCTTCTCGATTTACATTGATGTATATTATTTAATATTGCAATTTTCATTATTCTCACCAATGTATATACACTCATTACAATTTATTTTTATGTTTGAAGATGGAAGGTTGTGAAGAGGAAAACAATCAACATTGTGAACAAAACATTCCTGAAAATAGCCCAAGTCATGGAAGTAGCTCTAGCAGTGACAACGACTCAAGCGAAGAATGATGATCACTATGTTTGGATATCAAAGTAAGGCATTGTATTTTTTGAAATATGTGAAATCAGAGATTTTGTTTAATGTAATGGACATAGTGTCCCAATTGAAAGACAAAGGGATACCAATAACTGTCTCATTTTGTATGACAAGGATTGTCTTTTATATATATAATAAAACATGTTTTAATTTATTCTATTGCATTCTCCATTGTCGCTGTGAAATGTAACACCATTGATTAAATTTATGGATGATTAAATATTATAATGAAGAGAAGTGAAATTTGATGATATGATATAACAAATTAATCCAAACATCACATTCAAATGCACTAATAAAAAATTAATTCATATGAATACTGTTATAAGATATATATGTGTCGACTTTTGATGAATTATGAATTTTAAAAAATCATAATAATTATGATATGATATAACAAATTAATCCAAACATCACATTCAAATGCATTAATAAAAATTTAATTAATATGAATACTGTTATAAGATGTGTTGACTTCTGATGAATAATGAATTTAAAAAAAACACAATAATTGCACTGTCACAGGTCGATGTTTCTAAAAAATACAAAATGAACACCGGTGCGTGTCAGTTACTGTACACCGGTGCGTTTGTATGTTGCAGCACATCGGTGTGTTTCTACGACCTATGGGCACCACACAAATACCAAAACCAATTAAAAATCTCAGTGTGTTTGTGTGGTACTGCACATCGGTGCGTTTATGTGAGACTACACACCAGTGCATTTGTACGACCTATGGGCACCGTACAAATACCAATACCAATTATAAATCTCGGTGCGTTTGTCTAATATGAAGCACCAATGCATTTCTATAAGTCTACGTACATGTGTGTTGAGACGACCTATGGGCACCGCACAAATCCCAAGATTAATTAGAACGACCATGTGCGTTGTATCACCAATACTGCGCCTGGTGCGATTTTATTCCTTGATGGTCCGGTGCATGCACCTTCGATTGCCCTGGGCCACCTTCTAGATGACACGCACTGGTGCATTGAAACCTTAGTAGCGCACCGATGAAAAAAACATCCGTAATAACCTACGACCGCCCAATTTTTTTAGTTGTGTTGAATTTCCGTTAAAAACTCTGCCAAAACTTCCGTAACCATAAACGGATGTTGTAGAAAATGTTTTTTTTTTACAATTTTGGCCAATTTTATAACGCTTAAAACCTCCTTTATAACCTCCGCTAGAGGGTCTTTTCCTTGTAGTTCTCACATGCATGCTACAACTGGAAACAAATTGTCATTTGAAGAAAAAGCACACTCAAATGTTGCAGATCAGACAATGAAAATTCCAAATAAAGAGTCTGTAACCAACTCAACAACATCGGTACCTGAAGTAAATCAAAATATTTCCATACACATTTTAAGGGAAAGACAAACCAAAAGAATTTCTTATCTACATATGAATCACAAGAACAAACATCTCAATTAATCTACAAATTTGTATCATTCAAGCCAAAAAGAACAAACTTATGTTCTAAAGAATACTGAAGTTTGCACAACCAGTGTTGTTATAACAATTCATCACAATTTTCTAACAACCACAAGATTCCATAGAATTTGATTTAGGATGGTCAGATCCCTTCTCAACAAGACAAATTTGTTTATCACCCAGAGGATCCTATCATCTTGTATCAACAAAGATGATAAGTTCAAAAATTCATAAAAGATGCAAATAGATTACAAGATAAGAAACATATGACATTATTTCTCATGAGTAAACTTTGAGGACAATGCTTTTTGAAGAGGAAGGAAATGTTATGAATAATATATATATGATCGTTCATGAAAGGACTGCCTAGCTATATATACGAGAGCCTCGTTGTAATCTAATTATCTCATATCTTTTGTACATTTCTTATATAATATATTTTTCCTATGATGGATATTTACATATTTTAGATCTTCTAAAGTATTTTGCTATGTTTATGAACTTTGTTCCTAACACTCTTGCATGCATGCTACAATGAGAGATAGATTTTCATTTGGCTCTCTCCAATTTGGGGGATATATCCATTTTATATTAGTTTTATATTTCATGGAATTATACATAGTTTGGAAGTGTGTTGCCTCTTTAATATGCTAAGAGGCAACTCAACTGGTTCATTGGCCATCAAATTTACTAGTTGATTGTGTCACATGAGAATGTGGTATATTTCGTATTTTTCAATCCTTAATATGACCCCTTTTTCTTTTGTTATTATGGCTTTCAGGTGAATGATTTTTTGGGAGTAATGATTTCTTTAAACTTTGAAGGACTATTTGGGAATCTCGCAAAATGGTTAAACATAATATTAAATTCTCTACTCAATTGCTAACATCAATGGGAGTAATGATTTCTTTAAATTTTGAAGGACTATTTAGGAATCTCACAAAATGGTTAAACATAATATTAAATTCTCTACTCAATTGCTAACATCAATCCTTTTTGGGTAATTGTTTAATGGTTTTCTCAAATTCCTAAAAGAAAGAAGATTTTATTTTTGCATTGAAACAAAATCAACCTTGGTCAACATTAGAATTTAAATAATTTATTATTAATAAATACATTTTTCATAAAACTTCCATTTCATTTTACATTTATTATTAATATTAATGATAAACATAAAAGAATATATATATATATATATATATATATATATATATATATTTCCAAACCTATAATTGATTAATTTAATGCAATTTTGAAATTGAATATTATATATATTTTATGAGAAATTATGAAATAATAAAGATATTTTAAAATTTGTAATATATATTTTGTTTTATTATTATAATAAAAATATTTTAATACTTGATATTTAAGTAACGAGTAAAAATAAATAAATTGAAAAATAGTTTTATTATTAAAATAGTAAAATAAATAAAATAAGGTGATTTTTTTTATTAATTTTTTTATAATATTTTAGAATTAAAATGATTTTAATATATATATATATATATATATATATATATATATATATATATATATATATATATATATATATATATATATATATATATATATCATTTAATTAAAAATTAAAAATTTATATAAAACTTAACTAATTTTAAATATTTATGAAATTGTCTAAAATACTAAATCAATACCATTTAAATTATAAAAAATATAATCTCAATTTATTACGAAATTTCCATTCAAAAATACAAAAAAAATCTTGTTACAAGATTAATACCATTTTTGTATTACAGTATTTCAACCAAAAATGACTTTGTAAATCACTTAATTAGAATACGCCAAATAAACTTTCATTAAATAAATTTATGTTGATAATTAGACGTGCCGTCAAAGTTAGAAAATTTAATTGCATATTTATGAAGTTGCATAGGCAGCGAAGCAATCGGAAATTACTAATTCTAACTCATCCTTAATTCTCTTTCTTACCACCAGGATATCTCAGAGTTTGCAGTGCAAGAACGTTGAAGAACAAGGGAAACTCTACTGCAATATACCTCAAATTTTAATATTCTTGGTGAAATGATAATCTTTTAAAATTAAGATTTTTTCAATTTTATTGAATTTAAAATAAAATCTAAAATAGTTTGCAATTTTTTTACAGATTTTATCTAAAATTTAATCTAAAATTGAAAATCTAGTAAATTTAAGTACTCATGAAGTTGTCCAAAACACTAAGAAATTTTATAATAGATATCATATTAAGTGAGTCATCCATGTATGACTATTTTCCTGAGAGGTAGTACTAAGTGACTAATTTCTCATGATTTTTGAATAGGGGTAAAGAAGTTGGATTGAAACTAGTGATTCATTAGTTTCAATCCCACTTCTTCACCCCTGTGAGCATCACCAGATGCAATGAGTGCTAAGTTGACTATTCAAAAATCATGAAAAATTAGTCACTTACTAATATCTCTGATGAAAATGATTATAAATGAATGACTCACTTAATACAATTAAATCCCATAATATTTAATATAATGCATTGCAGAAATCCCTCAATACTTCAACATTATAATCTCATCAACCGAATCCAAAATAATCACTTAATTGCACCAATTCCAAATAAACTGTACTACAAAATCTTGAGTTACATGATTCCAACATTTTTATGTCACATGATTCCAACATTTTTGTATTAGATGATTCCAACATTTTTATGTTACATGATTCCAACATTTTTGTATTGCAGTATTCCAAGCAAAAATCACTTAGTAAATCAATTAGTTAATTAGTTTATGATTAGAGGTGCCGTCAAAGTTAGAAAATTCAATTACATATTTATTAAGTTGGGTGATGAACCAGCGATCTGAAATGACTAATTTTGCTTCATCTTAAATTCTCTTTCTTACCACCCGGATATCTCAGGGTTTGCAGTGCAAGAACGTCGAAGAACAGAGGAAAGTCTACTCTCAACGGAGCGAGAGATTCTGTATTAGCTCACTGTGGCTGAGATGAATGAGCAAGGGAAGGTATCTACACATGTGGGTGAAACCCGCGAGAGTTTGAGCTCTTTGCTTGGCAACAAGAAACGTGATTTCTTGATCAGAAATAATGGACAAAAGGTATGATTGTTATATTTTTATATATGCAATCTCTGATATCATTCATTTTGCTCGAAAATTGCATTTGTATTGAGTCTAATGTGATCTACAGGTGAAAGTTGAAGAACTGGAAGGAAAGCATGTGGGTCTGTACTTTTCTGCCCATTGCTGTCCTCCGTGCAGGTCTTTCACCCCTGTTTTGTCCGAAATCTATAAAAAGTTATCAGAGAAGGGAGACTTCGAGATTGTCTTCATTTCTGGAGATCGTGATGAGAAGTCATTTGAGGAATACCTGCACAACATGCCATGGCTTGCCCTGCCATTCTCAGATAAAAAGACAAGGATGAAGCTTAATCAGGCCTTTCAGGTCGTTGCCATTCCACTCCTTGTTGTTCTGGACAGAGAGAGCAGAGTCATAACGACTGAAGGTGTGGAAATTATTAAACAATATGGTGTTGAGGGGTATCCATTCACTTCAGAGAGACTTGATGAGCTGAGGGCCAAAAAAGAGGCCTTAAGGGCTGCACAGTCTGTAGAGACTCTTTTGCTGTCTGATGAACGAGATTTTGTCCTTGGCCATGGAGGAAGAAAGGTGGGTGTTTTTCCTTTTTGTTTGTGTTTTTCTTTGCCAGCAAATCTGGATTTGGCTTTTTACTGAGAAGGTAGGGATGAAAGCCTATGTATTGAATTGGGCTATTGAACTTGAAAATCTAGAGAATAGATTATGCATGTCTAATGAATACATCATACATGTACTGAATTGGGCCATTAGTTTCATCCTGTAAGGATTTAGGAAAAATAGATTTACAGATTTTATCTCATGGTGGTCTCATTGTCAATTTGAGTTTTTGTCAATAGGTTCCAGTAGCGGAGCTTGTGGGGAAAACTGTGGGTCTGTATTTCTCAGCCCACTGGTATAGTCCCTGTAGAAATTTCACCCCAGAGCTTGTGGAGATTTATAATAAGCTTTTGAAAAAAGGAGAGGCCTTTGAGATTGTGTTTCTCTCGTGTGATGAAGAGGAGAAGGACTACGAAGAGTATTATGCAAGCATGCCCTGGTTGGCTTTACCATTTGGAGACAACGCTGAAAATAATTTGTCTCGCTACTTCCGAGTTAAGGGTATCCCAACCTTGATTATTTTAGGTCCAGATGGGAAAACATTACAAACTCATGCAGTGGGACTTATACGAGAATATGGAATCAGAGCTTACCCATTTACAAAAGAGCGGCTGGATGAGCTTGAAGCGGAGGATAAAGCCAAAAGAGAAGCACAAACCCTAGAGTCACTCTTGGTTTCTGATGAGCGCAACTTTGTGATCAACCATGGAGTCCAGGTGAGTTACTGAGATCTGCATAGTACCTTTATTGTTCTTATGCCATGGTTTATGAATCACATCGTAGTGTTAAACATTTAAGTTTATGAATCTGTTCATAAATGTATAAAATACTTAGACAGTGAGGCTCAAGATTGCTCAAGGTTTGAATTTGGGTTGTTTTAATGGTGATGCTGATGATTTATATCTTGTAACAGGTCCCAGTAGCTGAGCTTGTTGGGAAGACAATTGCTCTGTATTTCTCTGCCCATTGGTGTTCCCCTTGCCGAGGTTTCACTCTAAAGCTCATAAAGGTATACAACGAACTGAAGGAAAGAGGAGAAGTGTTTGAGATTGTTTTCATCTCTAGTGACAATGATGAAGAGGCTTTTGAAGATTACTTCAAAAGCATGCCATGGTTGAGTCTTCCATTTGAAGATGAAACTAAGAAGGATCTCAAGCGTCTTTTCCGTGTTAGAGGCATCCCATCGTTGATTGTGGTGGGTCCAGATGGAAAAACTGTGACGGATAATGGCAGAAGTGCAGTGTCCACATTTGGAGCCAAGGCTTATCCCTTCACTGATGCTCATCTGAAAACGCTGGAGGAACCAGGGCTTAGCCCATCACCGATGCTCATCTTGAAACGCTGGAGAAGGAAATGGAAGAGCTGGCTGAGAAATCACCCGTGCATGGCTGTCTGAGATGCGGTACATCCAGCATGAACACCCCCTTTGTATTGACAGAAAGGCTTTGCATAGTTTTATTATTGTAACGATTGTGAGATGTTATTTTATTTTTTAAGTTTGGCAGGATTATATTTTCATAATGTTTTATATATTGGATATGGGTGAGGAATTGAACAGGTGACTTTACTTTGAGGAGCGCTTTAACAGAGTATCTAATCTTGGTCGGGAATTGAATCAGTGACTTTATATTAAAGAAGATAGTTTAACAGAGCACCCAATTACAATCTATCCAAAATCCATGGACAAAATATACAATACTTCTAGTTTTTATTTAGAAGTATTAGAAAGAATTTCAAACAATTTCCTTAAAGTTTGCAAGGCATTCTTACTTATTTGCATAAAGCAACTGGAATGGTCACCACTACAATAATTCTGTTTATTTAGGGAATGAATAAATGAATGATATTTTAACGTCTAACAGACGTCCATGGGACCATTAGCTTTTTTGTTTTTTTCTTTCTGTAATTCAATCATTTTCTTATTCAAATTGATGATGAGCTGACCCAACTTTCTAACAATGCAATGCCACAGAATTGATGTTAACATACTGCAATAACTATCCTTAATATCTCTGAAATGAAATAACCCAACATTCTAACTTGAATAGTCAGCATTCATTTTGTTTATTTAGACAGTACCTAACATTTCATTTATTTGTAATACGACTCATACTCGATATGGTAGTGAGCCCTCTACCATCTGCAACAGAGTTTTTACGGAAGATATTACAAAATAGGTATTTGTTTTTTACCTTTTAACAAACTTCCTGTGATTAACATGTATAATGTATACAATTGTCTAAAGCAGAAACAAGTTAAGCCATAAAATATATATTGCAACCATTAAAACTAATTGAATAGTTTATTGTTCATTATTATTGACGAAAAATCGAATGGATCTCAGACCATCTGTACTTCGGTAGACATGCGAACATCATGTACGTCTAGACGAAATATACCTGTTACACACTTGTTTGATAATTTATTTTTTTATTATTGTATTATTGTGGGTTGAATATATTTCGATGGATTTAAGATTGGAAGTATTGAAAAAAAAAAATATAAATAAATATAAATGATATGAATAAAATTGTGTTAAATTTTTTAATTTATATTTGTATTTTTTATTAGATTATAAATCTTTCGAGAAATCACATGAGAATTTTAGGACCAAATATAAATCACATGAGAATTATAAATTTTGTATTTTTTTAGTTGATTGGATATTTTATTAATGATAAATTTACTTTTATGTATAATTTTTTATATTTCCAATCAATTTTTAATTATAATTAGCATAATCATATTAATAAATGTAATAAATGTGATTGATATAAATTCTAAACCTCAAATTAATATATATTATATTATATATTAAATATGTTAAATTAATATATTAATATTGTTAATATTAAATAATAATATTCTTAATATATTAATGTTAATATTAATATTAATATAGTTAATATATTAATATTAATATTATAAATTTAATATGCTAAATTAATACGTTAATATTTAATTAATATATTAAATATTGTTATTAATATTGTTAACTATATTTATTAATATAAATATTGTTAGATAATTAGTATTAATTAATATATATTGTTGATTAATTAATTAATTAATATTTATATTTATTAATATAAATATTGTTAATTATTTAAATAATAAATAATTAATTTAATTATTAAATAGTTAGTTCATTCACCAGAATTATTTCTCTGTGTTGACTAGTACTAAGAAAAAAATTAACATCGCTAGGATAATAATTAATTTTCATGAGCTTTGAAGTGAGATGAATGGTGGTTTATTCTTAAGACTTCCAAGAACGATAAAATCTGTCAGATTTGCGATACTAAGCATGTGGAAGATGAAAAACACTTCCTTTTTTACTGTCTGACTCTTCCTCACATCCGCTTTCAATTCCCTAATATTTGCCACACTTCCAATCTTCTTGACTTATTAAGCCAACCCATTTATAGCGATATTGGAGCGCTTCTTTCCTTTTTTTTGGATCATAGAAACATGATTTTGAATAACTGTAATTATATCATTTTTCTCTTTCTTTTCTTGATGTTTGATCGGCCGCATTGGTCTTAATGGACGTTAATCATCATCATCATCATCATCATCATCATCATTAATAATTAAATATAAATAAATGATTAATTAATAATTAATAAATAATCATTCATTTAATCAATAAATAGTTAATTCATTTCATCTCCACTCGGGAAGATTCTATCTCCAAAGTTCATCTCTTGTTTATCCTAGGGACTTCAGACAAAATTGCCCATATCCTTAGAAAGAATAATGTCTTCTTTTCTTTCAAGCCTCTCTATACCATTAGAAACTCTCTCGATTTTGTCAAGGACCCTATGGACCCTAAAGACATGAAGGGTGTTTACATGGTTCCCTATTCCTGTGGTACTCCCTATATTGGGGAAACATGTCGATCGATTAGACAGAGAACCTAGGAGCATGCTGCAGACATTATACACAATCGGTCCCGCACATCAGCTCTTGCGGAGCATGCGGAAAAATTGTGTCACCATGTATGCATTGAGGACTCCAAAGTCATTGCTAAGGTTGACCACTTCCACTATAGGAAGCTCAGGGAAGCTATTGAAATTGAGATGCATGCTAAGAATCTGAACAGGGATGATGGGTGGAAATTGAATAAGAGCTAGACTCTAGCTCTCTCTAGATGATTTCCCCCCTTGGGTTGAGTCTTTAGGTGATCTCTCCTCCTTGTGTGAGACTCGTGTAGGATTTGGTTTTTGGTTGCTTTTTTTTTTCTGGTTTTCTTTCTGTTGTCCTTAATTTTAAAAATTTCCCTTTAATCTTCTTCTTTAGTTCTCTTTTTCTTATTCTTGGTCCTTCCTTATTTTTATTTTTATTTATTTTTAATATATTTGATATTATCTTAGGATTTATAATAATAATATATAAATAAAAATTTTAAAACTTCTATTGAAATAAATTATAAATTATTTACTCCCTTTTATTTAAATATTTATTATTAAATTCTTTTTACCCTATTACAATATTAATAATTTTTTATTAACATATTATAATATTTTTTCATTTTATTAATTAATTTATTATTAAACCCTATATTATTCATTAACCCCTTTAATTAAATATTCTTAACAAACATGATTTAAATATTATTCCTTAACAACTAACTAAATAATAACAACTAGTTTTTAATGGCTATCTCCGGGCAATGATGCATTCTCACTATTTATTCATTAAGATCGATTTTCTTTTTCACCATGTCCTGAGGATGAACCACATTAGATGGTTCGAAACGTCGAACAAATCCTAATGATGTGATTAATCTGAAAGTCATTTATTCAAGTTAATTCATTCATTTTTTTTTTCCACAAAAAAATTGAACTTTTTATGAACAGAGTCACAAAAAGTTACATAGTAGATGTCGCGGCATTCCATATGATAACATCACCCTAGTAAAGGGTTGTAGCCATAAGTAACCCCTCCAACTGAAAACAACAGAGAAGCACAATACCAAGTCCTAGAGCCGCGAAAGAGGTTCCCTAAACAATGGGAGGTCCTCATGGCAGCCCAAAGAGAACAACAAAAACCAAAAATAACCATCAAAATGATGCAACCTTTATAGGGCCTCAAAAATGAGAAACACCCATCCAAAGGAATCACAAGGGCCTCTTCGGAGAGAAAAAAACCCCAAATATATGTCTATATCAACAATAGAAGTATCATAAAAAGAAAGGATAGCCATAAATAAATACATATTTGTAGTCCAATAAAATAGAGTTTTATGCAGATATATGTACAAAAACCTCCAGGAAATATGGCCTGACTAGAGAAATAAAAACAGAGTAGAAATGTATTATGATCAGTAAGGTTTGTTGTTCGACACATGAACAACCATATCCTCTTTTTCCTCTATGGTCTACGCACCCATATCAAGTTGTAAACCAATTTTAGACATAAGGTTAGCCTCCCGGTTCTGTTCCCTATAGATATGGCATACACAAATCTAATTGAAATGAGTTTTCAGAGCCTGTATTTCTTCAAGAATATGAAGCAATAAAAAGTTCAAACATCTCTGTGAGTTGTTAAACCAGTTTATAACATTCATAGAATCCCCAAAGATTTGTATCGATTCAATTCCAAAATGAATAAGCCCACATAGAAGGAGTTTTAGTGTTTGAAGCTCAACAAAATTATTTGAAACATCCCCAAGCCCAACCGCTGCAGAAAGGGTGATATGTTGATTTATGTGAATGATCATCCCCCTGCCGCAAGTGCCCAGGGCCATTGCCCCATCGAAATAAGCCCAAGGAAAGGGATGGTCAATGACTTCCGGAACAATCCTCTGTTGTGTGATTTATGAGCTCACGGGAGGAAGGGATGAAAAGATGGCCGCACACTCAGCCGCAATAATTTCTTTAAAAATACATTTTTTTCTAGTGATCCAAATACCCCATGAAACAATCAATGGGATGTTCCTGAGGGATGAGTCAGTGCAATATTCCCACCAACTGTTCCAAGCTTCCCCACACGTGTTCACTCTCCAATAATTAGTAGAATTGCAATGAGATCTGGTTTTCTCCCAAACATTCCTTGTAAAATGGCATGTAAGGAATAAGTGATCAATGGTTTTAGTCTCCTTCTTGCACAGTGCACACCTATCGGAGCCATTTAGAAATTGCTTTTGAAGGATATCCCAGGTAGGAATATTTTGTCTGAGAATGCACCAAAATAAAAGCTTTGATTTTGCATGGCTACCCAGTTTCCAAAGGGGCTTATACCATCACTCCACCAGACCATGATCATGTAAGTGGGCATATCCAAACTTAGGAGAATAATGGTCCGATTTTGAGAGAATCCAGTGGAGGGAGTCATCCAAATATTTGATACGAGCACCCAAATGCTCCAACTCAGAGATGTAGTCCTGCCATTCCTATTTCCAGCGGTCCTCAATACCCAACACATCTGCATCCCTCCAAGCTTGAGTCCACATCGAAGTACTCTCTGGGTCACTGATCTGGTTCAATGTTTTTATACCATGGGCATTGAGGGCCACTCGAATGCCCTCAAATAGAGATAATATGTTATTACATCAAACCCAAGGGTCCAAACCAATATGACATCGCTCCCCATTTCCGATTTTCCATGGTAGAACTTTCTACACTAAGCCAAAAGCCAAAAGGGTGGCCTTCCAAATAGATGAAACTCTGTAGAAAGATTTCTTCGGTCACTGAATACAGACATCGATAAGGATGGGATCAATATATTTCCTTTTCACCACTGAGGTCTAGAGATTTGAAGCAGTGAGTAGTCACTATCCCGATTTGACTGCCAAAGAGGTGGAAAAAAGACGGGGGTTTTTAATGCCCAATCCCCCCCACTCTTTTGGTTTAGAAATCTTATCCCAAGCCACCCAGGGGATAGTCATCTTGGAGTCTTTGCCAGACAAGAGAAATTTACTACATATAATTTTGATTTTGTTGAGGATGGCAACAGGAACCCAAGCAAGAGCGATCCAATACACCGGAATAGCCATGAGCATAGATTTTATAAGAACCAACCTCCCCGCTCTGGAGAGCCACTTGTGGCTACAAATGTTTATTATGTTTTCAATTTTTGAGACCAACCACCACTAATCCTGCTTTTGATAGGAGTCTAGTTTGAGGGCGAACCTTAGATATTTAATACTTGAGCTGAAAGGGGACTGGATAAAAGGAAGGATACTCAGTGCCCAAGCCAAATAAGTCTCTTGTATGCCCTCATGAGTGAGGGTGGACTTTTGGAAATTTATAGTCATACCAGTGGCTTTCAAAAAGAGGTCCAGTGAGTGCTTCAAACTTCGGATATTCTCTCTATTCCCGTTGCAAAAAATAAGTATGTCATCAACGAAAAGGAGGTGTGTTATAGTCAAATTTGTAGCCACCTCGACCCCCTCAAATTCCCCATCCCTTTTAGCCTAGTGTATCAATTGAATGAGGCCTTCGGCAACCAGAAGAAAAAGAAGGGGGGAGAGAGAAAATCCTTGTCTTAAACCACGTTTGTTGAGAAAAAGGGGGATTCTGCCCCATTAATCAACACAAAAAAAGACACATTTGTGATACAACCCTTAATCTAGTTGATGAGATCAATGTGGAAGTACCCCATATGAGTAAGAATGAGCCTAAGATACAACCAGTTGATCCTATCATAGGCTTTTGAAAGGCCAATCTTAAAAATCATACATTTTTTCTTTGAGAGTTTTACATTGTGAAGAGTTTCCTGTGCCACACCAATAGCTTCATGAATTTTCCTGCCATCCAAGAAACCAAATTGTTCTTTAGAGATAGATTTAGATAAAATGGGATTTAGTATGTTAGCAATAGTTTTGGAAATAACTTTGTATATACAATTACATAGAGAAATAAGTCTAAAATCATTAAAAGAGGAAGGAGAGTCCTTTTTAGGGATGAGTGCCAGGAAATTTGATTTCAACACATCATGGGTAAAACCACTAGACCTTTATTCTTCCACCACATTTGTGATAGTGTCCCCCATCCGATTGAAAAAATGCGAAAAAAATTCAACCGTCCAGCCATCTGGACCAAGGCTTTTGTCTTTTTGCATGGATTTGATGATATGCTCCACCGAAGCCAGAAGAAAATCATTTTTCTCCTCCTCCACATATCTAGGAAAAATTTGTGCCACCTAAATGATTTCCCCTATTGTGCGCGCCCCCCCCCCCCCCCTCCCTGATCATTATAGAGATTCTTGGAATAGTTCTTCCCTAAACTGGAGATATCTTCAAAATATTTTTCCTTGTCACCCTCCGGGGTGTCAAGTTCCCATATGGTGTTTGAATTATTCTCGCCCTTTACATAGTTGTGAAAAAATTTAGTACTTTCGTAGCCCTCCTGTAACCATATGGCACGACTCTTCAGTCTCCAGCTAGCCTCCTTATTCTTTAGCAACACCCTTTTCCTATTTTCTAGCTCTCTTAATCTGTCCCGAGAAGCTTCATCTGTAAAACCTTTGTCTATGTCACCATACAATTTTTACAGGGCCTTAGTGATATCTTTGAGATCTTTGGAATCCTTTTTCTCCTTTTCTTTTTCTCATGAAATGGTGGCATTTTTAATGTTTGTTAAATTGTTAACAAGGGCCTGAGCATAGTCTAATCCATCTCCTTCATACACCAGTCTCCACGTATCAACCACCAACTTTTGAAAATACCCCTCCTTTAGCCACACCAAATTGAATTTGAAAGGGGAGGCCAGCTTTTTAGACGATCCTTTTAGCTCAAGGATGATCGAGGAATGATCCGACTCACCACCTGTATCGATCCACTGACGAAAATTTTCTGCCCTAGTAGCGAAATCATTGCTAAGCAGGAACCGATACAATCTTTTAGCAATCTTGACTTTGCCCACTCTATTGTTCCTCCAAGTCGGAGCAATTTTGGTCAGATTTGAGTCAAACAGCTTGCCATCCTAAATTTTCTTGAGGAAAAACTATGCCAAGGGATTTGTCCTTGCATTTGGGCCCCAAGCCTCCGATTGCCCCAAAGTGAAATTCAGGTCACTCTCGAAATTAGACGAGGGGATTTCATGAAAGATTTGTTAAATAAAGTGTTCCAAAATCCAATCCTGTCAGCACATGGGCCATAAATGTTGACAAGGGTGAGATAGGAGGCTAGATCCAAAGACAACCTCCACCCCAATTAGAAGGTCCGAGGTCCAACTATTAAGTAACTTTATAGAGTTGTTTCTAAGACTTGTAGTGAGGCCTCCCGAGTGACCCTTCACATCCGAGGTAACAAAAGTCCAACTAGGGAGGAGAGAGGATAGAATAAAGGATATGAGGTCCCCCGAACCTAGAGTTTCTTGGAGAAATAAAACATCGGGTTTTTACTGGGAACAACAATTTTTAAAAGCTGCTAGTTTTTTGGGTGCACTAGACAGACCCCTACAATTGAAAGATAAAGCAATCATTTGGTAACCAAGGATTGGGACCTGCTGCTCCAAGCGCCCCTTTTAGGGAAAGTTGTCTTCCATCCACAACATCAAGCATGGCCTTGAGTTTGGCTTTGGAAATGTTTGATTTCCTCCCTCTTAACCATTTGAATTTATATGTGACAGAGAAGCCTCCTAAACCACCATGGACTTCTTTCTACAAAATTTTCTTGTCACGAGGTTGGAGGTTGTAAGGAACAATGTCAATAGGGAGCTTGGGGATAGTAGTGATTATGTTGTCCATGGCCAAATATGCATTGCTAACATAGAGGGAAACATATAGATCATGCCTGGAAGGATTAGGCATACTCATACAATTAAAAAAATATCAAATGAGTTTAATGTAGGAGAAGAGGGCCAAGGGGCAGTACCCACCAAATTCGATGTTGGATCAACAAGGGTCATCTCTGTCTGCTCCTGGGGCTGAACCATAGTTGAGTCCTGCATGTCCACTGCTTCAGCGATAATACCTTCGTCCCTGTGAGCCTCCTCTTCCTGCTATATTATGTTCCCCCTGTGTGTCATCAACATCCTAACATCCATCTCCTCTATATTTGCGGGGGCTTCAAATCTGATCCGAGGACCATGAGTGGCCCCATTCTTATGTTCCCTTCTCTTGGAGAAGCCTATAGGATAGTCTTGTGCCAAATGTCCTAAATTGTGGCAATAGTGACATATGAACGGTAAATGTTCGTAGTTGATCAACTGCTCAATAGCACGTCCTTTTGCATTGAGAATGATCTTAGGGATCAATCCATCTCTCGGAGCCAAATTAACCAGAATGTGTGATGTGTTCCTAAACCGGGTCTCCAAGAAGGACATGTCCACCTCCAGGAAAGACTCCATACTATCCTCGATGGCCCGAAACACCTCCATTGTCCAGAAGTAGGGGGAAGTGCTGGAAACTGAACCCATACTGGGAATTCATCCACCCTTTCTCTGTTAGCATCGACGAGAGGTGTCCATCTCTTAAAGAGGATGGGAGCGATACCAAAGCCCCATTGTCTTGAAATAACCCATTCGAGAGTCGCTTCATTCTTGAAGCTGACCATAAACCAACCTTTAGATAAATTTATTACATCAACTTCTCTGTCTGGGGCCTCCACCCAACTATGGTTTATCCATTTTGTTATATATTTAGCCGGGAATAATTTGCCTCTAGCTCTGCTGACCAGGATCGACTCCGATGCAACGATCACCTAGTCGAAGTGCAAATCAACACCGAAAAACAGGTTTGGGCATTCCCTTTTTCCTTTATTACCTTTCCCTTTTTCCTCTTTACCCCCGACTTTCTATCGGTTTTTACTGAGAATTTAGAAGATTATTTTGAACCTCATGACGAAATCTTCTATCCCCCCTATGAGGGGATCTCCCCTTCCGACTATAGTAGCGGAGCAAAAAAACCCCTATTTTCCCCCTAAGACCATCCGACCACTACCCATGACAGTGTAAATCCACGTTAAGCCCCTCTCGACCAAAACCCACCTCCGCCTGGATAGGGAATCCTCCACTAAATCCTCCAACCATGTTATTTCCAAAGAAATCCTTTGTGCCCCAATCTAGATCAATATGCCCCGTAAGTTAATTTACAGTAAGGTCCCCTAAAGGAGCCACGTCATTGCTAGTTGATTGAATATAAAGGAAAATATGTTCCTTCCATAAAGAAACACCTCCTTTTATCTCCGGGAACAGCTGGACCCTGACCTCTAGATTTTGAACGAACCCCACAAACGATTCCTCCCCAACACCCAATACAACATCCTCTAAGCCTCTAGATTCGAACAGAGGACGAGGAGACCAGTTCTTTTTAACTTTACCAGACAGGGAGACTAGATAGCATCGGTCCATAACCAACCCTTTGGTGACCGGGGAAGAAACCACCACAAGAATAACAGAAACCCTAGGAACAAGGGTTTGTTTAATATCACCCCCCGGTGAAGCCAGACCATCCAAAGGGTTCCACCTAAGCTTATCCAAACCCCCCTTGTTTGAATGAGACCGAGCTGGAAGAGAAACTCTTGCTAAATTCTGCTTAGTGGGTTCCATGCCCTAGACAGACAAAATTTATTCCACCGTGGGTTCCACGTCAACAAATTCCCTAGCATTACCCATGCGGCCGAGAGAAAAGGACCGAAAGGGAAAACCCACAAAGCCCAAGGGAAAACAAAGGACAAAAACACAAGCCGACGACTTCCACCAGTTTGAACCCAAAAACCACCAGGTAAAAATACAGTGGGAGGTGTTCAAACCCCAGCCAAAAAACAAAAATCCCACCGGAAAGCAAACCCACCCTAATAGAAATCGACATAAAAATTGGAAGAAAACAACTGCAGAGTACCAACCAGATAGCAACAGTCGGACCAGAAAAAATAATGAGCAGAGAAAACATTACTTACCCACAGGAAACCAAGAGTAATGGGAAAAAGAAGTAAAAAGGTTAAAAGCCTGAGCACGTGAAGTCACACTTGTGAAGATAGTCTGCAACGACTCACTGTAACCATAGAGAAAGGAGGCAAAACCCAAAAGAATCTTACAGACCCCCCCTTGAAACGAAACCCCAACGCTTGAAACGAAAGAAACTTCGATAAAACAGTCAAAACCACGTTTAAACCTTCGCGGGAGAAACTGAAACTGAGTTAGACACCACCACCGAGTACCATGTGGTGTCCCACCCACCTGCCGACCACACCTGGCCCGCAAATCCTTCCGCATTCATCCCCATGCAGCCCACCAAGTGTAGCCAACCCAATTCACCGCATTCTCCACCACTAAGGTAGTAACAAGGTTTTCATCGGGAAGAGTGGCCACTAGAAATCTGCCGGTAGAGTATTGTCCTCCATGGAAAACATCAGTAACCTAGGGTTTACAAAACTAAAGCCATCTTTTTGGGGGATCTCATTCATTATTAATAATTAATTATAAATAATTAATTTATTAATTATTAATTCAATTTAATTAATAACCAATAATAAAATTATTATTATTATTATTTATTACTTATTAGTTAACAATAATAAAATAATAATAATTATTTTTTAAACCCTAGGAATAATATTATAAACTCTATCAATATTATTATACCTTAGGAATATGAAACCTTAGATTAATAAGCCCAATGGATTAATATTATAAACCCAAAACACTAATGAACCCAAGGGATTAATATTGTAAACCCAAGCTATATAAACCCTTAGATAAATATTATAAACCCGAAGACAAACATGGTTGACTACATATGACGATGGTTGATTTTCATATTGAGACAATATTTGTCATAATGCGGTATTGGACCATGGTTGACCATGATCAATTTTCATATTGAGAGAATCTTTCCAACAATGCGACATTTCACCCTGGTTGACCATGGTGAACCATGATTGACGAAGGTTCACAATGGTTGATTTTCATATTGAGACAATCTTTGATGCGACATTGGACCAAGGTTGACAATGGTTGTCACAATGTGACGTTGGACCATGAGACAATCTTTGACACAATGTGACCATGGTTGACCATGACTGATTTTCATATTGAGACAGTCTTTTTCAAGATGTGACATTTGACCATGGTCGATGATGGTTGACCATGGTTGACCATGGTTTTCTATGATTGACCATGACTGGCCATGATTGATATTATAAACCAAAGGGAATAATAAACCCAAGGGTTTGGTATTATAAACCCAAGGGATTAATATTAAAACTCCAAGGGATTATGAACCTTAGCGAATAAGGGACTAATATTATAAACTAAAGATATATAAACCATAAGATAAGTATTGTAAACACTAAAATAAACATGGTTGACCATGAATGACCATGGTTGGCTTTGATTGACCATTGTCGACCATGATTGATATTATAAATCCAAGGGATTGTTATTATAAACCCAAGGGAATAATAAACCTAAGGGATTAATATTAAAACCCCAAGACATTATGAACCCAAGAGAATATTATTAAACCCAAGGGACTAATATTATAAACCCGAGGTATATAAAGCCAAGGGATTAATAAACCCAATGCATTTATTATAACCCTAAGGGATTTATATTAAACCCTAGGAATAATATTATAAACTCTATCAATATTATTATACCCTAGGAATATGAAACCTTAGATTAATAAACCCAAGGGACTGATATTATAAACCCAAGGCACTAATAAACCCAAGAGATTAATATTGTAAAATCAAGCTATATAAACTCTTAGATAAATATTATAAACCCTAAAAAAAACATGGTTGACAACAAACGACAATGATTGATTTTCATATTGAGACAATCTTTGTCACAATGCGTTATTAAACCATGGTTGATCATGATAAATTTTCATATTGAGATAATCTTTCTCACAATGCGACATTGGACCATGGTTGACCATGATTGACGATGGTTGATTTTAATATTGATACAATCTGTGTCAAAATGCGACGATGGACCAAGGTTGAACATGGCTGTCACAATGTGATGTTGGACCATGAAACAATCTTTGACACAATATGACCATGGTATATTTTCATATTGAGACAATATTTGTCAAAATGCAACATTTAACCATGGTTGACCATGGTTGGCCATGATTTTCCATGTGATCCGAATGAAAAGTGGCATCTACCCATGGTATTCATTCACCCATGGTATTCATTCACCAATTGTATTTATCCACCTATGGTATTCATCCACCGATGGTGTTGTAAGTGGCATCCAACCGTGGTATTGTAAGTAAAAAATACTATAAGTAACAAATCACAATTTGCAAAAGGAGAGATTGTCCACCACAATGTAGCTTTTACAATTATTCATGGTTTTAATAAAACATTTCTTTGCGTTTTATTTATTGTGTGTTCTCTCATTTTGTTGGAATTTCAATTTTTCAGATCTTAGGGGCCTCCTGCCCCTAAGATCCATTTCAATTTTTTATATTTTGGGGGCCTTCCCCCAAGATCAGGATCAGTGGTATCATATTTAGGTTACGACTCCATGGGAATGAGGGTTTGAAGCATATTTCAGTTTCAAATTTTTCCAGCAAACTTTATGCAAGTGTCACGACCTCCACCGAGCACTCTCTTGGGTCAAGCGAGAAGAATTTTTGTTTTTTTTTTTCATTTTTTATAGGAATTAGTTTGGGCGGCGAGTTTGCAAATCAGATCTGAATTTTTTGGTACAAAATTTACAAAAAAAAATAACATATCTGGATTCCTTGTGAAAAAACACCCAAATTCAAAAAACAAATTGGTCGAATCGGAGTCCTGATGAGGGAGATATTACTTATTTAAAATCAGTTGTGTTGCATAAATGTTTCTGACATCAATTCGTGGATGACGACTCTACTATCATTTTTTGCATTTTTTATGTATAATTTCAGAAAAATGTTTGTAGATCTGTGTCCCTCTTAAAAAATAACTCAGTTTCAAAGAAAAATATTGGTCGAATCGGAGTTCGGCTGAGGGAGATATCACTGATTTAAATTTTTTTTATTTTTTTTTCTTTTTTTACAACGGAATAGTTGCAGCATGAAATCAAGTTTCCAGAGTGTCGAGATAGGGATTTCAATCACATAAGAAGATGCATGATGACCATTCTATTTCCAAAAATAGGTTATATTAAATATTCTAAGTTGTATTGACTGAGTTATGCCTATTTTAAATCTGGAGAAAAATTCAGAGTGGGTTCCCTTTGAACATGTGCCCTCCCACCCCGCTTTAGTAGGCACATGCTTCACATTCATCAGTTTCAGCATAGCAACATTCGACTTGGGTTATTTGGAGACGTACCCTCCCACCCCAGGCTATGTAGGCACCTGCTACTTCATCAATAGTCCACATCATAGTTATGGGTCAATTGCACAAAATCCTTGTCATCGATGTCCATTTGCTAGGTCGCACACTGTTAGTATCACAATTGGTCAGAAGCATTACAGGGTATCTCTATCCTCCGATATTTTTTTGTCATGGTTATGGGTCATCCATAAACCTACACTTCATCAAAGTCCATTTTCTGGGCCACACACTTTCAGTAACACAGTTGGTCACAAACATTACAGGGTATCTCTATTCTTGGATCTTCGTTCATCACAATTATGGGTTAACCACACAAAACACTTCTCTTCAGTGGCTCTTCATGTTCAACACAAGATTCTCTTCAGTGGCTAACACATGGTATTCATTCACAGTTATGGGTTAACCACACAAAACTCTTCTCTTCAGTGGCGTCTACCCATGGTATTCATCCACCCATGGTATTTACCCACCCATGGTATTCATTCACCCATGGTATTTACCCACCCATGGAATTTACCCATGGTGTTGTGACTAAAAAATACTATAAGTAACAAGTCACATTTTGTAGAAGGAGACATTTTCCACCACAATGTAGCTTTTATAGTTATTCATTGTTTTAATAAAAAAATTCTTTGTAGTTTTATTTACAGTGTGTTCTCTCATTTTGCTGACATTTCAAATTTTCAAAACTTGGGGGCCTCCCCCTCCAAGATCCATATAATTTTTTTAGTTTTTGGGGGCCTCCCCCCAAGATCCGGATCACCATGGTTGACCATGAACCCAAGGGAATAATAAAGTCAAGGGATTGATACTAAAAGCCCAAGGGATTATGAACCCAAGAAAATAATATTAAATCCAAGGGACTAATATTATAAACCCTAAGATAAATATTGTAAACACTAAATAAACATGGTTGACCATGATTGATCATGGTTGGCTATGATTGACCATGGTTGACCATGATTGATATTATAAACCCAAAGGATTGTTATTATAAACCCAAGGGATTAATACTAAAACCCCAAGGGATTATGAGCCCAAGGGAATATTATTAAACCCAAGGGACTAATATTATAAACCCAAGGGATTCATAAACCCAATGAATTTATATTATAAAACCAATGGATTTATATTAAATCCTAAGAATAACATTATAAACCCTATCAATATTATTATACCGTAGGAATATGAAACCTTATATTAATAAACCCAAGGGATTGATATTATAAACCCAAGGCTCACTAATAAATGAGATGAATGTTGTAAACCCAAGCTATATAAACCATTAAATAAATATTATAAAGCCTAAAAGAAACATGGTTGACCACAGATGACAATGACTTATTTTCATATTGAGATAATCTTTGTCACAATGTGCCATTGAACCTTCATTGACCATCGTTGACCATGGTTGATTTTCATATTTACAGAATATTTTTTACAATGCAACATTGGAGCTTGGTTGACCATGATTGACGATGGTTGATTTTCATATTGAGATAATATGTGTCAGAATGCGATGTTGGACCAAGGTTGACCATGGCTGTCACAATGTGATGTATGACCATAAGACAATATTTGACACAATGTGATCATGGTTATTGACCATGTCTGATTTTCATATTGAGACAACCTTTGTCAAAATGCGACATTTGACCATGGTTGACCATGGTTGGCTTTGATTGACCATGATAGATATTATAAACCAAAGGGAATAAGAAACCAAGGGATTGATATTATAAACACAAGGGCATAATAAACCCAAGGGATTAATACTAAAACCCCAAGGGACTATGAACCCAAGTGAAGAATATTAAACCAAAGGGAATAATATTATAAACCCAAGGTATATAAACCCCAAGATAAATATTGTAAATACTAAAATAAACATGGTTGACCATGGTTGGTTATGATTGACCATGGTTGACCATGATTGATATTATATACTCAAGGGATTGTTATTATAAACTCAGGGGATAAATACTAAAACCCCAAGGGATTATTGTTAGGCCCACAAGTTGGGGTGATGTGTGACTGAGTTGCAGCAGGCGCGTCCATGTGCGACAGGCGCCCTTATTTACCAACTCGGGTTGTGAGACAACTCGGTGTGACATCCGACGATGTGTGATGGTGGAGAGCGCATATGTATAGCGGGCGCAGTTTGGTTTTGAGCGACCACCCCTTGGTGAGTTATAGCGGGTGCGCCATATTGGTGGGTGCCAATCTTGGGTGAGTTGTGCATGGTGGATAGGTGCACACCCATATCGAGAATGTGTGGAGACCGACGGGCAAAGTCGTGGAGATGGGTGGCATGGGTCGACCCGAGTAATAGTAGTCAAGCGAGTTGGGAAACATGTGTGACGAAGATTATATTACGGTTGGGCCAACATTTATAAGCATGGGCAGGCTGACGTGCAAGAGCTGACCAGGCCAACCCTTGAGGTGGTCAAAGGGTCATGACCTTTGGAGTACATGGGTCCACAAATTAGCATATAAGTATGGTGGAGCGTGGAGGAAAAAGGGACATCATGGAATTGGGAAAAATTCACTTTGAAATAGAGAAGTGTGAACTGGATTGATGAGGTCGTAGGGAAGGCGGACGAAATAAAGGTTCGAGAAGAAACGTGCAAACGGGTCACAGAAATATGTGTTGCATTTAGGACGTGCAGACGGGTCACAAAGTTACGTGCTGTGTTTAGGCCGTGTAGATGGGTCAACAGGTCCTGCATACAGGTCACGAAGTAACCAGTAACATTCGGGTCATGCAAACGGATTAGCAAGTCGTATAGGTAGGGTCACCAAGTACCGCGCTACGTGTAGAGAGGGTAAGCCAGTGACCCAAATTGTGCAGAAGTGTTGAGAGTGACCATAATCATGCAGGAAGTGTTGGACCGGTCAGGACGAGTTGTGAAGTGATCAAATTTATGGTTTCTGGATTATGTAGTGCGTGCAGGTGGCAACAAGGAGCTGCACAACTGTGGCACGGTTTTGGTAAATTTGGTTAAGTGTGCAGGCTAAGCTAGTTAGAAGAACAACTTATGTAAAACTTGTAATTTGTAAAATATTGTACACTATTATATATTATTGGACAGACTTTACAATTTTTTCCCCTCCCAAGTATGTATGGGCATACTTGTGTGTGTTGATGAATTTTTAATTGAAAGAATAAATATTGAATATAAGTTATTTTTTTGCATTGTCAAAGAACACTTGTTTGGAAAATTGGCTAAGTGTTGGTGATAGGCATAGTCCGTGAACCATAGTAGTACGAAAACGAAAAGGTTGTTCGGTGCCGCACACTGCACACAAGTGGGAATTGAGTCACCACTAGTGTCGAGGCATGACATATGGTTTTAGAGCTTGATTCAGGGTGAGTCAAGCTGCGTTAGATTATAAAGGAAGTGTAGTACTAACAACACTACGACTTCGTAACAGATGGTATCGAAGCTTGGTTCAGGGCGAACCAAGCTGATTTGGAGTTTTAAAGATTGAAAAAGGCACACCATGGGGCCGAGTGAAGCTAAACGAAGCCCATTGGCATAATTGCGAGATATTGAAAGAAGATAGATATAGTTGAAGGAAGATTTTCGTGTGACGGATTAGTATCTTCGAGAATTGGTTAAAGAAGGGATATCTGACACAAAAAAGGATGAATTATATCGTCTCATGGGGAAGTCGACTTTTTGGAAGCAGGTATGATGAAGTCAGAGAAAGAGAAAGGCATGATTCGTGAGAAGATAGTTGAGCTTGAAGAAAGAATAACTTTTGAAGAAGAGAAGCATGGTGAGATGGAGCTCACTATGGTTGAACCGAACTTAGATGATGTTGCAGGTGTGTCAAATATAGAGGAGGAAATTGGTGCGATGACACTTGACCAAGTTGGACCAGGATCATGCACATTGTAGACATTGACGATGGGAGGCACTCACTTAGAGAGACGTCATGAGTATGTAAGTATTACTATGAATTTTGTTTCATTAAATATTTTGGAGGATGGGCCATATGTAAGGATGGGAAAAAAAAGTATTTTCTTGCCGAAGCTATGGATAGCCATTCCTTGGGAAACTATGATGAGACCTTGTGCATTGGAGGAGCAAGGAGCATTGGTTGTTGTAGGGCTTATTGGGGAAATTTGTGACCTCATGGTAGAAAGTTCAAATGCTCGTGAAAAGGGTGGAAAATTATCGAATTTGCGATGGATGAGTCATGGTTAGCCATATGGAGAATTGGCTAAGTGCTCAACATGACTCATAGAAAAAATGGAGGAAGGGCACACCAATATGATACTTGGGTAGACTTCTTCATGAATAGATCCAATTTACAATCTTGGTGGGTCTTTAGTGGGGGTGAAAGCACTGAAGGAAGGACCTATGATGACATACAAAGGTAGAAGTGACCGAGGGAACTATCCTGGATGATGGACAAGGATGCAATGACTAGAGTTGTGTTGAGTATATTAGAGTGGACATATGGGCAATCGAAGTCATGGGCATCGACTATGGAGCATGCCGGACATTATGCAAGGAAATTATGTAGGATCACTTATGGAGATGTCACTTATGGGCATCAAGGAGTGTCAAAGAAGGGATGTTGAGCAGGATGGATTTTCTAATGCGACATGGAGACATTTTGTATATGTATTGATGGGGATTTTTTTTCACATTTGGACAACAAGACCATGGTTGTTTTATGAGCATCCTATGAGGACATTCATATGACTTGGAGGGCAGAGGAAACTTGCGATGCCATTCATGACCAAGTCAAGTGTGATTTCAGAAGTATTGGATGGAGGTGATGCATAGGAGTTCATGATGACTTGGAGATAGTTTCAGCTATTAGAGGCTTCATATTATAGTGGTCTTGGAGTATCTAGTGCATTGATGAATTGTGAGACATGACACTTTGGAGTTTGATGGAGTTGCAACAATGGAGATACCTTGGTAAGGTACACTTGGGCTTGGGTTGATTCGATGAGACTTAACCACTTTTTATGGACATGATGGTTAATTGGTTTATGACCATGGGCAACACACATTAGGGGAATTTTGAGGTCTAAATTGGGCCTCCTAAGAAAAATGTACAACCAAAATAAACTTTATAAGAACCAATAGGATTCAAGATGATGATGTCAACCATGGGGGATGATTCACCATTTTTTAATTAAAAGGGTCAAAATATTAAAAAATAATAAAATAATAAAACTACTTTTTCAACTCGTATTTTCAACTTATCTCCAAAAGTTTTTTGAGAGAGAGTACTCGATGGATGAAAATTTTAATTCCTCATCAAAGGAGTACCCATGTTGCATAATTTCAATGGACACTGCTATGCGAAAAATGAGAAATACATGAAAAAACGTGGTTGCAATCATGTTTTTCATGTATTTATCATTTTTCGTGTAGCAGGGTCCATCAAAAGTATGCAACATGGGTACTCCTTGGATGAGCAATTAAATTTTTCATCCAACGAGTACTCCCGCTCGAAATTTGAGTAAAAACTTTGGGAGATAAGTTGAGAATACAAGTTGAAAATTTAGTTTTTTCTTTTTTCCCTCTAAAATGTGATGATGTCATGAAATCTTATTTTATTATTTCCACTATTATTTTATGATTTCCTTAGGAGGCCCATTTTAGACCTCAAAAATTTGATATATTACATATTTCAAATGAGATAGAGGTTGCTTCATGGACCTGGATATGGCGCATTGAGCATTGGACTGGTGGGAGGAGTTCTTGATTAATTTGAGGAGATGGACCTCTCACACATGGATGATGATGCTTCGATAGATGTGACTGGTTAGGCAACACATAGACACTAGCATCATGGAAAACACATTGCAGATATGATGGAGGCTACTTCATGGAACTGGATATGGCTTGTTTGGTACTTGATGGAAAACATGTTGTGGATGAGATGGAGGCTACTTCATGGACCTAGACATGTCTTACATTACACTTTGATGGATATTTCTTGATTGAGTTGATGATGTGAAAAAATTTGGGAGAAACAATCAACAAAGGCATGAGGAGGTGTCTTCTCATGGTTTGGACGTGATGGTTGGATTAGCTACCCAACTAGTTCGAGACAGGGGAAGCTCAACATGATGATATATGTTGGAATTGAGTAGGATTATCATAGCAACAGTTCACATGATGATGACGACGCATGGTGGGATCGATACGATATATGTTGCAGTGGTAGCATGCAGCTTGAGTTGGAGGGGCTAACCTTCCATGATAGGGCAACATGATGGGATTGCGACAAATGTGTTTGATGACCATGGATCAGGGACACTTGCCTATACATGGAGTCATGAGACTTGATGGAGGTTTGTGTGATGATAGAGCAGAGGTGGGCAACATGGAAATTTTGGATGTTGGAGCTAGTGACATTTTGCGATGGATGATGGAATTTCCAAGGACGACAATATTACTTGGAGTGGGGGAGGATGTTAGGCCCACGAGTTGGGGTGATATGCGACTGAGTTGAAGTGGGTGCACACATGTGTGACGAGCGCCCGTATTGAACAACTCTGGTTTTGCGACGACTCAATGTGACATAATATTATAAACCCAAGGTATCAAACCCCAAGATAAATATTGTAAACACTAAAATAAACATGGTTGACCATGGTTGGCTATGATTGAGCATGGTTGACCATGATTGATATTATAAACTCAAGGGATTGTTATTATAAACCCAAGGGATTAATACTAAAACCCCAAGGGATTATTGTTAGGCCCACAAGTTGGGGTGACATGTGACTGAGTTGCAGTGGGCGCGTCCATGTGAGACAGGCACTGGTATTGACCAACTCGGGTTGTGTGACGACTCGGTGCGACATCTGACGATGTGTGATG
Organism: Pinus albicaulis; assembly: GCA_034641835.2. Taxonomy (NCBI): domain Eukaryota; kingdom Viridiplantae; phylum Streptophyta; class Pinopsida; order Pinales; family Pinaceae; genus Pinus; species Pinus albicaulis. The sequence continues at coordinate 713,132,791 of CM076575.1, read as the reverse complement.
ATTGAAAGCACACATGTATAGCGAGCACGCCTTGGTGGTGAGCGTCCACCCCTTGGAGATTTATAACGGGCACGTCGCATTGGTGGGCGCCCACCTTGGGCGAGTTGCGCATGGTGGACGGGCGCGCTCCCATAGTGGGCATGTGTGGAGACCAGCAGGCAGAGTCATGGAGATGGGCAACACGGGCGACCCGAGTCATAGTGATCAGGCGAGTCAGGAAACATGTGTGAAGGAGATTATATTATGGTTGGGCTGACATGTAAAAGCATGGGAAGGCCGAAGTGCAGGAGGTGACTAGGCCGACCCTTGAGGTGGTCGAAGGGTCATGACCTTTGGAGTACACGGGTCCACAACTTAGCATATAAGTATGGTGGAGAGTGGAGGAGCAAAGGAAATCATCGAACTGGGAAAGCTTCACTTTGAAATAGAGAAGTGCGAACTAGGTTGATGAGCCCACGGAGTGGGCATAAAAAATAAAGGTTCGGGCAGAAACGCACAAATAGGTCACAAGAATATGCGTTGTGTTCATGTCGTGCAGATGGGTTTTCCGAACATGTAGATGGGTAATGAAGTAATGCACTGTGTTTAGGTCGTGCAGACGGGTTAACTGGTCATGAAAATGGGTCACGAAGTAACCAGTAGCATTCGAATCGTGTAGACGGGTAAGTAGGTCACGCAGACAAGGTCACCAAGTAGCGCGCTGCGTGCAGAGAGGGTTAGCCAGTGACTCAAATCGTGCAGAAGTGCCAAGAGTGACCAGAATCGTGCATGAATTATTGGACCAGTCATGACGAGTTGTGAAGTGACCAAATTTTGGGTTTCCGGATTATGTAGTGCGGGTAGGTGGCCACAGTGAGCTACACGATTGTGGCATGATTTTGGTAAATTTGGTTAAGTGTGCACGCTAAACCAGTTGGAATTACAACTTATGTAAAACTTGTACTTTGTAAAATATTGTACATTTTTATATATTATACTTTACAAGATTTTCCCCTCCAAAGTATGTATGGGCATACTTGTGTGTGTTGATGAATGTTTAATTGAAAGATTAAATATTGAAGATAAGTTATTATGTTGCATTGTTAAAGAACAAATGTTTGGAAAATTGGCTAAGTGTTGGTGATAGGCGTAGTCCGTGAAACATAGTAGTACAGAAATGAAAATGTTGGTTAGTGTTTCACACCGCCCACAAGTGGGAATTGAGTCACCACTAGTATGGGGGGATGACAATTATGAACCCAAGGGAATATTATTAAACCCAAGGGACTAATATTTTAAACCAAAGGTATATAAACCCTAAGATAAATATTGTAAACACTAAAATAAACACAGTTGACCATGGTTGACCACGATTAATTTTCATATAGAGACAATCCTTGTCACAATGCAACACTGGACCATGGTTGACCATGCTTAACCATGGTTTATTTTCATATCAAGACAATTTTTGTCACAATGTGATGTTCGACCATGGTTGAGCATGATTGACCATGGATGACCATGTTTGACTTTATAAGACATGGTTGACCATGCTTGACCAAGGTTGACCATGATTCATCACCGTTGACCATGATTATCATATTGAGACAATTTTTGTCATAATGTGGTGTTCGACCATGGTTGAGACAATGATTAATTTTCATATTGAAACAATCTTTGTCACAATGCGACATTGGCCAATGGTTGACCCTAATTAACCATGGTTGACCACAATTGATTTTATAAAACATGGTTGAACTTTGTTGAATAATATTAAACAAAAGGGACTAATAATATAAGCCAAGGTATTTAGACCCTAAGATAAATATTATAAACAATAAAATAAACATGCTTGACCATGGTTGATTTTCGTATTGAGACAATCCTTGTCATAATGTGACATTGGACCATGGTTGACCGTGGTTGATCATGATTGATTTTCAAATCAAGAGAATATTTCTCACAATGTGACATTAGACCCTGGTTGACCATGATTGACGATGGTTCATGATGGTTGATTTTCATATTCAGACAATCTGTGTCAGAATGCGATGTTGGGCCAAGGTTGACCATGGTTGTCACAATGTGACGTTGGACCATGAGACAATCTTTGAAATAATATGACCATGGTTGACCATGGTCAGTTTTCATGTTGAGACAATCTTTGTCGAAATGTGACATTTTACCATGATTGACCATGATAGATATTATAAACCAAAGGGAATAATAAACTCAAGGGATTGATATTATAAACCCAAGGGATTATGAACCCAAGCGAATAATATTAAAACCAAGGTATATAAACCCTAATATAAATAATGTAAACACTAAAATAAACATGGTTGCCCACGATTGACCATGGTCGGCTATAATTGACCATGGTTGACCATTATTGATATTATAAACCCAAGGGATTAATAATAAACCCCAAGGGATTATGAACCCAAGGGACTAATTTTATAAACTCAAGGTATATAAACCCTAACTTAAATATTGTAAACACTAAAATAAGCATGATTGATCATGCTTGATCATGGTTGATTTTAATATAGAGACAATCCCTGTCACAATGCAACGTTGGACCACGGTTGACCATGCTTAAACATAGTTGATTTTCATATCAAGATGATTTTTGTCACAATGAAATGTTCAACCATGGTTGAGCATGATTGACCATGGATGACCATGTTTGACATTATAAAACATGGTTGACCATGGTTGACCAAGGTTGACCATGATTTACCATTGATGACCATGATTATCATTGCGCTGAGAGGCGCTCTACATCCCAGTATAGGGTACATGTGTAGATATAATGTGAGAAATGTAATGTAAACATTTGACATGTCGGAGTATAAGGAACATGTGTAGATGTAATGTGAGAAATGTAAGGTAAGAAATGTAATGTAAGTAAACAATTGAAATGTCAGACTATATTTACTAACACTAAAAAAATAGGTATGGTAAATAAATAAAAATATAAATAAACTTGAGGTATAGTAAATAAAAGATAAAACCTCTAAACTCGAGGTATAGTAAATAAAAAATGAAACCTCTTTTTATACTTAAAAATATAAATAAATTGGAAGTATGGTAAATAAATAAAACCTATTTTTATCCTTACTCCAGAGGTATGGTAAATAAATAAAAATATAAATTAGAGGTATGGTAAATAAATATAAATATAAATAGACTAGAGGTATGGTAATAAATCAAACCTTTTTTTGTATTTACTCCATAAACATCTTTATATTTACGGGCAAAACTAAAAAAAGAGGTTTTATTTTAGGTGAAGCTTGTAAGCCAAATAACATGGTAATAAAATAAAAGAGCAAATAGGTATAGAGATGTATGGTAAATACATAAATATATCAAATATGATTAGAAACCAACATCTAAGTATATACTGCTCATAGATAAATACTATGGTAAATAAAAGAGGCATGGTAAAAAATAAAACCTATTTTTATATTTACTCCATACTTCTCTTTCTATTTATGAACACTCGGTAAAAGAGGTTTTATTTAGGTGAAGCCTAAGGGCCAAATACCCTATTATTAATATTATTAATATTATTAATTATAATATTCATATTAATATATTATAATATTAATATTATTAAATTCTAATAAATTTGATCCTAGAGGTTTGTATTCTATACACATGTATCAATTATCTCATGAAATGACATAAACGTAAATGTAAAGTAATCTTTAACATTTAACATTTAAATTTAATCTAATTAATTCAATGCTCAATTCTAATGAAAATCATTTCTCTCCTAAATATATAAACTTAACACAACCTAAGTTTAATTGTATTTCTGTAATATCCCAAAAGGGAATTTTCAGCAGATCATGCCTGAAAAACGCATTCCTCAGGTATGAGGGCTTCAGCTATCATATAATATCTCTGAAAATGTTCAGCAACCAAAAGAAATAACAGCAGCAACCTTTACTCAACTTCTAAGGGCAAAAAGGTGGGGAAAAGTGATGATTTTGGCCCTAAAATGAGTGGATCAGAAAATTTGCGTAAAATGACGGCTCAAGGTTATGGAATATGATATAATAGGTTAATAGGGACTTCCATGTCGAATTTCAGCTCAAACAAAGGCGTTTTGCGTAGTTAAACAGTTCCTCCTTCCCGACTAGTCAATAGAAACCCTGATTTCCCAAGACTTTGAGTATGCAGAATTTTACTGAAGCAAGGGCAGCGTATTTTCTGAAGGTATGAGATGTAAAGCACTATGAATAATCAGAGAATGAGTTTGAGTACAAGGCATAGGCTTTCAGAAAGGTTAAACAACAGTTTTATATAGAAAACCCCTCAAGATAAAGGTGCCGCAAGACAAGAAAATAATCCAGAAATCCTTCAGCGTTTTCTGCAGTAGCTGTGAGACAGAAGATGCATATATATCCAATAATAATGTATAGCAGCAGAAGAGAGTACAAATCTTGAGGAAACAACCTCTCAAGAGAAGAAATGCAAGCCTCCACAACACATGTACATAAACATGAAAAGCATTGCTATTGCTGCATAAACCCCAGGCTATGAAAAACGCAGTCTAAGACAAAATGCTGCTCCAATACATAGATATGACAGTAAATATCTCAAATACAATAGGGGAGCAAAGCTCTAACCCTTATTAGCAATAAGATCTCAATCCTCAAAGGGGGTGGCTGAAATACACAATACGATCAAAATGCCGGAGTTGCTGGGCAGCTACTGCAACTCCAAACTGAAACCAAATAGAGAAGGTTGAATATGATGATCAACTGAAGTAGACCTCCTCCAATAGATCTCCAAAGTGGAAGGCTGATCCTTACACTTGAGATCTTCCCCACAAATCAACTGGCAAACCCTCACAGCAGCTACACCATAAAAATAACGCAGATGCAAAAAGGGACTGCGCAGTAGGGGCAGAATAACTGTTGGCCTGATGCCAAGATCTGCAAATCAGCTCCAAAATCTCCCAATCTGATTCTCCAAAGGAAAGAGAGACTCTCCCTCTGAAAAGCAAGAGAAGGAGGTGGCGTCGTAAAGTCACCACGGCAACACCCTACAACACAGAATTACGCTGCTGCAGCAATAATGCTGTCCTGGAGGATGATGCTAAGAAAATAACCTTGCCCGAGCAGGCACTCGAAGTCCCCCGGGGCTAAGGGTGAGATCTCCGCACGGAGACACTCGGTTGCACTAAACAGTGCAGCAGACGGGGTAAACAGCAGCGTGCCAAAGAGAAGACAATATGTCTCACTCAATAATCAATAATCCAAATATCCAAGCATGAATCAAATGAGGAGGCTCCTCCATCTTTTATAGTGTTGGTTTCCCTCCAAAACCCAATGTAGCCTCTCTCTCTCCTCCACATCCTCATCCTTATCCACATTCTCATCCTTATCTGCGCAGAAGCTTGGAGAAACTTCTAGAGTGTACATAGGCCCCCTCTTCCACGTGGTGTTGGGTACCCCCTTGACTCCCACTTAAGTCACAACGTTGTGCTACTAGGTGGATGTCTTATTTCATTTAAGTGAGTTTAGACCCTCTTTACTCACTTTTTATTTACTTACAAACTATAGGTGGCAAAATAAACAAAATAGAATATTCCAATTTGCTGTCGCAAATTAGGAATATTACAGTCCCCCCCGGCAAAATGTTGCTTGCCCTCAAGCAACTGCCTGAACAAGTCTCCTCCTAGCGGATGCTCTCCACCGACATTGCAAAATATGCCTGGGTCCCAGATGCGCCACTGAATCTCCCCTGAACTCTGCATCATCCTGATATGAAGGGATCTCTCAATGCCAGGATCCCAAACTAATCTCTCATGGTACCAGTCAACCAATGAAGACCATGAATACTGCTGTGATGTATCTGTCACGGTGTAAGTTGTCCCATCGACTGTGTACCAACTCATATCCTCTCTCCACTCAAGGCATGGAGTCTGGAATATGATGAGGAACATCTCCCTCATGTGGATCCTCCATCTCCAAGCAATCATCCAAACAAAATGAGCCACCTCCCAACAAGGCAACTCCTGAAAATCTCCTTCCACCTCGAGCTCCGGTAATGAAGGTGGGCTGAAAATCTGACCTTGGCAAGCATCATAGCTTACCCCATGCTGTCCTTCTCTCCACTCATGATAAGTGTAGAGTGTATGCTGATCTTGGGTTGCACAATCATTGCCCTCCAGTGGCAAAGTGAAGAAAAATCCTCCAATGAAGGTTCCTCCAACAATGAAGAACAAGTTGGCCCAAAACAATCCATCCATGAAGAATAGGACATGGTCATCATGGATCATCCTAATGAGATGTTTGCTGAAGGTTTTACATGATGATACATGATGCAAACAATCTCTCACAAGGATACAACGCAGTCTGATCCACTGCAACTTCAAAAAATTACATGGCAAGCAATGTACAAGATCCATCACATCTACTAATGGATAGTAAATGGCTGAATATGACAACAACATAAGACCAAACACTTGCCCATGGCTGTACAATGGATGACTATCAATCTCATGGCCCACCTCAAAAGAGAACACATATGTAGTAGTGGTGGCCATGCCTCCTCTCACGCTCCCATCAGAACATGTAGTGCAGAAAATACTCAAAGACACATCCAGCTCATGTGTCTCTCTCATAATGAAGCCTCCCATACAAATCTGATCTATATCAGCAAATGGAGACATGATCAGTAGCAAAATGAAGGAAACGCTGAAGGTTACAAGTGATGCAAAGAGGTACCAACAGCTTCCCCAACAAGTACAACGCAGTTTTACAAGTTGCTGCTTGATGAAAGTACAAGGCAAAATGTTTCTTGTTACATAGTTAATCATGCATGTCTTTATATGATACATGCTATAGTGCAGCAAATGAACATACATGTAGTGATAAAACATTTGCCCAAGGCCACAAAAGAGATGGTTGCCTCGATCATGTAGATTGGCCCAATAAAACTCATGGAGCAATATGACAAGCTTGCCCCCTTGTGAAGCAATGCACTGCATAGGAATGGCAAGAGTGTGCAAATCAATGAATGTATAGACAAACTCCTCACCATATGTTGGAAGTAAGATGGTACATGGATCCATGAATGAGTTCTGCATAATGTGTTGGCATGCTATGAAGAAGACTGAACCATCTGTTGCAAGAAGATGCTTGGAACCCCAAGTCAAGAAAAACATGCCATAGATATCTCTATCATCATTACCTCCTCTTTGTTCATCAAGTGCAACAAATATGAAGTGATCCTGGGACCTATGGGTTATAGATCCACCATATCTCTGTTGCGCACACTTCATCCATAATGTTCTGCTCCAAGGTGACAACGCTGTGAGCTCATGCAAATAAGCTCCTGTCAATACAAGACTCTATTCTTTGACATGCTCCTTGTCAAAGACTCCTCCAATAATGCTGCAACAAATGTGGAATACTTCCCAAGATGGAAGTGCTTCCAAGCCATCATCAAAGATCAAGGAGATAGTGCCATCCCCTCTTCCTGCAACATCATACAAAGTGTGAGAGCAAATCTGCCCTTGCTCTCCTAGGAACAAACCAAGCAACAAGACATTGTGTTGCCTCCCCATACCTCCATCATACCAATCATGTGATGAAGACACAATGAATGATATGAGTATCATATCAACACCATGCATCCATACTCTATGCTGCTCAATGATGCAAGTATCCAACCATCTTTCCTCCATCCTCCGACTCTTAGGAAGAGTGTTTGCCAAGAGATGGCCAAACTCTTTCAAGAGTAACCAGCGCAGCCAAGCCTCTTGCTGCCTGGTATCATAGATCTGCAAGTAGCCTCCTAGCTCCTTGCTCATCAACCACATCCACTCAATCACTTGTGGATGCTTCCTCCTTCTCCTCATCCTGGTACTCCTCCAATGAGGGTTACCATCCTCTAAAATCAAATTTCCGAATTTGCACTTCATGGGATTTTGAGATATAAACTTCTCAAGGATCAATGAGACCCTATCAAGAATCAAATAGGTGGTAGGCAAAAACCTCCCATCATGATGTGTATGGCTCAAGGGATTTCCAACACAAGCATGAGAGATGTTATCCATCCGAAGATGTCCTCCATCTTCTATCTGCTCTTGTGAGAAGGGAACCAAATCATTGCGTTCCATGGTGTGTTGAAGTGCATCTCCAATGAGATTTGACCCTGGGTCATGCAAAAGTAGATCTCCACATTGATCAGAAGAATTTGCTGCAACAATGGAATGTGGAAATCTTTCCATACCTTGATGTGCATTTGGGACTTCTTGTAGAGCTGCAAGAGTCCCATCCTCAACAGTGTTGGCTGCCCCAACCGTCGATGCATGTGGCTGCTCCTCCACAAGTGTGACAGCGATTTCACAAGCCTCCTCAAGAGGTGATGTGATCTCTTCTTCTTGATTAGAATTGGAAGCACATGGTACTTCCTCTTCTTTTTCTTCATTCTTCTTGACCTCCTCAAAGGTGGATGCCTTTCCTCTGAATCCGAAAAGAGATGAGAATAAACTCTCCTTTTTCACCGCTCCGGTCTTCTTGGGCTTAGACTCACAGGGACTAGTGGATTTCTTATTCATGGGAAGAGGTGACCTCCCAATAGTACGCTGCAACTCTGAACTTTGCATGCTAGAAACTCCACTGTTACCACTGTACCTTCCTACTCCATCCAGTCTGAGCTCACAGTAATCTTTGAAAGGCAAATTTGCTTTCAAGTCTTCCCCCATGGACTGCCATTCTCGGAAATAATCTCCAAAGGGTATACGACCATGCTGACTCGGTACTTCAGGTAAGAATGTAGGCATTGTGATCCTCATATTTTCCATAGATAGCTAGCTCCACAGGCTGAGCCAGAACTATGCTCTGATACCACTGTAATATCCCAAAAGGGAATTTTCAGCAGATCATGCCTGAAAAACGCATTCTTCAGGTATGAGGGCTTCAACTATCATATCATATCTCTGAAAATGTTCAGCAACCAAAATAAATAGCAGCAGCAACCTTTACTCAGCTTTTAAGGGCAAAAAGGTGGGGAAAAGTGAGGATTTTGGCCCTAAAATGAGTGAATAAGGAAATCTACGTAAAATGACGGGTCAAGGTTCTGGAATATGTTAGAATAGGTCAAGAGGGACTTCCATGTCGAATTTCAGCTCAAACAAAGGCATTTTGCTATGTTAAACAGTTCCTCCTTCCCGACTAGTCAAGAAAAACCCTGATTTCCCAAGACTTTGAGTATGCAGAAATTTGCTGAAGCAAGGGCAGCATATTTTCTGAAGGAATATGATGTATAACACTATGAATAATCAGAGAATGAGTTTGGGTACAAGGCATAGGCTTTCAGCAAGGTTAAACAGCAATTTTATATAGAAAACCCCTCAAGATAGAGGTGCCGCAAGACAAGAAAATAATCCAGAAACCCTACAGCGTTTTCTGCAGTAGCTGTGAGACAGAAGATGCATATATATCCAATAATAATGTATAGCAGCAGAAGAGAGTACAAATCTTGAGGAAACAACCTCTCAAGAGAAGAAATGCAAGCCTCCACAACACATGTACATAAACATGAAAAGCATTGCTATTGCTGCATAAACCCCAGGCTATGAAAAACGTAGTCTAAGACAAAATGTTGCTCCAATACATAGATATGACAGTATATAGCTCAAATACAATAGGGGAGCAAAGCTCTAACCCTTATCAGCAATAAGATCTCAATCCTCCAAGGGATTGGCTGAAATACACAATACGATCAAAATGCCGGAGTTGCTAGGCAGCTACTGCAACTCCAAACTGAAACCAAATAGAGAAGGCTGAATATGATAATCAACTGAAGTAGACCTCCTCCAATAGATCTCCAAAGTGGAAGGTTGATCCTTACACTTGAGATCTTCCCCACAAGTCAACCGGCAAACCCTCACCGGTAATACACCATCAAAATAGCAGCAGAGATGTGAGAGCTGCGCGGTGGGGCGGGAATAAGCCCGGCCCGACAGTACGAGATACGCAAATCAGCTCCAAAATCTCCCAATCTGATCCTCCAAGGAAAGAGAGACTCTCCCTCTGAAAAACAAGAGAAGGAGGTGGTGTCGTAAAGTCACCACGGCAACACCCTACAACACAGAATTACGCTGCTGCAGCAATAATGCTGTCCTGGAGGATGATGCTAAGAAAATAACCTTGCCTGAGCAGGCACTCGAAGACCCCCGAGGCTAAGGGTGAGATCTCCGCACGGAGACACTCGGTTGCACTAAACAGTGCAGCAGACGGGCTAAACAGCCAGCGTGCCAAAGAGAAGACAATATGTCTCACTCAATAATCAATAATCCAAATATCCAAGCATGAATGAAATGAGGAGGCTCCTTCATCTTTTATAGTGTTGGTTTCCCTCCAAAACCCAACGTAGCCTCTCTCTCTCCTCCACATCCTCATCCTTATCCACATTCTCATCCTTATCTCCACAGAAGCTTGGAGAAACTTCTAGAGTGTACATAGGCCCCCTCCTCCACATGGTGTTGGGTCCCCCCTTGACTCCCACTTAAGTCACAACGTTGTGCTACTAGGTGGATGTCTTATTTCTTTTAAGTGAGTTTAGACCCCTTTTACTCACTTTTTATTTATTTAAAAACTATAGGTGGCAAAATAAACAAAATAGAATATTCCAATTTGCTGTCGCAAATTAGGAATATTACAA